>JAVJIF010002292.1:0-76773 GCA_038442645.1 Agave tequilana
TAATAACAATTCTTTACTTATTTCACTATCATCATCATGTGGTCGGTAGTACCTTAGGTGTGTTTGCCATGAAACACACATTGGTCGTATCAACTTCATCTTCGGATTCACTTTCCGAGTCCCAAGGGCTTTGTACACCTTCTTTTCAAATGGTCTTTTGCTTCAAGGAGGAAGATATCTTTCTTGAATCTGGACAATCGGTTATAATGTGTCCGGGTTTCTGACAGTTATAGCATATGATCTTTTTCTCCTCCTTCCCTTCCCATCGCCTTCTATGGTTTAGCTTATTCTTGTGGTACATTCTTTTTACATTTCTCACAAGAAGAGATAGCTCTTCATCATCTTCTTCATCTTCTTCATCATCGTAGTTGGTGGAGGTAGACTTGAAAGCTAAAGACTTTTTCTTTTGAGGCGCCGCTTCTTCTCTAGCCTTTTTCTCCATCTCATGAGTTTTAAGATTTCCAATAAGACTTATAAGCTCCATCTCGTCTTTGTCATTCAATTCCTTCAAGGTGGTAGTTTTGATTTCCCATGACGAAGGAGAGCACGAATCATCTATGCACCTTTAGTCATTGTTGATTTCATCACCTAGAGAAGCAAGAGCATTGTGATTTTAGTAAACTTAGTGATCATATCATCAATAGATTCATTTTCTTGCATTTTAAAACTTTCATATCGGGAACACAAGAGATCAATTTTAGCTCTCTTGACTTGTGATGTTCCCTCATGAGTGACCAATAAGTGTTGCCAAATCTCATAGGCGGACTTGCAATGGATAACCCGTGTTAAGTCATCCTCATTCAATGCTAAAAGTAGGGCATTTTGAGCCTCGAATTAGCCTCAAATCCTTGAAGGTAAGATCGGACCAAGTGTCATCCTCACTTTCGGGTTTACTAAAAGGCTTAGTCAAAGATTTAGCAACTAGGCTACCTAGAGATTGTAGAAAAATGTTCATCCTAACTTTCCATATGGGGAAGTTAAGTCCATCAAATTTGGGAGGGGTCTTAATGTTATCAGCCATCTTTACTAGTGTATGAATGAAAATATGAAAATAGTGATTAGCAATTTATAGGATCTCTCTAAGGATGTGAAGCCAAAAACTAGAGTCCTAGCTCTGATACCAATTGAAATCACCTAGATAGGGGGTGAATAGGTGATTATGCTAATCAATGAACAAATTTAATAATGAGATGATGCAACAATCACTCAAAGCAAGATTAGAAGCCGAATACCCAGTGAAGGGCTCTGAACTCCTTCCTCGTGATTCCTCTAAATAAGAGTTGAGGTGCGCAATGCAATCTTGTTGTGAGAGTATAGAATGACAATATAGGAATGAATGAAAAGCAAGTAAATAACACAAGTAAACCAATCGCAAACACAGAGATTTGTTTCGAGGTTCGATTACCCAGCTCTACGTCCCGCCTTCACCCAGAAGGATTTCCGATCCACTAGAAATTTCACAAAGGATTACAATCACTAGGGAGTACCCAACTCCTCAATCACACTCCTCTTGTCCAGAGGTAATGGAGCCACAAATACAATAATCACTTGGTGATCAAAAGATCACAAACTCTCTTTTGAAAAAATTTCTTTACAAAACCTTAGAGAATAATGTATAGGATTGAAGCTCAAGGTTTGTAAGTGAAAAATAAAACAAAGTAGAAGAGAGTTTTGATTCAAAAACTTCAGAGAAAAATTAGAGATTAGAGCACAAAAACTGGGAATAAAAACTTCTTTCAAGAATACTCAAACTTTTGATTTCTTTGCAAATGTTGTGTAATTCTCCTCAACCCCATCCACTCCTATTTATAGGATATAGGTAAGGATTAAAGGGTAAATATTAATTTGACTAATCAGGAGGGATAAGACCCAAAACCAGCCTAAAACCATGTTTGGAGAATAAAAAACACGTTTTAAAACAAGTTTAAAAAACTAGCCGTTTGGCTGAGAAAACACTCACGGTCGACCGGCGGGTCGACCGTTTTCAAAAATTTCTGACCGTTAGCAGGCTCCGGTCGACCGCCCGGTCGACCGTCCCAAACAGAGAGTTGGGTGCAGTCAGTCGGTCGACCGCCCGGGCGTCGAGACATGGGGTCCGGTCGACCGCCCGGTCGACCGGATAATGTGCACACATGCACGCACCCAACGGTCAGAACTGCGGTCGACCGCACGGTCGATTGTTTGACCTGTAATAGAGCTGGTCAACCGCCCGGTCGACCGCAGCAGGTCAAAACAGAAATTTTGAGGAAATATTTTTGAAGATATGTTTATTTTCAAAAATGATTTTGTCAAGACTTTGTAAAATACAATAAATTGAGTTTACAAATATGAAATAGGTCTATTAAAATATTTACACAAGAGACAAAAATAATCTTTTGAAAAACATGTGCAAGTTTGTGTGTGTGGGGAATTTGAGCTTCAACACTATATACTGTCCTTTAACAAACTAAATATAAAAAACTATATAGGGAGATGTCTCTGAACCGCGTTGCCGAGCTAGAGCCTCCTCTCCTATAAAAAATTCCTCTTGTGCCATCAACCTTACAACATGCTTGTAGCGCCATCAACTTTGCAACATGCTTATAGAAATCTAAAGCCATCAAGACTTGTACAAACCTGAAATTCATTCTATAATCTTATTAGTACCAAATAGTTTTTATATGGTTTGTTATTATCAAAATGTATATAAATGGAGAGTGTAACCTTTGGGCCAAAATATGCACATGCCTTAGACTAGGATATACAACATAGCTAAACTAAAGTGAGAACACAAAAATAATAATCCATATAAATATGGGTGTATCTCAAATACTACATATGTATATCACAAGTCTAATTATCATGGCATTTAACATAATAATCATGAAACACCAAAACATGCCAAAAATCATCAATGAAAGCATGTGAACAAAATGGGAGTTAGAGATAGTTATCAAAACCATTAGGAGTAATCTCTAGATCTCCAAACCATGGTGGTTCTTCCACCAAACTTCTTGAAGGTGATGCATCCAAAGTAGGGTCCCTCAAGCACAAAAGCATCCACAATCAAGGCACCAATGCCCTCATGTCAAGCGAGAGCCCACACCTACGTCAATTAAAATAGGGGTGAATTTTGGTACCCATACCTTATTGGGTCCATGGGAGTTAGCACCTTTCCTACCCAAACAAATCTATTTGCAAAATTTACATTATGGACCTATAATAACAAAACTTTGTAAGGTGGCCCTTATGTCCACAATGTGTATAAGTGTACAAATGAGCATACATAGTGTCATGTGTATAGACGTGAGAGGCATGTGTATGCCGTGGTTTGTGTGCATGCATATGTGAAACTTGTTTCTTTCAAAACATGGATTCCAATCGTGTGTGGTTTATGACATATTGGCTCAAAGTGGAGCACAAACACTTAACACTTTTCTTCAATACACAAATATTATTTTTAATACTTGAAGATAAAGTGGAGCATGCAACACTAGATGATGAAGCTATAGTAGCATGGCAAACATGTGAGGTAAAATCATTTTTCAAAGAAATATTTTCCTTTGAAATCAAATCTAGCTCTTTTGAAATTGATGCAATTTTATTTTTCAAAGATTGGTTCTCTTTAAAACAATTTCAAGTTTTGAAGTCAAAGTCTCATTTTTCTTCAAAACATCATCACAATCATTTTTATTTTTAAAATCTCATTTTTCTTTAAGACAAGGTCAAGTTGGGTTTCAAGGAATCTCTTTCACTTGAAATCTTAACCTCTCTTGTAAAACCAAGTCATGTTTTGAACACAAATCTTTATTTTCTTTATTTAATTTAATACTTTTTTTTTCAAAACTTGATATTTTCAAGAAAGTTTTCACACACAATAGATAGTTTTTCATTTAAAGCATCGGCATCCATATAGTCATCACCGGAAGAACTAGCACTATCATCTAGTTGAGTATCCGAGTTTACCTCAAGGGAGTCATTCCTTTAGACCATGTAGCAAGCTTGTTCGGATTCATCCTCACTAGATTCCTTCTCCACATGTTTTGTCATTTGTAGCGCGGGAGAGGTTAAAGTGTTCCACACTGTAAAAGCGGAATCACAATGAGAAATCATAAAAAGATAATCTTTGCTATGTGTTTCTAAGTGCCATTAGGGTTGTGCATTGGCCTTTATATGCTTGCTATTACCAAGATAAGATTTCTTGGTAGCGGCAAGGTAAATATGCAAGCCTATGGTTTTTAAGTAAGCACTCATCCTAAGCTTCCATGCATCGATGTTATAAACATCAAACATAGGAGGGATCATGAAATCCATGAGTGTGTGTAAACAAATAAGTGTGTAAATGCAAAATTAGATTAGCTAACCAAGATCTCACTCCTAGGTGGTTAAACCTAATATCAGGAGCGTAGGCTCTGATACCAATTGAAAGTACAGCTAGAGGGTGTGAATAGGTGTATGGTTAATCTAATGACAAATGATGCGAAATTAAAAACTAATTGCAACACACTTAGTGTAACCAAAGAGTGTAGCCGAATTCCTGACGAAGGGCTCTGGACTATCTTCTCTAAATTCCTCTAAATAAGAGTTGAGGTACTATTTGAAAATCACCTAGAGGGGGGGTGAATAGGTGATAATGCTAATCAATGCACAAATAAAAATTATGATGCAACAATCTCCCAAAACAAGACTAGAAGCGGATTCCCCGTGAAGGGCTCTGAACTCCTTCCTCGTGATTCCTCTGGATATGAGTTGGAGGTGCACAATGCAATCTTGTTGTATGGGACTTTGATTGACAAGATGAATGAACACAAGTGAATATTGCAATGAAAATAGAGAGCAAGTAATAAGAGCAATGAAAGTAAAGCAAGAAGCAAGAGTAAGTAAACCAAACGCAAACACCGAGAATTTTTTGAGGTTCGAGCACCCAGCTCTACGTCCCCGCCTTCCCCAGAAGGATTTCTAACCATAAACTTCACAAAGATGTTACAAATACACCGGAGTACCCAACTCCACAATCTCAAGTACAAGTTCTCTCTTGGTGATCAAAAGACCACAAACTCTCTTTTGAAAATGTCTCTTCCCTTACAAAGATCCTTGTAGAATGATGAGAGGATTGAAGCTTGTGTGTAAGTGAAAAGAAAAAGAAATCAGATTGTTTTGAAAAACACTTCAGAAAATGAGAGAAATATTCAGCACAAAAACCAAGAAACAAAGCTCTTTTGAATGCCTTAAACTTTTGAAACTTTTGCAAATTTTTTGGTTATGAACCTCTCCCTAAACACCCCTATTTATAGTAGAGGGCTAGGGTTTAAAGATAAAACTCACTTAAGGCTAATTAGGAAGTATTAGGATTAGCAAATATCATTTAAACCCTTTTTAGAAAGAAAAAGACAAAAATAAAACAACTCAGAAAAATGCCCGTTACTGTTCAAACGGCTCTTTCGGTCGACCGGTCGGTCGACCGGAGTTCAAATAATATGACGTTGCGGGCTACCGGTCGCCCGGTCGGTCGACTGGGCAGAAACAGAGAGCAATGTCATCTCAGTCGGCCAGCCGCCCGGTCGACCGAAGGACTTCGGTCGGCGCCGGTCGGCCGAAAAACGTGCATACGGATATGCACCAAAACTGCCAGAAATCCAGTCGACTGGGTCGGTCGACCGATCTGACCTGACTAGTGTCAGTCGACCGGTCGTCGACCGGCTCAGGCCAAAAATCAAAACTGAACAAGAATTTTGAAGGGAATTGAAATCTAACAAGATAGTTTTGATTTGAAACATGTATAGTACCCAAAATTAAGTTTGTAATCAAAAGGCTTTAAGTTAAAATAATTTTTATATATATATAGGAAATATTTTGGAAATAAGATGTGCACAAAACGTGTGTGATAGAGCTTCAAACCTATTCACTATTCTTTAACAAAACTATAAAACTAGAAACAAATCTAATGAAATATCTAGAGCAATCTTGAAATCTTGAGCCATGCAATGCCTTACTAGAGCCTTCTCTTCTATGTTCCTTCCTTGACGTGCAAAAAACCTTCTTTACTCCATGAACCTAGAAATTCTTGCAATAGCAAAGTAATGGCCTCCAAATATGGTACTAACCTGAAACTTATCTTAAACAAACTAATTAGTACCAAATAGCTCTTACTTGTTTTGTTATCATCAAAACTCTAAACAAGTGGAGAGTGTAACCTTTGGGCCAACAATCTCCCCCTTTTTGATGATGACAAAACAAATAGGCTATAATAAAAATAAAAGAGAGGGTGTAAGCTCCCCTCAAATTATGCCATGTTAAACAAAGAAAAACCATATGAGTTGCAAGCAAGCAAAAACCATGAGACTAAAAATCATAAACATCATGAGATATAAAACACTTGCAAAACACTTAAACTCAAATACAAGAATTATGAAAACACATCAAAAACTAAAACTAAAAATATATATAAACCTCATTCTCCCCCTTTTTGTCATACATCAAAAAGGGTTAAGAAAACATTTTTATTCAATAACACAAACATAAGTTCACCACAAATAAAAAAAAATCTAGCAAAATCAAGTGGTTTAGTGAAAATATCGGCAAGTTGCAAATCCGTAGAAACATAATCAATATCTATATCTCCTTTCTCAAAATGATCTCTAAGAAAGTGATATCTAATCTCAATGTGCTTGGTCTTACTATGTTGATTTGCATTCTTAGTCATATGTATAGTACTAGTATTATCACAAAATATTTTATATGGTTATAATGCAAATCATAATCAAGGAGAGTATATTTCATCCAAAGGACTTGTGCACAACAAGCCCCCGCGGCAACATACTCCGCCCGGTGGTTGAGAGAGCTACGGAATTTTGTTTCCTAGAGGACCATGAAATAAGACAATTACCAAGAAATTGACATGTCCCACTAGTACTCTTTCTATCTACTCTACAACCCGCATAGTCGGCATCCGAATAACTCGTCATTGAGAAATCTCCGGTTTTCAGATACCAAAGACCCATTCCAATTGTGCCCTTAATATAATGAATAATGCGTTTTACCGCAATAAGATGGGACTCTTTGGGACACGATTGAAATCTAGCACAAAGACACACACTAAACATTATGTCCGGCCTACTTGCCGTCAATACAAAAGACTACCTATCATGCTTCTATACAATTTAATATCAACATTTTTACCTTGGTCATCCTTATCAAGCTTGGTTGTAGTTGCCATGGGAGTGTTGCAAACTTTAGATCCTTCAAGTCCAAACTTCTTTACGAGTTCCTTTGCGTACTTGGCTTGACATATGAAGTTCCCACCTTGCAATTGCTTGATTTGGAGTCCAAGAAAGAAATTCAATTCACCCATGGAAGACATTTCAAACTCACATTGCACAACCTTTTCAAACTCCTTGCATAAAAACTCATTAGAAGATCCAAAAATTATATCATCAACATAAATTTGCACAATTAAATGTCATTATCAACATGCTTAGTAAAAAGAGTTGTGTCTACTTTGCCTTTAACAAAATCATTCGAAATGAGAAAACTAGAAAGCCTTCATACCAAGCTCTTGGAGCTTGTTTCAATCCATACAAAGCTTTATCAAGTTTAAAAACAAAATTAGGATGAACATGATCAACAAAACCGGGAGGTTGTTCAACATAAACTTCTTCATTTATAAAACCATTCAAAAATGCACTTTTCACATCCATTTGAAAAAGTTTAAAATTTTTAAAAGATGCAAAAGCTAGTGTCATCCGTATGGCTTCAAGCCGTGCTACGGGTGCAAAAGTCTCCTCAAAGTCAATTCCTCAACTTGAGTGTAACTTTGGGCCACTAACCTAGCTTTATTCCTAATGACATTACCGGACTCATCCATCTTGTTTCTTAAGATCCACTTAGTACCAATTATTGGTCTATCGTGGGGCCTAGGAACAAGGTGCCAAACTTGATTGCGCTCAAATTGATTGAGTTCCTCTTGCATGGCTAGCAACCAATATGAGTCCGCCTCGGCTTCGAGGATGCTTTTGGTTCAAAATGAGAAATGAAAGCAAAGTTACCACATAAGTCATGGAGCTTGGAGCGAGTTGTTACCCTTTTAGAGACATCACCTAAAATGAGTTCCTTGGGGTGATTTGTAGCGTATCTCCAATCTTTTGGAAGCGGTTGAGAGCTTTCCTCTTTATCCTCTTGAACATCACCAATTGGTTCTTGCTTTTCTTCTTGAGCGGGTGAGTCCTTCAAGGATAGTCTCTCCATGTCTTCACCTAATGGGTCAATCTCTATAACATTCTCAGCAACCACATTAGATTCTTCAAATTTAACATGCATGGATTCTTCAATGGTAAGTGAAGATCTATTGAATACTCTATAAGCTTTGCTAGTAGTAGAATATCCAACAAAGATTGCTTCATAAGCCTTAGCATCAAATTTACCCAAGTTATCTTTAGTATTCAGAACAAAACACTTGCATCCAAAAACTTTAAAATATGCAACATTGGTTTTCTAGAATGATACATTTCAAAAGATGTTTTGGAAGAATTCTTACACAAATAAATATGATTTGAAATATAGCATGCGGTGTTTACGGCCTCGGCCCATAAATATTGAGGGAGGTCATATTCACTTATCATGGTCCTAGCCATCTCTTGAAGTGTTCTATTTTTCCTTTCTACAACTTCATTTTGTTGTGGAGTTCTAGGACATGACAATTCATGCTTGATTTTCTTTTCATCACAATAAGTCATGAAGAGTTGGTTAACAAACCACCACCTCTATCACTCCTTATTTTCAAAATCGAAAAAACTTTTTCTTTTTCAACCCTTTTTCGAAAAACTTTGAAATGAGAAAAAGTTTGATCTTTGTGTTCCAAAAAGAAAACCCAAGTGAAACGGGGAAAAATCATCAACTAAAATAAATACGAATCTACTACCATTTAAACTCTTAGTTTTAGTTGGTCCAAAAAGATTCATATGAATTAATTCTAATGGCCTAGTTGACATGATATCCTTGATTGGTTTGAAGGAAGACTTGGTTTGTTTCCCAAGTTGGCACGCACCACAAATGCGGTCTTTCTCAAACTTCAAGTAAGGGATACCCTTCACCAATTTCTTAGAATTAATCCTAGAAAGATGGTCAAAAGATGCACGTCCTAATCTTCTATGCCAAAGCCAAGAATTTTCATCAAAAGCATTCAAGCATTTAGTAAAACAATCTAAATTAAGCATGTCAATGATATAAACATTATTGTCACGAAAACCACTGAGAATACAATCATTAGTTTTAACATCAAAAATCTTGCAAGAAGAATCATCAAAAATAACTTTAAGTCCACGGTCACAAAGTTGACTAATACTAAGCAAGTTATGCTTCAAACCATCAACAAGAGCTACATTTTCTATAATAGGAGATGCACCAATTTGAATGTTACCTATACGATGATAGTGCCTTTGGAGTCATCCCCGAAGGTGACGGTGCCACCTTCCATGTACCTTGATAGGGTTGTAAAGTTATTGATGTCCCATGTCATGTGTCTTGAACAACCACTATCAAGGTACCACCGCTCCTTACGTCTTGGAGCCTTGGTGTGTGCCTACATCAAATAATTTAGGACTTGATTTTGGTACCCACATTTTCTTAGGTCCTAAAGAGTTAGTGCCATGAACCCAAACAAGATTATTTGATCTATTTACTTGGTCATAACAAAACTTAGCCAAATGTCCATTCTTACCACAATAAGTACATCTATACACTCTACCATATTTAAAAGCATAGTAGTGTGAGACTTGTGAGCATGTGTGGATTTAGCATGAGTGTTGTCTGAAGTGTGAGCATGAGGAATCTTAACATGAGAATCTTTAGCATGAGAAGTGTACTTTTTAGAAAACATTTCTTCAAGTTTCTTAGTGTTAAAAGCACAATCCTTCAAAACCTTTTCAAAATCAATAATTCTAGTTTTTAAAAGAAGAAATTTTTTTCATCAATCTTAGGAAATTTGCTTTACAAGCAACTCTGTAAGCACTAAATTCATTTTGAGTAGAAATGAGATTGGAAGAAATTTCATCTTTTTCTCTAGAAACAATAGCAAGTTGATTTTAAGAAAAAGCAACTTCCTTTTCCAATTTAGAGCATTCAATCTTTTATTATCATAGGTTTTGAGAGTTCAACAAAAGCATGTACAAGAACTTCTTTACTCAATTCATCTTCTTCATCAAGAGGTTGTGGGGTTACCTTTGGTGTGTTTGCCATGAAACACATGTTTGTCGTGTCCACCTCATCTTCAGATTCGCTTTCCGAATCCCATGTGGCTTTGTAGGCTTTCTTTTCGACCGGCTTCTTTGGCTTGAAGGAGGAAGTCATCTTCTTCTTGAAATTCGGGCAATCCGCCATGATGTGTCCGGGCTTTCGGCAATTGTAGCAAATTATTCTTCTCTCCTCTTTTCCTTCAAACTTCCTTCTAAAGTTGAGTTTGTTCTTACGGTACATTCTCTTCACGTTTCGCACGAGAAGGGAGAGCTCCTCATCTTCTTCTTCATCTTCTTCTTCGTCATCAAGAGTGGAGGAAGACTTGAAGGTTATGGATTTCTTCTTTAGAGGAGCGGCTTCTTTCTTGCCTCTTTTCCATCTCATGAGTCTTCAAGTTTCCAATGAGACTAATGAGGTCCATTTCGTCCTTATCATTCACTTCTTTCAAGGTGGTGGCCTTTATCTCCCATGAAGAAGGAAGAGCCCGAATCACTTTTCGCACCTTTTGGTCATTGGAAATATCATCACCTAAAGAGGAAAGAGCATTGGTGATTTTAGTAAACCTTGTAATCATGCAATCAATAGATTCATCATCAATCATTTTAAAAGATTCATATTGGGACCTCAAGAGATCTATCTTAGCTCTCTTTACTTGTGATGTCCCCTCGTGTGTGACCAACAAATGTTGCCAAATCTCATAGGCGGATTGGCAATGTATTACCCGTGTAAGGTCATCCTCATTCAAGGCGGTTAGGAGGGAGTTTTGGGCCTTTGAGTTAGCCTCATATTCTCTAAAGGTAAATTCGGTCCAAGTGCTTTCATCACTATCAGGTACAACATAGGGTTTGGTCAAGGATTTAGCAACTAGGCTACCTAAGGATTGTAAGAAAATAGTCATCCTAACCTTCCAAATAGGGAAATTAAGTCCATCAAATTTAGGAGGGGTTTTGATGTTATCGGCCATGTTTACTAGTGAATGAATGGATGAATGCAAATGTTGATTAGCAAATTTAAAGATCTCTCTAAGGATGTTAAGCCAAACCTAGAGTCCAAGCTCTGATACCAATTGAAAATCACCTAGAGGGGGGTGAATAGGTGATAATGCTAATCAATGCACAAATAAAAATTATGATGCAACAATCTCCCAAAACAAGACTAGAAGCCGGATTCCCGTGAAGGGCTCTGAACTCCTTTCTCGTGATTCCTCTGGATATGAGTTGGAGGTGCACAATGCAATCTTGTTGTATGGGACTTTGATTGACAAGATGAATGAACACAAGTGAATATTGCAATGAAAATAGAGAGCAAGTAATAAGAGCAATGAAAGTAAAGCAAGAAGCAAGAACAAGTAAACCAAACGCAAACACCGAGAATTTTGAGGTTCGAGCACCCAGCTCTACGTCCCCGCCTTCCCCAGAAGGATTTCTAACACTATAACTTCACAAAGATGTTACAAATACACCGGAGTACCCAACTCCACAATCTCAAGTACAAGTTCTCTCTTGGTGATCAAAAGACCACAAACTCTCTTTTGAAAATGTCTCTTCCCTTACAAAGATCCTTGTAGAATGATGAGAGGATTGAAGCTCTTGTGTGTAAGTGAAAAGAAAAAGAAATCAGAGAGTTTGAAAAACACTTCAGAAAATGAGAGAAATATTCAGCACAAAAACCAAGAAACAAAGCTCTTTTGAATGCCTTAAACTTTTGAAACTTTTGCAAATTTTTCTGGTTATGAACCTCTCCCTAAACACCCCTATTTATAGTAGAGGGCTAGGGTTTAAAGATAAAACTCACTTAAGGCTAATTAGGAAGTATTAGGATTAGCAAATATCATTTAAACCCTTTTTAGAAAGAAAAAGACAAAAATAAAACAACTCAGAAAAATGCCCGTTACTGTTCAAACGGCTCTTTCGGTCGACCGGTCGGTCGACCGGAGTTCAAATAATATGACCGTTGCGGGCTACCGGTCGCCCGGTCGGTCGACTGGGCAGAAACAGAGAGCAATGTCATCTCAGTCGGCCAGCCGCCCGATCGACCAAAGGACTTCAGTCAGCCGCCGGTCGGTCGGCCGAAAAACGTGCACACGGATATGCACCAAAACTGCCAAAAATCCAGTCGACTGGGTCGGTCGACCGATCTGACCTGACTAGTGTCGGTCGACGGTCGGCGACCGGCTCAGGCAAAAATCAAAACTGAACAAGAATTTGAAGGGAATTTGAAATCTAACAAGATAGTTTTGATTTGAAACATGTATAGTACCCAAAATTGAGTTTGTAATCAAAAGGCTTTAAGTTAAAATAATTTTTATATATATATAGGAAATATTTTTGGAAATAAGATGTGCGCAAAAACGTGTGTGATAGAGCTTCAAACCTATTCACTATTCTTTAACAAAATTATAAAACTAGAAACAAATCTAATGAAATATCTAGAGCAATCTTGAAGTCTTGAGCCATGCAATGCCTTGCTAGAGCCTTCTCTTCTATGTTCCTTCCTTGACGTGCAAAAAACCTTCTTTGCTCCATGAACCTAGAAATTCTTGCAATAGCAAAGCAATGGCCTCTAAATATGGTACTAATCTGAAACTTATCTTAAACAAACTAATTAGTACCAAATTGCTCTTATTTGTTTTGTTATCATCAAAACTCTAAACAAGTGGAGAGTGTAACCTTTTGGGCCAACACTATTTGAAGCTCTCTTGGTTTAACACAAGTATAGGCACACACAATCAATACCAAGCATAAAGTAATATATGAATATGATGCAATGCAAGGTATAAAAGAGAGAGAGTTTAGAGATAGTGGATCAATCGCAAACACCGAGATATATTTTGAGGTTCGAGCCACTGCTCTACGTCCCCGCCTTCACACAGAAGGATTTTTCACTAATGCGTCCACACAGGACTTCCCACATAGGGAACCTCCACTGAGGATTTGGGTAATACAAATTTAGAGTACACACTTCTCTCTCAAACAACAACAACCTCTACACAAGAGGCAAGGCACTAAGCCACACAAGATCAACCTCTTAATAGAGGGATAGGGCACTAAGCCAAACACAATCACCTCTCACTAGAGGGATAGGCACAAAGCCAAATCAACCACAATCACCTCTACACTTAGAGGGATACCAACACAACTTTCACAATCACCTCTACACTTAGAGGGATGACAACCAACTCAAACTCCTCCATAATCACCTCTACACAAGAGGGATACCCACAACTCAAGGCAAAGAGATTACAACACTTGGTGGTCTCAACAAACCACAAACAATTTTCTCACAAAATAAAGATCCTAATAGATAGGATAGATAGATAGCTCAAGTGTGAGAAATAAAGAGTTTGAAAATCAAAATCACAAAGAAAATACTTGGGAAACTTCTAGGATAAAATAGAAATGAAGAACAAAAACAATTCCCCAAGACTTCTCTTTTTCTTTAATTTTTCCAATCCTTTAAAACAAATAAAATAAAACTTTTAACCACAAAAATCTTGCTGAAAAATACTTGAAAGATAGAAATTTTTCTCTTCTAAAATCTTATTTAAAACAACTCAAGAGAAGGCATATATATAGCCTCTCAAAAATATGCCGTTGGCAGTCTAGAAAGGTCAGAAATGACCTTCCGGTCGACCGCCCGGTCGACCGGCGCAACGGTCATACCGCCCGGTCGATCGGCGCAACGGTCATATTTATGACCGTTGTGCCTCCGGTCGACCGCCCGGTCGACCAGCCCCCAACCGAGAGTGGGGTGTTTCAGTCGGTCGACCGCACAGTCGACCGGCGGAGTTGGCTGGCCATGTGCACGTCCTCGTACACATCGGTCGACCGCTCCGGTCGACCGACCACTTGTCCGGTCGACCGGCTCGGTCGGCCGCTGATCTGGCTAGGGATTAAGGGTATTGAAAACTTGTCTTTTTAATTTAAATTAAATCCCATAAAATCGCATAAATTTCACAAAAATAAGTTCTTTTAAGATCTTAGAATACCAAATATGTGTGACTAAAATTCAACACATATTACAAATAATTTGAACCATTTTTGTGATATTGAAATTTGCTTAAATACAAAATCGGTATTTTTCAAAACTTGAATTTTTGAAATGGAAAACCATTTTCTCCAAAACTCATGTAAATACAAAAATATGATATTGAAAAAAAATTGAAGCATATTGTATATGGATAGAATCTAATATACATGTAAGATATATATCTATATTTTTGATAGAAATCCAAAATCGATTAAACTGAAAACCAAAACCAATAAACTTTAAACTTTTGTGTGTGTCTGAACTTGAGCATATCAATACTACCTTTACACAAGATCTAAACGAACTAAACACAGATCAAAATCTTCTTGTAGAACCCCTTCTCTAAGTCAACTCGATCCAAACACGATTCAACGAGCTTGACTCCAACAGAGTGCTAGGTGCGATCTTGACGCGCGAGTTCTTGAATCTAAATGTGAAAGCTCCCAAAATCATTTTTGGAAGCTAAACACCTACTAATATCTTAGTCAATCACTGAAACTATTTAAACACAAGATTATTAGTAAACTATAACTACATGAATTAATCATCATCAAAACTAGAGTGATGGGCCTCTGGGCCAACATAACCAAGTATGGAGACTTGTTTCTAGACCCTAGAATAGACCAACTATTAGTACTAAGTGGGTGTTTAGAAACAACTTAGATGAATCTGGCAATATAATTAGAAACAAGGCTAGGCTATGGCCCAAGGTTACAATCAAGTCGAGGGAATCGATTTTGAGGAAACTTTTGCACCGGTTACAAAATGCACCCATTGCAAAAAAATTATGGGCAAGCGTACTGATGGAACAACTATCTAAAAGAACCCTAAGCACATGTCTTTGGTTAAAACATCAGAGTTCAGGAAAAGAAATTCAACAAATACTCCAAGTTTCTAAAGACATCAAGGATAGTGAACAGAATATTCTAAGCTTCTAGCTAGTGTGAAATGTGTGTATATGACACACACATGCAGACACAAATCTTATGCAAGCATGATCATATATCCATTTCAAGCCTATTCCCCATATTGTTTAATGTTTCTTCAAACTTCCTAACATGTACTTTCTTCATAATCCAAACTAAGCTATAGATCTCGCAATTCTCCTCACATCCTCTACAATCTTATCAACCTCCTCTTGATCATACTACAAGCACAAAAAATTTGTCGATGTGATAACAAGTTACTGTAGCAAGAATCTTCTTTTCTTTTTTGGAAAGAATCTACAACAAAATATTTAAAGGATTTGACATATTATTGGTAAGGAGAGTGTCTGAAAATATATAGATATACAGTTACATAACATCTGATCAAATTAGGGGAAGTCATAGGTTTTATTGCAGGTAAATCAATTGGGGAACCTGTAACTTAAGAATATGAATACCGCAAAATATAGAAACTTCCAAATAAGGTAAATCCTAATTATAACATAGTATTTTTTAAAACAACATATATTTTCTATGAAAAATCCGTAAGGATGCATGAATATATACTTTCCTCATCTCTTTGCATCCTCTTGTCTATTTCTTCAATCTCCTCTATGTTATGTTGAATACACATAAAATTTGTCTGATTCAATATGAATGCAATTCTAAGAAAATAAATTGAAGGATGCTGTGTGTGCGTTCACATGGAACAAAGCATGGTTTTCCTTCAAGTTGGGAGTAAAGCTAGCTAGTAGTCCTCTCATTTCAACTTTAAGCTTACATATAAGTATTTGATGGGAAAGAAAAGGCACAAGAGGTCATAAAAGCTCCATCATCTTGCTTCATGCAGAAGTGGCAAAAGAGAAAGGGTGTGGATGTTATGCTCAACGCCTATACAACAAAAGAAAAACACCAAGTTGAAGACTCAGCAACGGAAGAGTAGAAGATCTACCACTAGGAAGCAATCGAGATAAATTACCACAAAACACAATATTATCAGATTTAATGTGGTTCGACAAGAGTGCCTTCGTCCATGGGGAAGAGAGGAGAAATTACATTGAAAAACAGAGAAGAAAATAGAAGAGTTTCTAGAATTTTCTCTCTTACAACTCTCAATGATGGAAATATCTCTTGAACTTGTCTTGCCTTCAAAAGCTACCCCAAGGGGCTTATATAGGCTCCTAGGGTGATCCTAGTCCTACCCAAACTCAATCAATACAAATAGCACCGCCTCAGAGAAAGAAGGAAACTCGGATCCAACTCTAGCCAGAAACAGAATCAGAAAAGAAAACTGCCAGAGCTATCATAAGTCGACCATAATCAAGTATAAGTTGACTAATCTATGCATTAGTGGACTATATTTGTTGACTAATCTAAGAGTATCTAAGAACCTTACTTTCTATTGCAAATATTAGTCGACTATACTGCAAAGTATAAGTCGACTAGCCCAAACATAAGTTGCCTAGTCAGTTGATTAGTCGACTTATGATATGCACAAGTGTCCGTGTTTGATCTCTGAAGTTTGTAACACCTCCACCTGAATCTAAAGTCTTCTCCAATGAATATGAGACACTCAAAATACTAACAATCTCCACCTTGACTCATGTTCATTGAGTCCCTTTGTGGAAATTGGCCTCCTCTTCATTCGTGCTTTCTTCTCCCTTTGTGACTTCACATGGCTCTCTCCCAAGAGCCCATTCTCCACCCTACTTTTGCAGAAGCTTGATGAAATTTAGAGATGCACTGAACTTCTCCACCAGGATGGTCTTCATCATCATGTTTGCTAGATTCTTCTTTATACCAATCACCTAATCATCTATGACCCTCTGATGTATCTTGTGATACATCATATCAATGTACTTCATTGGCTTATGATACCTATAATCCTTAGTAAGATGAATAATACTCTGACTGTCACAATGAACCCAATCTAAATCATGCATGATACCGAAAGTCTCAATCAATCCTCTCAACCACAAAGCTTTATTTGATGCCTTAACTGCTGCCATGTACTCTACCTCGATCGTTGAAAGAGAAACAGTATCTTACAACTTTGCCTTCCAACTTATGATGCACTCAACTACCGTGAACACATAGCCCGTCGTAGATCTTTGCTGATCAAGATCTTATGCACAATCTACATCAGCATAGCCTTGTAAAATAATTGTTCATGAAATGTGCATAGTTTTAGTTATATTTCATATTTATTTTTATAAAATAATACTTTGTAATTGTATTTTTGCATAGTAATGTGCATGCCTCTATAATTAGAGGAAAAAAGAAAAAAGTCCAAAGATTAAAAAGAAGCCTAAAAGCCCAACAAGCCAAAGAAACTCAGAGATAATCCCAATAATAATTGGAGATAAAGAAAAAAATCAACTTAAATTCAAGCTGCTTAAGCTCCAAGTCAAGAAAAAAAGAGAGAATTTAGATTTAAACTCGGATTTGGAGATGACTTACTTTCCAAGTTAAAGAGAAAGAATATTCCCTCAAAGTCTAAAGTTCAAATGAAGATTCTAAGGATATATCTTGATGAATAGATGAGATAAAGTAATAATATTTGGAGATAAGGAGAAATTTCCAAGTAAATTTGGTATTCTAAATCAATTTAGACTAGATATCTTTTAGTATTTTGAGCGTAACTTACACTACAAGAATACAAATAAGATGATCAAGATGCACCAGAAGGAGGACTTAAAAACCTATAATTTTTATGCTGACTACTATTTCTAATTCTGTCATTTGATGAGTCATATTCTGCAATCAACACGCCAACTAGTTATAGACTAATTCAAAATTGAATTTCCACATAAAATTCTGGATAAATCAAATTAAGTTCAGAGATAATAGGAGAATTTAAATTCAGAAATTGATAATAGCTTGCTCCCTAAGTCAAGAGATAGAATATTATCTTAATATCCAAAGTTCAAATTCAAGCTCTGAAGATATATCTCTTGATGGTTGCACAACTTCTATTAGGAGTCCATCCACTACTTCTACTATAAATAGAGAGGTAGAGTATAGGGAAAAGGGCATCTCGAAGGAGAGATCAAAGCTTATAGTTTTTTAGTTTTCTTTTCCAAATATTCATTGTAGTTTTCAATTTGAGAGAGAGAATTGTAAAGTGAAGACAGAGTTCTTGTAATTGATGGTGACAGCTAAATAAATGTTCTTTTGTGCTTTTCAATTTACATCTTTTTTTTTACTTATTTTAATTGGTTTATTTACTTTCATATGCTTTTCTTATGCTTTCTTTTTAATCATGCCTTCTTTATAGCATAGATTAGGGAGAGTTTCAAGACAGAAAAAAAAGAGAGAAAGGATTATATTTAGGGGGACAATAGTTATAATCTTCTTTAAAGATAATTATATTGAGAGTGACAGCCAATGAAACTATCTCACTTTTCTTCATCATTATTTAACTTAATTGATCGCTTGCTTTCTTTAGTTACTCTAAGGTATGTTCTTTTTTCTTTTGTTTATTTTCTTTCTTTTTAACTTAGTAATTAGAACACCAACACCATCTGCTTCTTCTACCTTTCACTTTCCTTCTAATTTTGCTTAATCTTTTCTTTTTTTCTTTTAAAGCAAAGAAGATATATAACCAGTGTACTAACTTAAGAAGAAAAGTTACATGTTGCTTCCATCGTTGTCCCTCTGTGTGGATCATGACTCGTTAGCCCTAGGCTACATGATAGCATTATGGACCTAACACTGTTCTAAACTTCTATAATTTTCTGTGCAGGTTAGCTCGATCATAATACCCTAGGCTTTCCTATTTTCAATCTTTAAAACACCAAGCCCAATCTCACAGTCCCTCGTAGGTATTGTAGCGCTACTTTACTACTTTCAAATATTGCTTTCCAAGATTTGACATGAAATGACTTACTATACTAACTGCATAGACTAAGTCAGACCTAGTGTAGACCATAGCATACATCTGTGATCCCATCGCATTACCATATGATACTCGAGACATCTCTTTTTCCTCTTCTGGTGATCATAGACACTGCTTGAAGGATAATTTGAAATGACCTGCCAAATGAGTGGTGACTGGTCTTACTTCTGTCATGTTGAATCTTTCCAATACCTTAAGAAAATAGTTCTCCTGGGATAATCAAAATCTGCCTGATCTTTTGTCTCGAGTGATCTCCATACCTAAAATCTTATTGGCTTTTCCCAAATTCTTCATGCCGAATTTATTCTTTAGCTGAGTTTTAAAGCTTCTGATTGTGTCTTGTTTATTGCAGTAATTAGCATATCATCCACATATAATAGCAAAGATGTTGGATCATAATTCTTCTTGAAATAGATACAACTATCATACTCACATCGATTGTATCCGGCCTTGATCATGAAAGAATAGAACCATTTGTACCACTACCTAGAATGCTGCTCAAGTCTATAGAGAGATATATTTAGAAAACATACCTTAGTTTCTTGTCCTTCCTGCATATAACCTTCAGGTTCTTTCATGTATATCCTTTCCTTCAGTTCATCATGTAGAAATATTACTTTGACATCCTTCTGCTCCAACTTTAGATCAAACTAAGCTTCAATTGCCAACAACATCCTTAAAGTACATCTAGAGGAGGTGAATAGGAGAATGCTAATCGAATGACAAATAATGTAGAAATGCAACAATTAAAATATGAATGATGCAAATGGTCAACTCAAATCAAGAAGTGAAGCCGGATATAATGAGTTGAGGTGCTCAATTGCTTTCTTGATTGAGAGAGTGAAAAATGACAGTATAGATGATGCTAGAAATGAATATCAAGTGCAAATGAAAGAAAAACACAAGCGTAGACAATAGCAAGTAGAGTAGAGCAAGAGAGAAAGCAACCGCAAATACAAATAATTTATTTTGAGGTTCGAGCACCAAACTCTATGTCCCCTCCTTCACTGCGCGAAGGGTTTCCACTATCCACTAAGAATCTTTCGACAAAGGAGCCTCCACAAAGAAACTGCAATGGTCTACACAATATCGGAGTACACAACTCTAACTCTCAATTCTATACACAGGAGGTAGTTCAAAGCCAATGAGGTTTATAAGCTCTTGGTGATCACAAAGATCACAAACAATCTCTTTTACAACTTCCTATAGTATATGTTGTGAAATGTATCTCAAAAAATTTATGAGAGAGAAAATACAGTTGAAATGAATGAATTTAAGAGTTGAAAACTTGCAAAAATTGATTTGGAGATGAGAGCACTTGAAGAAAGAAAACTAGAAATTTCTCTCTTTTGAATAAAGTAGAATTCAAGTATTTCCCTAAAAAACAATATTTAAAAACCTTATCTAAATCTCTCCTAATGAGCTATATATATAGGCAACTGATAAACATTGTTAGAAGAGCCCATCAAGTCATTAGGAGGGAGATTAAGCCCCAAAAGGAAAAAATACTCGTTGAAGAATAAGTTAAAAGTCCCAGATTTTAAAAACTAGGCATTACTGTAGCAGTGCCAGGACATCGTCAACCAGCCAGTCGATCGATAGTTCAATACTGTGAACTAGCCGTTAGACATTGGTCGATTGCCTAGTCGGCCGATCTTAACAGAGAATTGGGTGCTCCAAAAACGTGACCGTCGGTCGATCACCTGGCCGACCGCTAGGTTTGTCGGTCGACCGCTCGGTCGTTCGGAAAACATGCATAGCATGACAAACTGACAGTCAAAATCAGCCAGCCACAAGGTCCGGTCAACCTCCCGGTCGACCAATCTGGAATAGAACACTATATTTAGATATATTTTGAAATCAAACTCAATTTTAAATATTTTGTATTGGTTTGAAAAGTGATTTGGCAATACATAGGCTATGAGATACATGATAGAAACAGGATATGTAAATTTGTAAAATGATTGAAGAAGAGAAAATTGAATTGAAATAAAGAAAAAGTTAAAGTTAAAAAGTTCTTAGTCTCTTCAATTTATCCGCGTATCAAGAGCTAAACGGGTCGATCCACAGGGAAGGATACGATGGAGGCTTTTTGAAATGAGTTTTCTAACAAATAGCTTGAAAAAAAGAATATTGATTGTAAGAAAAAGGATTTAATTAAGCAAAGGAAAATATAGTCTACAATCATCTACCATAACTAAGTGTTAGTCTAAGATGGAAGAACATCATATTGAATCCATAAAAATCTACTCTAGGGTTTTGATTGAAATCATGTAAGATGAGTTAAAATATTGCAAACCCTAATTAGAGTACACTAATTAAAATTAAACTTTAGTTCATCCTAATTTCTAAGCATAGCATAAGAAAAGTCGTTGGCCCAAATGCCCATCACTCTAGTTTTGATGATGATTAACTCATGTAGTTATAGTACTAATAATCTTGTGTTTATATAGTTTCAGTTATTGATCAAGATGTTAGTAGGTGGATAGCTTCAACAAAGGAGTTTTGGAGCTAACACATGTAGATTCAAGAGCTCGCGCGTCAAGATCGCATCTAGCACTCGGATGGAGTCAAGCTCATTGGATCATGTTTGAATCGAGTCAGCTTGGAGGAGTTCTATGAGAATACTTCAATTTGTCTAGTTTTAGTTTGTGTTAGATCTTGTATAAAGATAGACAGTGTTGATATGCTCAAGTTCATACACACACAATTTCAATACGTTTGTTTTTGGTTTAACTTGTTTTGAATTTCAAATATACATATATATGGTTTTCATGAATAGATAGAATCAAAACAATTTTACATGGTTTAATATATATTAGATTTCATTATATACACATCTATGCTTTATATATTTAAAAAAAATTATTTTGATAATTCTATTTCATGTGTTTATAGTTTTGTAATTAACAAAACTTATTTTGGATTTAATGTCAAAAATATAGATATATATTTTATATGTGTATTGGATTCTATCCGTACACTCTATTCTTCAAAAGTGCTAAAATATCTTGTTTTTGTATTTATACAAGTTTGAGAAAAATTGAATTTCAATTTCAAAGTTTGGTTTTTTTTAAAAATACTGATTTTGTATTAAAGCTTAATTCTATATCACAAAAATAGTTCAAATAGTTTGTAATATGTGTTGATTTTTGGTCACATATATTTGTTCTTCAAATATTTATAAGAATGTATTTTTTTAAAAATTTATGAGAATTTATGGTATTTTATAAAAGTTAAAAAGACCAAGTTTCATATTCTTTAATCCCAGCCAGAGCCTGCTGGCGGTCGACCGGACCGGTCGACCGATGTTCACGAGAACGTGCACAAGGTCAGCCTACAAGGCAGGTCGACCAGGCGGTCGACCGACTGAAACTACCCAACTCTCGGGTAGTGCCGGTCGACTGAGTGGTTGACCGACAGGCTATGAGCCTTTAGGCTCGGTCGACCGGGCGGTCGACCGAAAGGCAGTGTTTGCCATGGGCGGTCGACTCGGCGATCGACCGGAGCCCCAATGGTCAAAAATATGACCGTTGGTCGGTCGACTGGCCGGTCGACCGGAAGGTCAAAATTGACCTTTTCTGGCTACCAACGGCTATATTTTTAAGAAGCTTAAATAGGGCTTCTCTCAAGCCGTTTTCAACAAGATTTTTAGAGAGCTATTTTCTCATCTTTTCAAGTGTTTAGCAGTAAGTTAAAAGAAGTTTTTGAGCCAAAAGTTTTATCTTTTTTTGTTTTTAAAGTGTTGGAAAAATCAAAGAAAAGAGAGTATTTGGGAAATTGGTATTGATCTTTACTTCAATATCTATCTTGTGTTTTTTTCAAGTATTTTTCTTTGTTATTTTTATTTTCAAACACTTTATTTTCTCACACTTGAGCTATCATATCTAATCCTATCTATAGGATTTTGTTTTTGTGAGGAAAATTGTTTGTAGTTATTTTGATCACCTAGTGTTATTGTGGTCTATTGTGATCACCAAGTTTGTAATCTCTTCTTTGCTTTGGATTTGTGGTTATCCCTCTTGTGTGGAGGTGATTGTAGTTAAGATTTGGCTTTGTGCCTTTATCCCTCTTATGTAGAGGTGATTGTAGTTTGGCTTAGTGCCCATCCTCTTGTGTAGAGGTGATTGAATGTTGGTTTTGTGCCTTGCCTCTTGAGTAGAGGTGGTTGTGTTAGAGAGAGGAATTGTAAACTCTAAGTTTGTAATTACAAATTCCTCGATGGAGGTTCCCTTTATGGGAGGTCCTGTGTAGACATAGTAGAAATCCTTTGGTATGAAGGTGGGGACGTAGAGTAGTGGCTCGAACATCAAAACATATCTTGTTGTTTGTGCTTGATCCACTATCTCTAAAGCTCTATTTCTTTTATATCTTGCATTGCTTCATATTGCTCATATTCATATGCTAGATATAGTTTGTTTGTGTCCATACTTGTGTTTAACTAAGAGAGCTTCATGTAGCACCTCAACTCTTAATTTAGAGAAATCTCGAGGAGATAATCCAGAGACCTTCACTGGGAATTCAGCTACACTCTTTGTTACACAAAGTGTGTTGCAATTAGTTTTAATTTCGCATTATTTGTCATTAGATTAGCTAATACACCTATTCACCCCCTCTAGGTCTATTTCAATTAGTATCAGAGCCTACGCTCCTGATATTAGATTTAATCACCTAGGAGTGAGATCTTAGATTGCTAATCTAGATTTGCATTTGCACACACATAGCTTATATACTCATGGATCACCTTGCCCCTCCCATGTTTGATGTTTCTAACGTTGATATGTGAAAGTTTAGGATGAGTGCTTATTTAAAAGTCCTAGGTTTGCATGTCTATCTTGCCGCTACCAAGAAAACCTATTTTAGTAATAATAAGTACATTGAGGCTAATGCATAAGACTTAGATGCACTAAAGAATACACTTAGCAAAGAATATTTGTGTATGGTTTCTCATTGTGATTCCGTTTTGCAGTATAGAATACATTGACCTCTCCCGAGCTATAAACGACAAACAATGCGGAGAAAGAATCTAGTTGAGATGAGTCCGACGAAGTTTGCTACATGGTCCAAGGGAATAACTCCCTTTAGGTAAACTTGGACACTCAACTATATATGATAGTGCTAGCTCTTCTAATGATGATCATGATAGTATGGATGCTAATGCATTAAATGAAGAGTTTTCCATATTTTGTGAAAACTTGCATGAAAATAACAAACTTTTGGAAAAAAAGGTTGTGAATTAAAAGAAGAAAACAAAAATTGGTTTTCTAAACTTGATATAGTTTTGCAAGAGAAGGTTGAGGTTTCAAATGAAAGAGACTCATTGAAATCCAAACTAGACCATGCCTTAAAAGAAAATGAAATTTTAAAGAATATATATGATTGTGATGATGTTTTGAAGAATAATAAGATTTTGTCTTCAAAATTCGATCTTATTTTAAACGAAAATAATTCTTTGAAAACTAAAATGATTTGATTTCAAAATAATTGGAATTGTTTGAATGAAATTTTTTTTTTGAAAAATATTTGGCTTCTCATTCTTATCATGATTCCATACCCTCTATTGATGAGAATGCATGCTCCACTTTCTCTTCAATAAATAAAAATGATATTTACATGTTGAAGAAAAGTGTAGATTATTTGGGCTCCACTTTGAGCAAATGTGTTTGGATCACCAGTAATTGGAATCCATATTTTGAAAGAAATAAGTTTCACATATTCATGCACACCAATCACATTCACACACATGCTTCTCACATTCACACACATGCTAGTGTGTATACTTGTACCCATTGTGGACGTAAGAGCCACCTTGCAAGATTTGTTATGATAGAATACATAATTTTGCAAACAAGTTTGTTTGGGTTAGGAAAGGTGCTAACCCCCATGGACCTAAAAGGATATAGGTACCAAAATTCACCCCTATTTCATTTGATGTAGGTGTGGGCTCTCACTTGACATGAGGATATTGGTGCCCGATGGTGAATGCGCTTGAGTTTGATGGACACTACATTAGATGCATCACCTTCAAGGATGTTCGGTGGTAGGACCACCGTGGTGTGGAGACCTAGAGATTAGCCCTATTGGCTTTGGTAACTATCTCTAACTCCTATTTTAGTTTACATGCTTTTGAAATTGATGTTTTTAGCATGCATTGGATTTCTTGTTTTTCATGTTTATTATGTTACATGCAATGTTAATTAACCTTGAGATATACATAAATAGTATTTGAGATACACTCATATTTATATGAACTATTATTTTTGTGTTCTCACTATAGTTTAGCTATTATGTATATCCTATATCTAAAGCACGTGCATTTACCCTAATGGTCTTGTTTGTTTATGATTTTGCACTTCATATTTTGATTACATGTTTAGATAAAACTTTTATAAAACTTGTGCTTATACTTGTATAACTAATGAGCCACATTTGATTATTATGTGTTTGTGTTTCATTACTCATTTATACTCATTACATGTACATGTATAATCTAGTTTTGATGATTCTTTCATTTATACTTGTTTTCCTATTTTTTGTACATATTTTCATAGAAATGAGTTTAGCTTCATGTATATGTTACTTTTATCTAAAATTAATAGATATACATATACATCCTTGAGTCAATTGCTTTCATGCAAAATTCTATTATGGACTCATTTATGTTTGGATATGTATGTATACCGTTAATTTTAATAAAGTATACATATATCTTGATGCTTGTTTAGTTTTGATGAAAATTTTAGTTTTGATGATTTTCATGTTTTTGATAAAAGAATTTCATGTTTGTTTTGAACCTTATTGATTATTTTGATGAATATGCTATTCGGATGATTCTTGTGCACTCACATTATTTTTATTTACTCATGATCTTATTTTCATGAGCTTCATATGAGCTTTCTAGATCTTGAGGGACAATTATTGCGTACTTAGCAATGTTTCAAGACTTATATATGAATTGGTTTCATTTTCGAAGGATTTAATTCTAGTTTTCAAAATTATCTTTAAACTAGTATTTATTCTTCAATTGGTAAAGTTTTCAAGCATGTTAAATTATTTTTAAACTATTATTTTTGAAAATCCCTACCAACTAAGGGCGGATGGATGGGCGACCATGCCTTGTATACCCATATTGAATATCTTTTAAACTTGTGCATGAATAGGGTAGTAGGTATGAGTTATACACATGATCTTAATGAAATTTTATTTTTGTGTACTCATATTTATTTTTTATATATATATATATATATATATATATATATATATATATATATATATACACACACTTCAAATTTCAATTAGTATCAATTTCAATTGGTATTTTCATTTTCATACATACATATATATGATTTGATTGTACTTATTTTGTGATGTCTTTACGTTTTTAAAGCACTAATTATGTCTATGCTAAGCTTGACTTAATTATAAATGTTAATTGGTATCTTCACAAGCTTATGCATTGATTTTCAATTAGTATTTCAATTGATATTTCAATTGCTAATCACTTCAATTGGTATTTCAATTGTATTTATTTGGTATCAAAATGTGAAATCACCTAGAGGGGGGTGAATAGGTGATGGCTATATGAATTATGGCAATAATGCGGAATTTAAAAATTAACTTAACAATAGCACAATACACAAATTCTTGCAAGTAATAGACAATATAAAAGTGCAAATAATAAAGAGATAGAGTTTAGAGAGATTTGATCAAACGCAAACACAAGGAGTTGTTTCCGAGGTTCGAGCCACGCTCTACGTCCCCGCCTTCACACTTGAAGGATTTCCACTATTGAGGATCCACTGGATCAACAATACAAGGAACACTTGTCCGTCTCTCGTGATGCGCAACACCACCTTGAGCACACTAGCTCGCCTTGAGGCCGATGCCTCTACAACTTCACTCAAGTAAGAAAGAGTGATCAACACTTAATCACTTTACAAAAGCTCACTAAGCACAATCCTAGAACCAAATATGTAGATGTAGATATATGGGATTGTGTAGTGCTAAGCTAGAGAGAAGTAGAGATGTAGGCTTCAAGATGGGTGATTGGAATTTTGGCTTTTGAGAGAAAATCTGTCTAAAGGAAGAGCTTGAAAATCTTAGAAATCTCTTGTAAAAAATATTCTTGATGGCTCTAAAAAATTGTTAGTTCATATCAACTGAAGTGACCTCCTATTTATAGGGGTCAAAACATCCTAAGAGATTCGTTGGAATAAAATCCAAAAAGAAATCAGCCTGAAAAAATAGCTGTTGGATCTGTCAGAACTTTTGACAGAGTCCGGTCGACCGGGTCGTTCGACCGCCAACGGTCAAAAATATGACCGTTGGGGTTCATCGGTCGACGGGTCGGTCGACCGAAAACTCCTGTGAAAGCAATGTACATCGGTCGACCGGGTCGGTCGACTGATATAGACGTGCACAGTATTGTGCACATCGGTCGACCGGGCCGGTCGACCGGTTACTGTGAGTTCTGAAAAACAGAACTTCAGAACCAGAAATTTTTGGGTTTTTGGTTTGGGTCTTGGGTAGGATTTTTGGAACTTGTAAAAACATAGAGTATGAGCATGTGTCATACTTCTATCATGTTAAAATAGTTTGATAAAAATCCTTTTGATAGAAACTTGTTTTTCCATAAATTGTTTTTCCAAAAACTATTATTTTTCTAAAAATCTTATTTCCAAAAAATGTTCTCTTTAGAACTAAGTTAGAAATGGAATTTGAAAATCTTTTTGAAGCATGAACCTAACTAAAAGGTGTGTGTGTGATAATCCATAGCTCTACTTCTAATATCTAGCTTTGACAAAATATCTAAAATAAAGATAAAAATACAACTCTTGTTTTTCTTTGTTGTCTTGGTCTTGTCTTGATCTTTATATCATCATCTTGATCCCAAAGCATCCTAGTTGTGCATAGCTTGGGAATCTTCATTTTTGCGGCGAACTCCAAATGTGTGAGTCTTTTAGCGGAGCCGTCAAAAACAATGTTAAATAACCTGAAATATCTGAAACACAAATGTTAAATACATAACTAAATATGTTTTGTTATCATCAAAATAACTGGGATAATGGCCTTTGGGCCAACAATCTCCCCCTTTTTGATGATGGCAAAACATATGTAGTTATCACAAAATATTTTGGGTAGAGACTTCAAATGAAGCTCCCCTCAACACATGCATATATAGGAAAACATATGTAAATGATAAACACCATATTTCCATGCCACAAATAATACCAAATACTCATGTCATAGAATAGATGAAGAAAATGGGTTCATACATGACATAAATAAGAGATACACAACCATGTCCACAACACATACAAAAAAAATACATGTCCAAAGCAAAATAAAAATAAAATACTACATGTCCCAACAACAAATACTACATGTCCATCACAAAATATCCAAAACACAAATACTACAAATACTACAAAATATCTCTCTCAAAATAACTCTCCCCCTTTTTGACATCATCAAAAGGGGAGGTCACTCCTCAGCACCATCATCACCGTCATCGCCGTCTCCGTCATCATCACACCACCTTCCTCTGAAGAAGCAACCTCCTCTGGATCCATGCCATCGACTCTGGTGCGCGGTGGTCGAACAGAAGAGCGAGCTCTGGGAGGAAATGGAGGACCGGTGGCTGGGAGTCGACAAGCAGTCGGAGTCCGATCAGGAACGAGCATGTCAAATTTTGAGAAAAGAGCCTGAAACTGAACATCCACGAATCTCATGGAGTCAGCAAAATATGACATGTCGTTTCGGACTTCCGCCCGAAAAGCAGCTTCCTGAACTGAACGAGCATCCAACTCCGCACGAATAGCTGCGTCGCGCTGCTCGACCCAGGCCTGATGTGCCTCGATCTGAGAGCGGACCTCCGAAGAGACAAGAGCCAGTAACTCAGGAGGAAATGCAGGAGCTGCAGAAGAAGAAGATCCTGGTGCTGAAGATGAGCCAGGACCAGCAGGAGGAAGATGTGGTTGCACAGGAGCGTGTCTACGCAACTGAGCTTCCATCATCTTCAGGACACAACTCCATTGATGTGGGTCAGGGGATTGGAAGGAGTTTCAGCGGAGAGATCAAAGTCAAGGGCCCTAAGAAGATGGGTGATAAGCATGCCGTAGGGCAAGCTTCTACCCGCAGTACGGATCTGATCAGACCCCATATGAGACGCTATGACTCTAGGAAAAATTTACCTTAATGCCTTTAAGGAGGCAATAGATAATCAAGGGTACACAACCCCTAGCGTGGCTATACTCACCATGCTTGGGGACAAATGTTGAAGAAGATAATCTTGGCAAGGACTTGAGATTGAAGAGTGTACCTACTCACAACCTCATTTCTAACCAAGCCGGGATTGTCATTCCCGTGGATTAGAGTAGAGGCGGTGAGTGAAGATTCACCTCCGGAAATTCAAAGTCATGCAAATCATGTGAGTACACATCTGCCCGCCAGTGGAGAGATGCAGAATCCTAGCAAATCGACCTATAGAAATGTCGATGTTCCTACCTAAAACCCCAGATGTGATCCGATTACCATCGAATTCAAAATTGGCAAAAAAGTAAGGAACAAGGGAGGTGTAAACTTGTTCCTTGATGGTTAGGAATTCCACTAAATTGTTGTTTTGCAAGATTTGAGGGATATCTAGATGTTCAAAATCCTGAATAGCTACAAATCTCCCTGAGTTGATATTTCTAGTGGAGAGATGGGAGTATCTATCAGCAGCAAGATCATTAATGAAGGGGCGAATGGGTCTAGGAGCTTGGGAGGAAGGTTGTGCAACTTCCTTTCCCTTCTCAGATCTGGAACGTTTAGGCATGATGAATAAAAATAGGATTTTTAGGTGTAATCAAGTTTAAGGCACGATCTAGATGCTTAGAAACTTAGATTGATGACAATAGATAATAGATTCTAAAGCAAGAAATGAAAATTAGAGTCAAAATCAGATTTTTTACCTTAACTGAGAAAATCCAAAACCCTAGACTGAAAATCTCGAAATTCTTCGAATCTAGCGGATGAGAGGCGCTGAAATCGAAGATCTGGAAGTAGAAGGAGGAAATTGAGATGGGTTTTTAATTGATTTGGATTTGGTAGAGTGATTGGAGAGAACGAAAAAATTTTAGGAGAGGGATGAGTGGGTTCGTCGGCTGAGTGAGAGAGAGAGAAAGAAAAAGTGAAGAGAAAAGACAGTTATAGGGTAAATATACGACGATCGGTCGACCGGGTCGGTCGACCGAAACAACCCGAGAGCTCTGTAAATATAGAGCGGTCGACCGGGTCGGTCGACCGATTTAACCCGAGAGCTCTGCAGGCTAGATCGGTCGACCGGGACATATAGTCGGTCGACCGATAACAGAAAAAAGAAATAAAAATTTCTTCTCAGGCAGAGTCGGTCGACCGGAGCTTTATAGGTCGGTCGACCGGCTTTGCCTGAAATCTGTTATCAGCAGCAGACCCAAAAAAAATTAAAATAATTTGTAATCAAAATAGGTATGATGTATAAACATATAGGAATCCACCAACAGGTTTTAAATCTTCATTAAGTTATTACAACATCAAAATTCATGCAATCCCTTTTAAATTTTATTTTTCATATTTAAACAAAGATTTTAAAGATGTTGAAGCCGAATACCCAGTGACGGGTTCTGAACTTCATCCTCTTGATTCCTCTTGAATGAGTTGAGGTGCGCAATTGCCATCTTTAAGGTGTTTGTTTAAATAGGAAATTTTATAAATGTTTATATTTTTTTATTTATGAAAATAAGTGTATATGTATACAAGTATATAATCACAAATAATAACCTATACAAGTGGACATACAATAAACAAGGCATGAAACAAAAGATATAGAAGTTAACACAAGGCACATATACAACATGATAGAAAAGTAGTTCTATACAAGCATATATCAATAGAGTACAAAAGCAAACTATCAATTCTATACATATGTATACATGACTAAAAACAAAAACTGAACATGGCATATACAATCATGATAGAGTTGCAAGTTTATACTAATCATGTATCAATGAGGCATAAAATTAAACTAGCAATCCTATAACAATTGTATATACAAAATAAGCTCTTAAATGGAGATGTTACCAATTTACGGGCAATCTCCACAAATAGGTGCCTCCACGATAGCGATGCATGCATGATTTGTTCTTTAAGCTCCGATGCATCAACCACCCGGGCACCACCTCCTCCTAAGTCTTGGAGGGGGTAGATCCACCTATACCTGTATCATTTAATTCGGTGGCTCTTTTGGTACCCAAATCTTAGTGGGTCCTTTGGGGTTAGATCCGGGGCGAACCCAAACAAATTTATTCTTTACATTATTCTTAGCATAGCAAAATTTTTCTAAATGCCTTTGCGGCCACAATGCGTGCAAATATAAATTCTACCACTATTGTACATAAAAGCATGGTTATGTGTGTGTGCATGTCTATGTGTAGCATGTTTATGATGAACATGTTTCCCTGGGCTACTCCCTTAGGAAATTTAGATGCAAGCTTGTTAAAATCAAATGCACATTTCTTTAAAGTTATCTAAAGAATCAACACGTTTTTGAATTTCAACAAAAATATTTTATTACTAGAAATTACGGGGTTTTTCCTTTATTAGCTACCTTATACTTATCAAAATCATTTTTCAATTTTTCAAAAGAACTAGATAACTCATTTTCTCTTTTTCAATAATATCAATCTTATCTCTCAAAGACTCATTTTCCCTTTTTAACTTTTTATTATGAGATTACGAAATCTCATATCTATGTTGTAATTCCTCAAAGAATTGAGCAAGTTCATCCATTGTGAGATCATCATCATCAATGGAAGTTTCTAGACATACCTTAGATGAATCCTCACCTTGTGCCATAAAGCACATGTTAGCGGCGTCGTGCTCCTCTTCGGATTCCGACTCCGAATCATCCCATGTAGCGGCCAAGGCTTTCTTCTTTCTTTGCCCATTCTTGGATGTGGTTGCTTGTAGAGCGGGGCAATCGGCAATTAGGTGACCGATCTTCTTGCAATGGAAGCAAGGACCGGGTTCTTCTCTTTTCTTCTCGTACCTTCCTTGAGGCTTCCCTCTTCGGAAGTTACTTTGCCGTCCCTTCTTGTAGAACATCTTGCCCACCTTCTGGATGAGCATGGCGAAGTCCTCATCGCAATCTTCAGATGAGTCGTCTTCCTCAATGGTAGTAGGAGTGGCTTTGAAGGCAATCGTCTTCTTCTTTGGTGCCTCCCTCTCTTCTCTAACTTTCATCTCCATCTCATGCGTCTTGAGATTTCCGATGAAGCCGGAGAAGTCCATCTCCTCTTTGTCGTTGAGCTCCTTGAGTGTGGTCGCCTTGACTTCCCAAGCTTTGGGAAGAGCTCTAATCACCTTCCTTATCTTTTGATCATTATCAATCTTGTCGCCTAAGGAAGAAAGAGCATTAGTTATTTTTGTAAAACGGGTGAGCATGTCATCAATGCTCTCATTATCAAACATATAGAAATTCTCATATTGAGAACGTAGCAAGTCAACTTTGGCTCTCTTGACTTGAGACGTTCCCTCATGAGTCACAATGAGTATGTTCCAAACCTCAAATGCGGATTTACAATTTATTATGCGTGCAAGGTCATCTTCATTTAATGCTTGGGTCAATGCATATTGTGCCCTAGCATTAGCCTCATAGTCTTTGGAAGTATCCTCGGACCATGTGCTCTCATCACTAGTGGGTTCAATAAAATCTTTGGTAATGGCCCTAGCTACCCTAACACCTAAGGATTTAAGGAAGAGATTCATTTCACCTTCCAAATGGGGAAGTTTAAACCATCAAACTTGGGTGGGGATTTAATGCTAGAAAAGTCCATGGATGCCATGAATGCACAAGCAAATGTAAATGCAACACAAATGTATATAGCCAAATATGGATCTCCCTAAGGTGGTTAGACCTAAGTTGTAGGGTTAGGCTCTGATACCAATTGAAATCACCTAGAGGGGGGGTGAATAGGTGATGGCTATATGAATTATGGCAATAATGCGGAATTTAAAAATTAACTTAACAATTAGCATAATACACAAATTCTTGCAAGTAATAGACAATATAAAAGTGCAAGTAATAAAGAGATAGAGTTTAGAGAGATTTGATCAAACGCAAACACAAGGAGTTGTTTCCGAGGTTCGAGCCACGCTCTACGTCCCCGCCTTCACACTTGAAGGATTTCCACTATTGAGGATCCCACTGGATCAACAATACAAGGACACACTTGTCCGTCTCTCGTGATGCCGCAACACCACCTTGAGCACACTAGCTCGCCTTGAGGCCGATGCCTCTACAACTTCACTCAAGTAAGAAAAGAGTGATCAACACTTGATCACTTTACAAAAGCTCACTAAGCACAATCCTAGAACCAAATATGTAGATGTAGATATATGGGATTGTGTAGTGCTAAGCTAGAGAGAAGTAGAGATGTAGGCTTCAAGATGGGTGATTGGAATTTTGGCTTTTGAGAGAAAATCTTGTCTAAAAGGAAGAGCTTGGAAATCTTTAGAAATCTCTTGTAAAAAATATTCTTGATGGCTCTAAAAATTGTTAGTCATATCAACTGAAGTGACCTCCTATTTATAGGGGTCAAAAACATCCTAAGAGATTCGTTGGAATCAAATCCCAAAAAGAAATCAGCCTGAAAAAATAGCTGTTGGATCTGTCAGAACTTTTGACAGAGTCCGTTCGACCGGGTCGGTCGACCGCCAACGGTCAAAAATATGACCGTTGGGGTTCATCGGTTGACCGGGTCGGTCGACCGAAAACTCCTGTGAAAGCAAGTGTACATCGGTCGACCGGGTCGGTCGACTGATATAGACGTGCACAGTATTGTGCACATCGGTCGACCGGGCCGGTCGACCGGTTACTGTGAGTTCTGAAAAACAGAACTTCCAGAACAGAAATTTTTGGTTTTTGGTTTTGGGTCTTGGGTAGGATTTTTGGAACTTGTAAAAACATAGAGTATGAGCATGTGTCATACTTCTATCATGTTAAAATAGTTTGATAAAAATCCTTTTGATAGAAACTTGTTTTTCCATAAATTGTTTTTCCAAAAACTATTGTTTTTCTAAAAATCTTATTTCCAAAAAATGTTCTCTTTAGAACTAAGTTAGAAATGGAATTTGAAAATCTTTTTGAAGCCATGAACCTAACTAAAAGGTGTGTGTGTGATAATCCCATAGCTCTACTTCTAATATCTAGCTTTGACAAAATATCTAAAATAAAAGATAAAAATACAACTCTTGTTTTTCTTTGTTGTCTTGGTCTTGTCTTGATCTTTATATCATCATCTTGATCCCAAAGCATCCTAGTTGTGCATAGCTTGGGAATCTTCATTTTTGCGGCGAACTCCAAATGTGTGAGTCTTTTAGCGGAGCCGTCAAAACAACTTTTTAAATAACCTGAAATATTCTGAAACACAAATGTTAAATACATAACTAAATATGTTTTGTTATCATCAAAATAACTGGGATAATTGCCTTTGGGCCAACAAAATGTACTTCCTGTTTCACCTTCAATTGGTATCAAAATCTACTATTGGTATCTTAAAAAAAAATTAAATGATACCAACATTTATTTTTGTCAATGACTATTTGATTTCATTGATATCATAATTCATTTTGTTGACTTCAAGTAATTTCAAAATTTTATTTTAAAAGTGGTTTCAAAATTTGTTGATATATATTGCTTATTTGCAAGTGGAACTTAACATCTCCTTTATATATATAGATTCATGTTGAAGTGTATTACACATATAGTAGAGCTTGACCTCTTTCCCTTATGTGATACACGTGTGTAGGGGAGCCTAACATTTCTATTTATACATTGTATATTATGCTTTAGGTGGGTTAGGGTCTAGTCATCCCTTCTCCATGTAATGCATGTATGCAGGGGGAGCTAACTTATCGTCTCTCCTCTTCATGAATGTATATCGCATATACATCTTTATTGTTTGATTGTCTTCACCCCTTGTTGATGAATTGACAAAAAGGAGGAGAAGAATTTAGAGAGTTTATAGATGCATGTTTATTTCCTTGTTTATGCATATATGTTTGCATTTACTTTATGCATTTCATTGAATATTTATTTGTTTATTGTTATACATGAGTTAAGGGGAGCTTCTATGAAACTTATCTTTTTTTAATCCATGCATATATAACTCCATGAGTTTTGTCGTCATCAAAAAGGGGAGATTGTTGGCCTAAAGACGCGTCACTTTAGTTTTAATGATGATTAACTCATGTAGTTATAGTACTAATTATCTTATATTTATATAGTTTCAGTTATTAATCAAGATGCTAGTAGGTGCTTTCTTCAACAAAGGAGTTTTGGAGCTAACATATGTAGATTCAAGAGCTCGCGCGTGAAGATCGCATATAGCACTCAGATGGAGTCAAGCTCTTTGAATCATGTTTGAATCGAGTCGGCTTAGAGAAGAAGTTCTACAAGAAGACTTCAGTTGTCTAGTTTTAGTTTGTGTTTAGATCTTGTGTAAAGATAGATAGTGTTGATATGCTTAAGTTCACACACACAAGTTCAATATATTTAGTTTTCGGTTTAACCAGTTTTGGATTTCAAATATACATATATATGGTTTTCATGAATAGATAGAATCAAAACAAGTTTACATGGTTTAATGTATATTAGATTTCATCTATATACATCTATACTTTATATATTTAAAAAAACTTATTTTAATGATTCTATTTCATGTGTTTAGAGTTTGGTAATTAACAAAACTTATTTTGGATTTAATGTCAAAAACATGGATATATATTTTGTATGTGTATTAGATTCTATCCATATACTCTATACTTCAAAAGTGTTTAAATATATTATTTTTGTATTTATACAAGTTTGAGAAAATCGGATTTCGATTTCAAATTTTGATTTTTTTTGAAAAATACCGATTTTGTGTTAAAGCTAAATTTCTATGTCACAAAAATAGCTCAAATAGTTTGTAAATGTGTTGATTTTTGGTCACACATATTTGTCCTTCAAATATTTATAAGAACGTATTTTTGTGAAATTTATGAGAATTTATGCGATTTTATAAAAGTTAAAAAGACCAAGTTTCATATTCTTTAATCCCAGCCAGAGCCTGCTGTTGGTCAACCGGACGGTCGACCGGACCAGAGGTCGGTCGACCGACCGATGTGCACGAGAACGTGCATAAGGCCAGCCTACAGGCCGGTCGATCGGGCGGTCGACCGACTGTAACTGCCCAACGCTCGGGTAGTACCGGTCGACCGGGCGGTCGACCGAAGCCCCAACGGTAAGAAATATGACCATTGGCCGGTCGACCGGAAGGTCAAAATTGACCATTTCTGGTTGCAAACGGTTATATTTTTTAGAAGCTATAAATAGGGCTTCTCTCAAGCTGTTTTCAACAAGATTTATAGAGAGCTATTTTCCTATCTTTTCAAGTGTTTAGCAATAAGTTTTAAAAGAAGTTTTTGAGCCAAAAATTTTATCTTTTATTTGTTTTTAATGTATTGGAAAATCAAAGAAAAGAGAGTCTTTGGGAAATTGGTTTTGATCTTTACTTCAATGTCTATCTTGTGTTTTTCTCAATATTTTCTTTGTTATTTTCATTTCCAAACACTTTATTTTCTCACACTTGAGCTATCATATCTGATCCTATCTATAGGATCTTATTTTTGTCAGGAAAATTGTTTGTGGTCTATTGTGATCACCAAGTGTTGTTTGTGGTGTATTGTGATCACCAAGTTTGTAATCTTCTTTGCTTTAGATTTGTGGCTATCCCTCTTATGTGGAGGTGATTGTAGTTGTGATTTTGCTCTGTGCCTTTATCCTTCTTGTGTAGAGGTGATAGTAGTTTAGCTTAGTGCCCATCCCTCTTGTGTAGAGGTGATTAAATTTTGGCTTTGTGCCTTGCCTCTTGAGTAGAGGTGGTTGTGTAAGAGAGTGGAGTTGTATATTCTTAGTTTGTAATTGAAAATTCCTCAGTGGAGGTTCCCTTTGTGGGAGGTCCTATGTGGACATAGTGAAAATCCTTCTGCGTGAAGGCGGGGACGTAGAGAGTGGCTCGAACCTCAAAACATATCTTATTGTTTGTATTTGATCCACAATCTTTAAAACTCTATCTCTCTTATATCTTGCATTGCTTCATATTGCTCATATTCATATGCTAGATATAGTTTGTGTGTGCCCATACTTGTGTTGAACCAAGAGAGCTTCATATAGCACCTCAATTCTTAATTTAGAGGAATCTCGAGGAGATAGTTTAGAGACCTTCACAGGAAATTTGGCTACACTCTTTGGTTACTCATAGTGTGTTGCAATTAGTTTTTAATTCCGCATCATTTGTCATTAGATTAGCTAATACACCTATTCACCCTCCCTCTACTTGTATTTCAAGTCTTTTAAACCTAACATGATGCTATCAAAGCTTCTAAATATGAACTAAGAATAACCAATAAAAGTGCAACCCTAATTTAATTCAACTTAATTAATTATTCATCTTTAAGAATTATCAATTTTAATCCTAGGCTTTTGATTGGTAGTCAAAAGTGCATTTTTATCATCATATTTACCATCACATTTTCATATTTATTCATTTAATTCTGCACATTTATTAATAATTTGTAATTTATTGTGTGCAGGCCTCGAATTGTTATTTTAGCAATAAATAAAGCCTAAAGAGCCCAAAAGCCCAGATCCAAGCCCATGTTTGAAGCCCAGGTGAAAAAGCGCAAATACAAAGAGTCAAAATGCAAATACAAGGGCTAAAAGTTGCAAAAATCAGAGATTAGGGAAGGATAGACTTCTATCCAACCCTAAACACCTGCAAGATGAGGATAAAAGGCAAGATAAAGAGGAATTTCGTGGAGAGAAGATTTGAAGAAATCTGGATTAAGGGTAACTTGATTACCAAGTTATCTCGAAAATCCAGATTAAAAGGCCAGGATCACACTTCTAGAAGCAGGAGCCCAGAGGAACGGACCAGGAGAAGCCACGCGCCAAAGCGCGTGGCCAGAAGCCACTAAAATGCCGCGGATCCGCGGCAAAAACCGCGGAAACGCGGCACTTTGATCTCATCCAGATCCCAGATTTCGTGGGCAGGTTTATCTAGGACTCCTCGGCCTTCTGCACCTATAAATATCCCCTGCAGTACAACGTACAGAGCGTCCAGCGTCCAGCAAAGGGCCAAAGTTCAGATTTTTAGGGTTTCTTTTCTTTTGTAATTTTTATGTAAGTGAGGGAGATGGCTTTGTTGAGGGTGACACCGACAGATGATTCTCTTCTCTTCCATTGTAATCAATAAAAAGGTAATTTTTATTTTGTTCTTATGTCGTTGCTTTTCTTTGTTTTCTCTTTCTTTTCTACTGTGTTTCTTTTTGTTGATCTTTGACGAGCACGCGAGCGTTTACCGAACCACAAGTATATCGAAGATTAGTAGGTTCCAACGATATTCCATGGCGATGTTCTCCTCCTCGAGGCGTATCAACTCATGCTTGCCCAAGGCTTGATGACCTAATGCGACAACGGACTGAGTTCGATCCCAAGGTTTATACGTTCAACGCCTCCGAAATAAGGTAGAAAGTGTTAGGTTTCGCATATTTTCTCCAACCAAGGTTAGTTTTCTATTCTTTTCTTTTCTTTTCTTTTTGTAGATCAAATCCACACCTCAAATATTCTTTCCCACAACTCATTGTAAATACCACTTTTCTTTGTAAATACCATCGTGACTAACAAATTAACTAAAAAGATAAATTTTTAGAGAAACTTGCTTAACGCTTCTATCGCAGTCCCTCCCTGAGGATCACGACCCGCATAGCCCTGCTACCGCGGATTAGAACTGAGACTTGCACATCTATTCTTAAAACTAACATATAATATTTTGTGTGCAGGAAAAATCAGTCAACAAATTGGCGCCGTTGCCGGGGAGGGACGGTAAGTTTATCTCTAAAACAAAAATTTAATTTTTAACTAATTCTTTATTCTTTTCTGTTTGCAGGTTTGGAGAACAGGAAATAGAAACAGAGCAGCAGCAAGGACATACAGCAACCCAGTGCCTCTGCCCTCGAAGGCAGAGCACGAGGGCCTGCAAGTTTGCCGCGGAAACGCGGCCAGAGCCGCGGATCCGCGGCAAGTGCAGTGAACTACTAATTCAGTTTTTTGCAGATTGCTGAAATTTGAGATTACTGCTTACTGCTCTATTCTGTTTTGTTCTGTGATATACCTGTAAATTGCTAATAATTCAACAGTAAATCATTGGTTGTTAAAAATAAAAAGTGATTAGACGTTTGCATATTAGGCACGTGTCTTTTCAATTATTTTTTTTTACTGTTGAAGAGTGCTGGAGAAGCAAGGTACGTACGCATTGCATGTAGAATAGGATTCATCTCTTGGTTGATTTTCTGCTTTGAGTGATTCTTATCTATTTATCTTGTACACTTGCACTAATTCATCTTAAGGGCATAACCCATTAACAAGATAAGGTGGGAATTTCATCACCCTTCCTTAGCCCAAAAATCATATCCCGAGCACTCACTAACCCAAGCCTAACTTAAAAATTAGTAGACGTTGGCCCTAGGGACATCTCGGACTCAATTAGGAGATTATCCTAAGGGGGAACAGTGCTGGAAGTTGACTCTTGCCAAATCAGTGTCTAGGAAGGGGATTGAGGGCCGAAAGCCCGAAGATTGGTGGTTATTTAATTAAGGAACGTCTTTGACGGAAAACCTCCCACCACTCTTGCCCTGACCTGGCTGATTAACTTGTGGTCAAAGTCTGCACCCTACCTCCCGTGGACAGTCTAATCAGTTAGGAGTCGTCTAGGTCTAGGTCTACCCTAACTTAGGTTAGAAATTTTTCTTCTTTGTTTGTTTTCTTTTTGTTTTGTTTGTGATTGTGTGATATGGCCTATAACAACAATTTTTTCAATTTTAATGAGGATCCATATTACACACCAACCTCTTATTCGGATATTACCAACCCGGCATATCATAACTTTGACCAACCTAGTGTGCCAGATTGGTCTTATCCGAATCATTACATGCCTCAGTCCCAATACTATGAAAAAGATTGGAATAATCATCACTACTCTTCACAGAGTCAATGGGGATTCAATACCCCTGAGCCATATGGTCAACCACCTGTTCAACCATTATCTTCGTACACGTCTTTTCCCACATCACCAAGGTTTCAGTCCTCCATTGATCTATTCGATGGGTTAGAAGAAAAAGTGGATCGGTTGCAAGATACAATGAATGATCAAATTTCTAGACTTTCAAACATTCTTGAGCATCTTGATAGGAACCAAGAATCATTCTGTTTAGAAGACCTTGATCAAAATTCAATTTCATCACATCAATATGAACTTGCTCAATCCCAATCCTTGGACAAATTGGCTAGTTTTAATTTCAATGAGATTGAATTAGATTATGAATGTGAACCCGATCCCCAACTTTGCGATTCAGTTTCCATCTTCGAATCTATGTTGACTCCAGTATCCTTACCCAATTTGGACCAATTTTCTGAGCCAACATTTATTCCCATACCTATAGATCATGAAATTGAATCACCCATTTTTGATGATCATATTGAACTTGACCAATTGTGCAATTTTGAAAGTCCCATGGAAAAATTGGCAAGTTCCCATTTTTATGAGATTGAAACTAATGAGATATGTGACCTAGATTCCTAAATCTATGATCAAGTTCAAATTCCCGAATCATTATTGACTCCTGTTTTGTTACCCGACTTAGGTAATATTTTAGAGTCAGTTTTGATTCCCACACCTATCATTCCTGAACTTGAATCACCAACATTGAGTCACATTCCATTGTGGGAAAATGATTGTAGACTTGAGTTTCAATTTCTTGACTTGGACCCACTTCTTGATCCTAGCCCGACTCCTGAACCTTTACTTGATTTGAGTTTCTTTCCTGAGTCGGTATTAGATCCTGAACCTATCATTCTTGAGTCCAAGTCAACCATTTTACCAAGTCACATTCTTTTGTTGGACATAGGTATAGACCATGACTCTGTGATGATTTTCCAGGACTGGTCATGTAAAGGGAGTAAGTTTCACGAGAGGATCTTCCATGATCCTATTCATTCTGGGGACTTTAAATATGTAAATAAAAAAGAGGTAAATAAAGGTAGGTCCCGTGAACTACCACATTCTCTTGTTTGGGCCGCATTTCGTGGACCAATTAGACCACCTCCGGAACCACCACCTTAAGGTAACTTCCGCCTTCCCTTGTTCTGTTTCATGCATATATGCATTCATTCATACATTGAGGACAATGCATGAGATAAGTGTGGGGGTGGGTTTTACTAACATACTAAATAGGTAAAAACTAAAAAAAAAAAAAAATTCTAAAAAAAATTTAAAAAAAAATGTTATAAAAAGGAAATATTTTGACTTATTTTTTGAAAGAAATCTAAGTTAGTTTTAAGGATTAGGAAAATCATGATTAGGATTTCTAAAAACTTGGTCAAAATAAATAAATTGTTTAAATTTTTAGGTATAGGAGGAGAAATTGAATAAGTAATTAGTCTTGATTTTTACCTTAATGAAATGTGCATACCAAATGCATATCTAGGATTCTAAGACAAAGACCTTGTGCCTCATAAAAAAAAATATCGCCAATTAAGCTGATACATGTGCCTCAAGAAGCATAAGTATTCATGCCTAAAGGTGAGTAAATAAAAATAAAGTCCTTAGTTTTGTGGCCTAATTCATTCGAATTTGAGTCCGCGGGGTGTTTTCTCACCTGGTGCCCTAAAGCCGACCGGTTTGGGAGCCACCGACTTTAAGTTCGTTACATGGGTGGATTAGAAAGCCTAAGAAGACTAAGAAATATAATATATGTATTAACACATCTAATAATCAATTAGTTAGGTATGAGGGCCTCAAGAAGCCTTGATGCTTACACGAAAGAAAATTAGATGCGTTATACATATTAAAAAATATATATAAATAAAAAAAAAGAAAAAAAAGAAAAAGAAAAAAAATATATATATATAGAGGCATGAGAGTCCAAGTTAAGGAATTCCTAGTATAAATTCATAAGGATGCATATGATTTTTGGTAACGAAAAAGACTATATTAGAAGTTCAATTTTGACCCTTACCTAAAATGAATAACAATTGACTTTATAAAGACTAGGTTTGAAGAATGAATAAAAATGATAATCCTAAAACTTATAGACTACTTAGTCTCTTCAAATATAATTCAAATATTTTTCTTTTTATGGATTTTGTGGGTGTAATCCGCTGAAAACCCTCACGAGACAACACTCGTCCTCTAGGGTAACCTAGAGGTTTAACGGCTTGTTGCACGTGCTAAGTGCAATCGTGATTCCTACGAAAGTGAGTTAGGTTAGATTAACTTTTCATTTCTTTTTCTTTTCTTTATTTTTACTCGAGGACGAGCAAAAAGATAAGTGTGGGGGTGTGATTGGTAGTCAAAAGTGCATTTTTATCATCATATTTACCATCACATTTTCATATTTATTCATTTAATTCTGCACATTTATTAATAATTTGTAATTTATTGTGTGCAGGCCTCGAATTGTTATTTTAGCAATAAATAAAGCCTAAAGAGCCCAAAAGCCTAGATCCAAGCCCATGTTTGAAGCCCAGGTGAAAAAGCGCAAATACAAAGAGTCAAAATGCAAATACAAGGGCTAAAAGTTGCAAAAATCAGAGATTAGGGAAGGATAGACTTCTATCCAACCCTAAACACCTGCAAGATGAGGATAAAAGGCCAAGATAAAGAGGAATTTCGTGGAGAGAAGATTTGAAGAAATCTGGATTAAGGGTAACTTGATTACCAAGTTATCTCGAAAATCCAGATTAAAAGGCCAGGATCACACTTCTAGAAGCAGGAGCCCAGAGGAACGGACCAGGAGAAGCCACGCGCCAAAGCGCGTGGCCAGAAGCCACTAAAGTGCCGCGGATCCGCGGCAAAAGCCGCGAAAACGCGGCACTTTGATCTCATCTAGATCCCAGATTTCGTGGGCAGGTTTATCTAGGACTCCTCGGCCTTCTGCACCTATAAATATCCCCTGCAGTACAACGTACAGAGCGTCCAGCGTCCAGCAAAGGGCCAAAGTTCAGATTTTTAGGGTTTCTTTTCTTTTTGTAATTTTTATGTAAGTGAGGGAGATGGCTTTGTTGAGGGTGACACCGACAGATGATTCTCTTCTCTTCCATTGTAATCAATAAAAAGATAATTTTTATTTTGTTCTTATGTCGTTGCTTTTCTTTGTTTTCTCTTTCTTTTCTACTGTATTTCTTTTGTTGATCTTTGACGAGCACGCGAGCGTTTACCGAACCACAAGTATACCGAAGATTAGTAGGTTCCAACGATATTCCATGGCGATGTTCTCCTCCTCGAGGCGTATCAACTCATGCTTGCCCAAGGCTTGATGACCTAATGCGACAACGGACTGAGTTCGATCCCAAGGTTTATACGTTCAACGCCTCCGAAATAAGGTAGAAAGTGTTAGGTTTCGCATATTTTCTCCAACCAAGGTTAGTTTTCTATTCTTTTCTTTTCTTTTCTTTTTTGTAGATCAAATCCACACCTCTCAATATTCTTTCCCACAACTCATTGTAAATACCACTTTTCTTTGTAAATACCATCGTGACTAACAAATTAACTAAAAAAGATAAATTTTTAGAGAAACTTGCTTAACGCTTCTATCGCAGTCCCTCCCTGAGGATCACGACCCGCATAGCCCTGCTACCGCGGATTAGAACTGAGACTTGCACATCTATTCTTAAAACTAACATATAATATTTTGTGTGCAGGAAAAATCAGTCAACAGCTTTCTAATAAGCATGGATTTCAATCAATTCATCTTTTAGACTAAACTTAGTTGATCGAGAGATTAGCAAACTACAAGTTAATTTAGTTATTCATATTTTTTTTATTTTAACAAGATTTATTATGAAGAAAGAAAGTTGCATCAACAAGAAAAAAAAGAAAATAAAACAAAAGAAACTAAAGCAATAAAACTAAATTAATGAACAAGAGAGATGAAAAGAATAATGAACCTTTATTAATGGATGTCACCGGTCAATTACAAGTTCTTCTTCTTCTTGAAAAATCTTCTTTTCCAACTAGAAAGCAAAATAATACAAAGAAATTTAGAAAATAAAATGGCTAACAAATAATTCTATACTCAATCTCTGAGATGTCTTTACTCTGTTGCTCTTCATGGGTATTTATAGGTAGATTTGGGAAGTAGAGTCCCAGTATAACACCTCTACAAAAACTTAACGAGCCTCAGAATTGTCGCGTTTCTACGGCAAAAAAGGGGAGGTCGCGGCTCTTTTCTAGAGTTAGATCACGCGATTTGGCGCCTGGCTTCATCTCGTCCTTTAATGTGGAGATCTATCCTCAGAATCTTCATTTGATCCCCGAATTTTGAAATATCTTTTATCTCTAGGTAACTTGAGAAGAAAATTACATCCAAATCCGAATTTAGTTTGGATTCTCCTTCTCTTTCCAAATAGATTTCATTTTATCGACTTCATCTTCTAGGACTTGTGGTGCGAGCAACCAGAATTTCAATAGGAGTCCACCTCTAGAATGAGGATTCATCTTGTTCTATCCTTCTACTCCTCTAGGTTTTAAATTAAATTAATTTAAAACCCTAATTTAAATGAGATAGAAAAGACTCTTCCTTTATCTTCCTAATTAATCTTTATTTTCATAATTCTTGTGGGCTTTTGGGATTCGTTTGAGCTTTATCTTAGATTTTTGAGGTCTGCACATCACTAAATAATATATGAATTAAATAGTAATGTTATAACAAAAATTAAACATGAAAATGTTAATATTAATATGCATTATTGATGACCAATCACACCCCCACACCTATCTTTTTACTCATCCTTGAGTGAAAATAAAAAAAACTAATCTAACTATTCTAACATCACTATCACAGGAATCACGATTGCACTTAGCATATGCAACAAGCCGTTAAACCACTAGGTTACCCCTAAAGGACGAGTGTTGTCTCGTGAGGATTTTCAGTGGATTACACCCGCAAAATCCATAAAGAAAGAAAAACAAATTTTAGTATTTTTGAAATTTTGTCTAAAAGAGGAAAATATTTGAAATATCTTTGTAAAAATTAAGCAATTTATAAGGTTTTAGGATTACCAAGTTGATCATTCTTATGCTTTGTCTTTATTCAAATATTTATTTATCAATTTTGGTAAGATTCAAACTGAATTTCTCATCGAGTCTATTATCTTTACCCTAAGTCATATGCATCTTTATGAATGTGAATTTTTTTTAACTTGGGATTCTGTAACTTCAACTCTCACGCCTTCTACATTTATTATTTTCTTTTTTCTATAAGAAGTTCAAAGTATTATCACTTTGTTTCCCTTTACGCACTTCTTTTTTTTAATATGTATAACTCATCTAATTTTCTTTCGTGTAGGTATCAAGGCTTCTTGAGGCCCTAATACCTAACTAATTGATTATTAGATTTATTAATACATATATTATATATTTTTCTCTTTTTTTTTCAAACTTACTAATCACCTTTCACGTACATACCAAGGCTTTCTTAGGCCAAAGCTAATTAATAATTAGGTTTGTTTATTTTATATATACTTTTTTAAGACATAAGAGTTTTTGTTTTGAATCCCAAATGTGTAAGTGTATAAAGCATGCGTATTTCATCAAGATAAAGATAACAATACTGAATTACTTTTTCAATTTTTTCTCCTAAACCTAAAAATCAAACAAATACTTTTATTCTGACCAAGTAGTAAGAAATCCTAATTATGACTTTTCTATTCCTTAAAATTAACATAATTACTTACAAAAGATAAATCAAAATATTATTTCTTTTTTCAAAAAGTTTTTTTAAAAAAATATTTTGAAATTTTTTTTGTTACTTTTTTTAGTTGGTTTATTATTATTTTTTTATTATGTTAGTTGATTACCCCCCAACACCTATCTCATGCATTGTCCTTATGTATGAATGTAAAGCATGAATGCATGAAATAAAGTGTAAAAAGAGGTAAAATAATAATAATATACAAATATATGTACAACACATGTTTCTCCCACACTTAGATCTTCTTAGATTTCGTTTCTCTAATTCGCTTCCATCATTCCAATGAGTTTTCTTTATAAGAAGCAATGGGGAGGCTATTTTTTTTAGATCTCTTCCTCTCCAGTCTCACCTTCCTTAAGCTCTTCTTCCTCATATGTCTGAATCCACTGTTCTAAAATTGATTACCATAACACCTCTCAGTTGGAACTTTCTCACTATGAATTCTTAGGAATTCTAGCTCAGTTCCATATATCTCCTCAAAACTTAGATCAGTACTTTCTCCTGGAAGTGTGTAATTAACTAAAATATCCCTAATCGATTCATCTAAACACAGGAGCTCTTTTTCAAAGAGGTTTTAAAAGGTTAACTCAATTGGAGATTCATGAATTATATTCTAATGTGATATATCATTGATTAGCTCATCGACAGTGAAGACATTGACCTCTTTAGTCATGTCTCAATGGTCAACCTTATTGGTCTGTTCCTATAATTTATGATCGCATTTGCAGTTGCAAGGAACGAACGCCCTAAGATAACGAGAATTTGAGACCTACGAGTGGATACAGGTTGGGTCTCAAGAACAATAAAATCTACTGGGTAGATAAACTCCCCAACCTGAATAAGGATATCAATAATTTCTCCTTTGAGAATTTTTACGGACTGGTCAGCTAATTGGATCGTAACTTTAGTCAGACTAAGCCCGTCCAACCTAAGCTGTTGGTAGACTAAAAAGGGGAGTAAGTTGATACTTGCTCCCAAATCAAGAAATGCATGATTAATTGCAGTTTGACCTATTGTGCAAGAAATGGTAACGCAACCAGGATCCTTATACTTGACAGGTATTTGATTGGACAATAGCTCACTAATGTTAGTGGCTAGAAAAATCTTCTTGAGCATATCTGTCTTTCTTTTCTTGGTGCACATGTCCTTAAGGAATTTAGCATAAGCTAGGGACTTGTTAGATTGCATCAAGAAGAGATACATTGATCTTGACTTGATTAAAAATCTCATGTATCTTATCCATTTGTGCACTTTGTTTGTTTTTAAATCTATTTGGGTAGGGTGCTATAGGCTTGTGCACATTTTCATTAGATTTGTCCTTTTTAGTGTTGTCGGAGTCAAGTTGAGGTGGAGTGGGACTAGTAGAGGTGGATGCTTGTTTTGACCTTGATGGTGTTGATACTTGGTTATCAACTTATTTTCCCGACCTCAATATATGAATCAAATTACATTGGTTGAGGTGATCCTATTGAGCCAAATGAGCTTGAACTAGAGTTCCTAGAGTTTGCTACCAGTTGACTAGGTAAAGTTACTTTGGGTCTTTCACTTAGGGAACCGGCTAACTGACTCATTTGAACCTCTAACCTCGATATGACTTGTCCTATATTTTGCATGAAAGATGCAAGAATCTTCTCGAAATTGGTTGAGTTCTTTTCAAAGTGGGGACCTTGGGGAACTTAGTTGGGAAATGTTTGTTGATAACTGGAAAAATTGGAATGATAGTTGGAAGCTGGGAATTGTTTATTTTGGCTCCTTGAGAAATTCGGGTGATTCCTTGATTAAGACGAGAAAGGTGTATTAAAATGTAGTCGATGTATCCTTTCCTATCTCCGCTATAGCATAAGGCTATACCGAGTCGATTCTCAGGGAGAGCTAGCGATAGAAGCGTTACGAATCGTAGTGAAGAAATGTAAACGAAGTGTCTTTTATGCTTAATAGAATAAAACAATCATGGAAAAAGAAGTGAAAGGATGGATAGATATGTTCATGATGGAAAAGTGGAAAGAAATCAAAGAAGATTGGATTTGGACTAACAACTAAAAAGAAAAGTAAACTTGAAGAATCAAACCATGACTAGCTTACCTTACTACCTTACCAAAGCTTACCAAACTCCGTGATAGTGAAAGCGTGCCTCATGTTGTCACTCCATCGGCGTAGGTTTCGTCTTGCGTGTTGATCTAATTACTTTCTCATGTAGATGAAGGTGTGGTTTAACCCATCGGAGAAGAGAAGACCATCCAACTTGCAAGATGAACTAAAGCAATCACCCATGAGTTAGTGAAGATGGCAAGGCTAGTGGTTAGCTAGTACATGGAGAAAGATTAGCTAAAAGCCATTAGAGAAGTAAAACAAAGCATGAAGTAAATTGCAAGGAATTAAAGAAAGCAGTAAAGAAAGCACATAAAGAAAGCAAGTAAACTAGAACCAAGCTCAAGTAGAGGAAGGAGAATGGATCAATCCTTGCATAGCTTCAAGTTGTCACCCTTGATTACACAAGCTCTCTCTCTCACAATCTCTCTCTTTTACAATGAATTCTAGGGAAAAAGAAGAGGGATCTAAAGAACTAAACCTAGAGAAAAACTAAACAAAATTACAACAACTAATGATTTTCCTCTCTTCTCTGTTCAGTCTTTTCTCGCAGGTCATAGGTCCAATATTTATAGGTCCTGAGAGAAGCTTCGAGATCCAGGTGGTTGGCGCAAAATCCGGATCTCAACGGACCCCAAACGGCCGCGCGCGCGGCAAACTCCCGGATTCTGCGGCAGATCCAAGTCTGTTGGGTAACAACTTTTTGTTGAGAGTTGGTTGCAAGGTGTTTATCCACGTGGCCTTCTGGATTCTTCATTGGGTGCGCGGATCTCTCTGGATCTTGGATTCAAATTTGGGCTTTATCTTAATCTTGGATTTAATCCCTTTAATTATTGCTAATTAAAGTGATTATTGGATTATCTCTCCATTAGAGTGTGTACCTGCAAATATATAGAGAAAATGAGTAAAAATCATATATTTATTACAAAAATGCATGGGAATAATGAGGTAAAATATGCAATATTGGATCACAATCACACCCCCACACTTATTCTTTTGCTCGTCCCGAGCAAAAACAAAGAAAAGAAAAATTATACTACCAGTTTTATTACACCACTTTCGCAGGTGACGCGATTGCACTGAGCATGTGCAACAAGCCGTTAAACCTCTAGGTTACCCTAGAGGAGGAGTGTTGTCTCCTGAGGGTTTTCAGCGGATTACACCCACAAAATTCATAAAGAAAGAAGACAAATGTTAGTATTTTGAAAACTCATTTTGAACAAGAGACATGTTTACGAACTATTTTTGCAAAAATATAAGTGATCCTAGATCATAAGTCCACCTATAATCATTCTTCCTTAAACTTAGTCTCTATGCAAGATCTTGTTTTCAATTAAGGTAAGAATTCAAAATTGGATTGAATACTTTATCTTTCATAAAACCTAGATAATATGCACACCGTGCTTAGTGAAAATTTCTGGGATTTCAACTCCAACCATCAAGCCATTTATTTATTTATTTTTTTTCTTTTTCTTTTTTTTCTTTTTCTTCCCTTAGTTTTCTTAGGCTTTCTAGTTCACCCATGTAACGAGCCTATAACCGATGACTCCCAAACAGATGGTTCTAGGGCACCAAATGAGAAAACATCCCTCGGGTTAAAGGACTCGAGTGAAAAAGGCCACAAAACTAAAGGGGATTATTTATAATCACCGTTAGGCGTGAATAATCATGCTTCTTGAGGCACAATTATCCAGCTTAATAAGTGAGATCACCGTTAGGCGTGAGTAACCATGCTTCTTGAGGCATAGTTATCCAGCTTAATAAGTGATCTTTTATTTATATATATATATATATATATATATATATATATATATATATATATATATATATATATATATATATATATATATATATATATATTTATATATGGCATTTTTGGTCTTTGTCTCCATCCCAAGAAATGTGTAAGTGTAAAGTGCATATTATCTAAGGCAAAAAATTCAAGATAAAAATATCTCACCAATTTTACTTACTTATCCTATAATCTCAAACAAGATCTATTATTTCAACTAGGTTTAAGATGTCATAATTAAGGCTTTCTTAATTCCTAAGATACATCTTAATTTTCTTAAAAATAGATCTAAACTTTGTCTCTTATTTCAAAAAGTTTTTTTTTTTATTTCTAAAAGAAAAGATAAAATCTAAAAGAAAGTGGAAAATCTAGAAAAAAGATAAAATCTAAAAAAAAATGGAAGACCTAAAAAAAATGAAAATCCTAAAAAATAAAAATCCTATAAAGAAAATAAAAAGTCCTATGTTAGTACATACCCCCCCATACCTATCTCATGCATTGTCCTCAATGTATGCAAGATAAAAATGATGCATGAAATAGGTAAGGTAAAAAGTCACTCCCTCCTCCTCTTTGGACCCGCAGTAGTACTAGGTCCTGCCGACTGTGTCCTCCTCAACCTCGCCTCAATATCATCTAACATGGAGGATAACCTGGAAGATTGCTCCTCCACCTTCTTCCTCAGCCTCACTTGACCCCTAAATATTTTCTTCATGCCCTTCCAGATGGAAGACATGAAAGCATGTGAATCATGTGGGGGGTCCTGCCTCCAAAACTCAAGTTCATCTTCATCCTCAAGACTCTCCTCAGAGGAGGACTCTACATGCTCGGTCTGTACAGTAGGAGTCCAGACCGCGTGCAAACAACAATTATAAGAACTTGTAGGTCTCTCCGGTGCAACAAATACTCTGTCGAAGGAATCAAAAACATCGTCTGGTAGGAAAGTCCTACACAGACGTGTAATCAAGATGGGGTGGGAGTATTTGGCACCTCGTGTGCGTGAAGAGTTGGCTATAAGTGCATGGAAGATGACCTTATTCAAACAAACCGAGTGTTGACGAGTCATTAAATCATGTAAAATCTGCAACACTGGTCTGTTGAAAGAGGAGGTGTGGTCTAGCCCTAGAATGAATGTTGCGTTGGATCCAACGTCCAACGCAATGAACATTTCTAAACATCGTACTGGCTTTGAGCCCACGATCCTGCTCAGTACAACGAGCCCCCATAATAGTCATATACTCAATCAACGGGAGAGGCTCGGTGTGGTGTGTGATGGTTGGGACAGAAGTGATTTCCTCAAGAAGAGGAAGCGTGATAAACAAGTCTCCAGTGGGCATGTGTACAGTGAACTGGTACATGTGTGGATCAATCGATGCTTGGTCAAGATGCGTGTAAAACAGTGTCACTAGTTCGGGACAATAAAATGCATCGGTCTCAGTGTTGTCGTACACTAGTGAATACCAATTCCTTGCCCTAATTCTCTCTAAAAATACATGCCCATAACCATTTACATCACATAAAATCCGCCCAAAATCTTTCTCAACAAAAATTGGAGGTGCCATACTATGAATTTAAGATCAAAGCGGTAAAAAGAAGAGATTTAGAATTCGAACCACCCCCGAAATTCGTGGGGGGAAGAAATTTGATCTCTGCAGTGGGTTCAGGAAGCTCTGAATGAGGATGCTGGCACCTGATCTGCCGTAGGCTTGTGAAATCGATCGGAGCAGACGCTGGCGGCGCTCCGGATGCTGCAGGAAAGCCGCAGATGCGCGGCTGGAGTCGCAGTTTTGCGGCAGAACAGTTAGATCTGGGGGAAGGAAAAAATTTAGGGGCGGCGCTTTAGGAGAGAGTTGCAGATCTGAAGAAAGTTTTTCGTTGTGAAGGAGAAGTGTAGGGTGGAGAGATATTTATAGGAGGGAAGAATTAAGAGGTTTCCACTTCTATCCCTAGGTCAAAAGGATTTTTACCACAATGGAAGTTGTAGCTTTGAAAAGGAAAGTTTGACTCTTGGGAATTTGGAATGACCTAGAAATTTTGAAATTCTTGAAAGAAGGATTTTGAGGAAACCTAGGAATTTAGAAAGATTTTGAATTTGGAAAGTGTAGAAACTCCTTTAAACATAAAAAATCCCTCCTTTATTTTTATTTCTTTTTTTTATTAATTTCTAAAAGAAATGTAAAAGAAAAAAAATCTAAGTTAGTAAGGAAGGAGAAAAATTACCATAAGGTGGTGGTTCCGGCGGCGGTCTGATTGGTCCACGAAACATGGCCCAATCAACTTTACGTTGGGTTTTCAGGAACCCACCAAAAATATCATGAATATGACCCACTAAAAAGATGAATCCATTAAAGATTTTTATTAAGTACATGACCCCATCTAATTTCCATTTTTTCCAAATAATTTCGGAGTCAAATTTATCAAAGCCCTTGTCCAAAAATGATGTATGAAATGACAGAACAGTTGACTTGGACTCAGGAAAAACTGACTCAGGAAGGTGACTGAAATCAAGTAAAGGTTCAGGAGTCGAAGTGAATTCTGGAATTGGGTCCAAGTCAAGAAATGAAAATTCAAGTCCACATGTATTGTCCAACAATGGAATGTGACTATCAAAAATTGGTGATTCAAGTTCAGGAGGGATGGGAATCAAAACTGACTCTAAAATGTTGCTCAATTTGGGTAACATAACAGGAGTCAATAATGATTTAGGAATTTGAATTAGATCACAAGTTTGAGAGTCAAAGTCACATTCCATATTGAGTTCAATTCCACAAAAATGAGAACTTGCCAATTTATCAATAGGATCTTCAAAAAGGTATAATTGGTCAAGTTCGATATGATCCTTAAAGATGGGTGATTCAACTTCATTGTGAATTGGGAAAGGATCCAATGTCGATTCCGGGAAAAGATTGAAATCAGGTAAAGATACCGGAGTCATTATTGAATCAGGAAAAAGGATTGAATCACGAAGTTGGGGTTCAAGATCACATTCCTCATGTAATTCAATTCCACAAAAATGTGAACTTGCCAATTCATCAATGGGACTTTCAAAATCAATGAATTGGTCAAGTTCAACATGATCATCAAGGAAGATTGGTGATTCAATTTCACAATGGATGGGTACTGGATTCAATAATGACTCGGTAAATGAAGTGAATTTATGTGAAGATACCGAAGTCATAATTGAATCAGGAAGTAGAATTGAATCATCAAGTGGAAGTTCATGATCATGTTCATGTTCAAGTTCAATTTCAGTAAAAGGAAAACTTGCCAAAATGTCAATGGGATCTGAAATTTGGACAAGTTCAGGTGAGTGTGCTGAAATTGAATCTTGATTTTCAAAACTACATGACTCTTTGGTTTTAACAGAGTGGCTAGTGACATTAGAACGAGGATGAGAATGAAGAGTTTGAATCATCAACTCAACGTCACGATTACGAGTATTTCGAGTCTGAGTCAAGAATTCAAGCATCTTTTCACAATTCATTGGTTCATCATTTTGTGGAAAAGATGAAGTGTTGTTTTGGAATTGGTGATGAAATTGTGAGTCAAAAATGTGTGGTAATGGAAAAGTGGACTCACACAAGAAATCTTTACTCGTTTCCATGACAAATGGTTGTTCATTAGGAAAAGGTGGAACTGAGTAAGACTCTTGAACATACTGTGGAATTGGAGGGACAAATGTTTCTTGAAGTTGTTACTCGACCCTCTGTAAATTGGCTTCTATACTCCTTAGTAACTCAGATTTTTCTTCAATTGGTGGTTCAGAAAAAGGAGTATATGAAGCAGAATCGGGAAATGAATATTGTGGATATTGTGGACTAGGTGGATATGGTGGACAAGGAGGTTGATAATTAAACTCGGGGGACTGGAATCCCCAATGACTCGGTGAAGAGTTGAAATTATTATGGAAATCATAGTTATTAGATGAGGGGTATGGGTCATAATGATTCGGATAAGGCCAACCCGGTGTATGTGGTTGGTGCGTATTGTAAAACACCGGGTTGGAATTATCCGAATATGGAGTCGGTGTGAAATATGGATTATTATTAGGATAGAAAGAATTGTTGAATGCCATATCACACAAAAAATCACAAACAAAAAGAAAAATCAAACAACAAACAAAAAGAAAAGAAAAAAAAATCAAAACCAAGCCAAAAGAATGGTTGACCTAGACCTAGACGACTCCTAACTGATTAGACCGTCCAAGGGAGGTTTAGTGTAGACGTAGACCACAAGTTAATCAGCCAGGAAAGGGCAAGGTTGTTGGGAGGTTTTCCGTCAGAGACGTTCCTTAATTAAGTAACCAGCAACCTTCGAGCTTTCGGCCCTCAATCCCTTTCCTAGACACTGATTTTGCAAGAGTCTATTTCCAACACTTTTCCTCCTTAGGATAATCTCCTAGATGAGTCCGAGATGTCCCTAGGGCCAACGTCTATCAAATTTTATTAAATTAGGCTTGGGTTAGTGAGTGCTTGGATTGTGGTTTTCGGGCTAAGGAAAGGGTAATGAACTCCCCACCTTATCTTATTTACGGGTTATGCCCTTAAAATTGAATTGTGCAAGTGTACAAGGTAGATAACAAGGATTCACTCAAAGCATGAAAATCAAACAAGAGATGATTCTTAGTCTACATGCAATGCTTACGTACCTTGCCTCCAGCACTCTTCAACAGTAAAAGTAAAGAATTGAAAGACACGTGCCTAGAATGCAAATGTCTAAACAATTTTTAACAATTTCAAACAATTTTTTACTGTTGATTAAATTAGCAGGTATATGGTGAAGAATACAGGAATTCAAGTATAGCAACAGATGTATTTTGCAGAGAAGCAAGCCCTGCAGAAAACTGGTCAGTAGTCAGCTCAGTATTGCCGCAGATCTGCGGCAAAATTCCAGAATCTGCGGCAAAACTGAGGGATCCTGGTCTCTGCTTTCGAGAGCAGAGGCCCAGGTCCACTTATATGTATACTGCAATGCAAATTTTCCTGTTTTCTTCTCCTGTAACCTGCAACAGAGAAGAAGATTCGTTTAGTTCTTCACTTTAAAGAAAATCCGTTACTCTCCCCGGCAACGGCGCCAAAAATTGATTAAGACGAGAAAGGTGTATTAAAATGTAGTCGATGTATCCTTTCCTATCTCCGCTATAGCATAAGGCTATACCGAGTCGATTCTCAGGGAGAGCTAGCGATAGAAGCGTTACGAATCGTAGTGAAGAAATGTAAATGAAGTGTCTTCTATGCTTAATAGAATAAAACAATCATGGAAAAAGAAGTGAAAGGATGGATGGATATGTTCATGATGGAAAAGTGGAAAGAAATCAAAGAAGATTGGATTTGGACTAACAACTAAAAAGAAAAGTGAACTTGAAGAATCAAACCATGACTAGCTTACCTTACTACCTTACCAAAGCTTACCAAACTCCGTGATAGTGAAAGCGTGCCTCATGTTGTCACTCCATCGGCGTAGGTTTCGTCTTGCGTGTTGATCTAATTACTTTCTCATGTAGATGAAGGGTGGTTTAACCCATCGGAGAAGAGAAGACCATCCAACTTGCAAGATGAACTAAAGCAATCACCCATGAGTTAGTGAAGATGGCAAGGCTAGTGGTTAGCTAGTACATGGAGAAAGATTAGCTAAAAGCCATTAGAGAAGTAAAATAAAGCATGAAGTAAATTGCAAGGAATTAAAGAAAGCAGTAAAGAAAGCACATAAAGAAAGCAAGTAAACTAGAACCAAGCTCAAGTAGAGGAAGGAGAATGGATCAATCCTTGCATAGCTTCAAGTTGTCACCCTTGATTACACAAGCTCTCTCTCTCACAATCTCTCTCTTTTACAATGAATTCTAGGGAAAAAGAAGAGGGATCTAAAGAACTAAACCTAGAGAAAAACTAAACAAAATTACAACAACTAATGATTTTCCTCTCTTCTCTGTTCAGTCTTTTCTCGCAGGTCATAGGTCCAATATTTATAGGCCCTGAGAGAAGCTTCGAGATCCAGGTGGTTGGCGCAAAATCCGGATCTCAACGGACCCCAAACGGCCGCGCGCGCGCGGCAAACTCCCGGATTCTGCGACAGATCCAAGTCTGTTGGGTAACAACTTTTTGTTGAGAGTTGGTTGCAAGGTGTTTATCCACGTGGCCTTCTGGATTCTTCATTGGGTGCGCGGATCTCTCTGGATCTTGGATTCAAATTTGGGCTTTATCTTAATCTTGGATTTAATCCCTTTAATTATTGCTAATTAAAGTGATTATTGGATTATCTCTCCATTAGAGTGTGTACCTGCAAATATATAGAGAAAATGAGTAAAAATCATATATTTATTACAAAAATGCATGGGAATAATGAGGTAAAATATGCAATATTGGATCACAATCACTCCAGCCAGGATTATAAGTTAGAGCGTAAGGATTGTTGATAGGCCTTGTGAAGGCTACATTCATATTTTCGGACAACATTTGATGAGATAAAAAGACGGGACATTCCTCGAACACATAGTTCATGGTCTGACAGCAAGTACATCCCGTCGAGGGTGTTGGGCTGACTTGATTCACAGAGACTGGCTCCTCAGTTTCTAGAGCTTCTAGTCTTCTCATTACAACAGCTAGTCTAGCTTCGGTAGCTATATTTACCTCAATGGAATGGACACCTCCTTTAGAAGAACTAGGGTCGTTGTCCTAAATTTTTTCGGAGTTGGTTCCCATTGGATGGACTTATCAGCCAAGTCTTCATATAATAACCATCCTTCATCTTCATTCTTTTTCAAAAATCCTCCTTGGCACATCGATTCTAAAAGGATTTTCGTTTGATTTTCTAATCCATCAAAGAGATTGGCAAAATCGCCATTTCTTTATCCCATGGTGAGGGCATTGGGCGAGGAGGTCCTTCAAGCATTCAAAATACTTCCAAAAAAGTTCATTAGTATTTTTCTTAAACTGCAAGGTACTTTTCTTAATTTACACAGTCTTGTGAACTGGATAGAATTTCTTCAAGAAGGCCATGACGAAATTATTCCATGATGATATAGAATCGACTTCTAGACTATAGAGCCATTTCTTTGCTAAGTCTTTCAAAAAGAATGGGACAAAGCGTAACTTAGCGGCATCTACTCCGAGGTTGGCTATTTTCATCATGAGACATACTTCCTTAAATTTCCTTATGAAAATGTATACATTCTTGGATTCAAATCTATGAAACTTGGAAAGAGTGTTGATGTATTGTGATTTCAGTTCAAATTGGTTGTCTTCTACATCGGGGTGCTGAATGCAAGATGGATGAGAGGTCCTAATAGGAAAGAACCTATCCTGCAGTGATGGTTGTTGTGCCATTTGTGGATCAGGTTTGAGTTCAGGTGGTGAATTATTCTAATTAGTCTAGATGTGGCTGGGTCTCTTGACCAAGCTGACATGCACAGTTAAGAAACAAGTTCACCCAATCAATCAAAGAAAAGAATCAAAAATCAAAAATAAAAAAAAAACTCATAATTTAGGGTAAGCCTGAACTTAGACGACTTCTAACTTAGATTGTCTTTGGGTGGTATATTGCCGACCACAAGTTAATCGGCCAGGTAGATGGCAAGATCGGTAGGAGGTATCCGTCAAAGACAGGCCTAATTATGTCAAACCATCAACCTTCAAGATTTCGCCCCTCAATCCCCTGCCTAGTCACCGATTTGGTAAGAGTTAATCTCGAACAACTTTCTCCTTCAGTCAATCTCTTAATGAGCCCGAGTTAACCTAAGGCCAACATCTAGTCAATTTTTATTTTAGGATTAGGATTGTGTGTACAACGAAAATGGTTTGTGGGCGGAGGAAGGGTAATGACGTCCCCACCTTATGTTGTTTTTAGGTTTTGCCCTTAAGATGTATTAGCGCATGTGTACAAACAAATAGAAAAGAATTCACTTAAAAGTAGTAAATCAGCCAAGGGTGCTTCCTAATCTATATGCAATGTGGGCGTACCTTGTCGCTAGCACTCTTTAACAAAAATTAAAAATTTAAATAGACAAGTGCCTATAATGCAAGAGTCTAAAATTTTTTAATTAGTCAACTAATAGGTTACTGTTAATTAGTTAGCAGTATGCAGGGTGATCACAAAGAAAAATTATCAAAGCAGTAAACAAAACTTTGCAATTTGCAGCGACCTGCAAAAGATCAATTAGTAGTGATCTACTAATACTACGAAAACGCGGCTATTGCCACGTTTGCGTAGCTATTTAGTAGGCTCTGTTGCTCTGCCTTTTAGGGCAAAGGCACAGAGTAGCAGTATGTCCTGATATGCAGCAAGTTTTTCTTGTTATCAGATCCTGCAAACAGAAACAGAAAGAAAAAAATTAGTTATAGAGAATATCGTACCGTTCCCTCCCCGGCAACGGCGCCAAAATTTTGATTGAAGAGGAGAAAATTGAATTGAAATAAAGAAAAAATTAAAGTTAAAAGGTTCTTAGTCTCTTCTCAATTTATCCGCATAGCAAGAGCTAAACGGTTTGATCCACAGGGAAGGATGCGATGTAATCTTTTCGGAACGAATTCTCTAACAAATAGCTTGAAAAAAGAATATTGATTGTAAGAAAAAGGATTTAATTAAATAAAGAAGATTATAGTCTACAAATCATCTGCCACAACTAAGTGTTAGTCTAAGAGGGAAGAACATTATATTAAATCCATAAAAATCTACCCTATAGTTTTGATTGAAAATCAAGTAAGATGAGTAAAAATATTGCAAACCCTAATTAGAGTACACTAATTAAAATTGAATTTTAGTTCAGCCTAGATTCTTAGCATAGCATAAGAAAAGTCTTTTAAAGCTAACATGATGCTATCAAAGCTTCTAAATATGAACTAAGAATGATCATTAAAAAGAGCAACCCTAATTGAATTTAACTTAATTAATTATTCATCTTCAAGAATTATCAATTTTAATCCTATGGTTTCTAATAGGCATGGATTTCAATCAATTCATCTTTTAGACTAAACTTAGTTGATTGAGAGATTAGCAAACTATAAGTTAATTTAGTTATTCTTATTTTTTTTAACAAGATTTATTATGAAGAAAGAAAGTTGCATCTACAAGAAAAGAAGAAAACAAAACAAAAGAAATTAATGCAATAAAAACTAAATTAAAGAACAAGAGAGATGAAAAGAACAATGAACCTTTATTAATAGATGTCACGGGCCAATTACAAGTTCTTCTTCTTCTTCAAAAATCTTATTCTCCAATTAGAAAGCAAAATAATACAAAGAAATTTGAAAAATAAAATGGCTAACAAATAATCTTATACTCAATATCTGAGATGCTCTGCTCTGTTGCTCTTCAGCGGTATTTATAGGCAGATTTTAGGAGTAAAGTCCCAGTACAACACCACCACCAAAACTCGAATAAAAACTAGAATTGTCACATTTTTGCGACAAAAAGGGGGGAGGCCACGGCTCTTTTGTGAAGTCTGGTCACGCGCTTTAGCGCGTGACTTTATCTCGTCTGTTTATGTGGAGATCTATCCTCAGAATCTTCATTTGATCCTTAAATTTTGAAATATTTTTTATCTCTAGGTAACTTGAGAAGCAAGTTACATCCAAATCCGAATTTAGTTTGGATTCTCCTTCTCTCTCCAAATAGACTTCATTTTATCCACTTCATCTTCTAGGACTTGTGATATGAGCAACCCGAATTTGAATAGGAGTCCACCTCTATTTTTAATTAGGATGAGGATTCATCTTGTTTTATCCTTTTCCTCCTCTAGGTTTTGAATCAAATTAATTTAAAATCTAAATTTAAATGAGATAGAAAGATGCTTCCTTTATTTTTCTAATTAATCTTTATTTTCATAATGCTTGTGGGGTTTTGGGCTTTCTCATGAATTTTGGAGGCCTGTACATCACTAAATAATAAATAAATTAAATAGTAATGTTTTAACAAAAATTATGTATGAAAATGTGAATAATAATATGCATTATTGATAATCAATCAATATGAGACATGTATCAAATATCAAACTTTATAAAATATCAAAATGAAATAGATATAAAAACTTGAATTTTGAAAACTTGTATTTTTGTGTGTGATTTCTTGAGCATCAATTCTACATTCTATTTTCTTACATCAGTTTTATATGTCCTCTAGCAATCTTCCAGAGGGCTTCTCCAAACATTAAACTTAATTGTCTAAACTTGAACCTTTTTCTTGAGTGATATTGAGACTTGAAAACCTTCCTTTTGAGAAAGAACACACCAAAATATCCTTAGAACCTTAAATACTTAAAACACTTGAACTTGATTAGTATTGAATAACTTCATGTGATTTGTAATATTAAAACAAAGTCGTAGAGTGTACCTTTGGGCCAACAGTCTCTCACTTTTTGATGATGACAAAACACATGAGTTATTAAGGTTAAAACAAATATAAAAAACTTAGAAAGCTCTCTCTAAAATTATGCTTATATATCAAGTTTCATCATTTATGACTAAATGATATAACAATGTCAAAGCAAGTCATAGGTGTAGATGTGAAATAGAACATTATCCTAAGCGAACCATCCTTCGTTCATGCTTCCATCCACCAAATAATAAGTATGCAACAATAAAGAAAGCATACAAACATGAAATAGAGGTAATTGCTAAATTATAAAACTCATAAAATTTTTTCCAAATGAATAACTCATAAATCTTCTCCACCTTTTTGTCATATACCAAAAAGAGATACGAAAAGCAATCGAAAGTACTATATTAATTTGAAGCACAAAAATAATTTTTTTTTTTTAAATACAAAAACCTAAACACGAATATCTATTTTTTTTTTAAGAACAAGAATATAATTGTAAGATTCATGAATCCATAATGCAAACATTCAATTCACCACAAATAAAAGAAAATCTATTATAATCAAGTGATTTAGTAAAGATATCCGCTAATTGAAAATTGATAGAAATATAATCAATCTTAATGTCTCCTTTCTCATAATGATCTCTAAGGAAGTGATACCTAATCTCTATGTGCTTGGTCTTACTTTATTGATTTGCATTCTTAGTCATATGAGTGGTACTAATATTATCACAAAATATTTTAATATAGTCAAAATGCAAATCACAATCCAGGAGAATATGTTTCATCCAAATGACTTAATTAGTCTCGGCGGTTGAGAGAGCTATGAAATTTTGTTTCTTGAAAGACTACGAAACAAGACAATATTCAAGAAATTGAAAAGTCTTACTAGTGCTCATCTTATCCACTCTACAACCAGTGTAGTCGGCATCAGGATAACTCATCATTGAGAATTGTCCGGTCTTCGGATACCACAAGCCCATCCCAATAGTGTTCTTAAGATATCTAATAATGCGTTTTACGATAATAAAGTGAGACTCTTTAGAAAAAGATTAAAATCTAGCACAAAACTATACACTAAATATAATATTCGGCCTACTAACCATTAGAAAAGCAAACTACCAATCATACTACGATAGAATATTATGTCATTTTTTTTACTTTTTTCATTCTTGTCAAGCATAGTTATGGCAGACGTGGGTGTCTTGCTTATCTTCACATCTTCTAACCCAAATTTCTTGATGAGTTCTCTTGTATATTTGGCTTGATTGATGAAGACCCCATCACCCCTTTGCTTGATTTGGAGTCCAAGAAAATGGTTGAGCTCCCCCATCAAACTCATTTCAAACTTTTTCTTCATGTATGATTCAAATTCCTTACAAAGCTTTTCATTAGTAGATTCAAAAATGAAATCATCATCAAATATTTGCACTATCAAGATATCATTATCTACATGCTTTATAAATAAGGTAGTGTCAACTTTGACTTTAACAAAATGATTTAAAACAAGAAAATTACTTAATCTTTCATACCAAGCACCTGGAGCTTACTTTAAACCATATAAAGTCTTTTCAAGCTTAAAAAAAAAATTCGGATGTGTAGGGTCAACAAACCGGAGGGGTTGCTCAACATACACCTCCTCCTTATTGAAACCATTAAAAAATGCACTTTTAATATTTATTTGAAAACGTTTAAAATCTTGAAATAAAGCAAAAGCAAGTGTCATCTGTGGCTTTAAGCCTTGCCATGAGTACAAAGGTTTCCTCAAAATCGATCCTCCGATTTGGGTGTAACCTTGGGCCACTAACCTAGCTTTATTCCTAATGACATTTTCTAACTCATCTAACTTATTTTTAAAGATCAATTTAGTACCAATAGTTGGTCTATCATGGGACCTAGGAACATGATGCCAAACATGATTGCGCTCAAAATGATTAAGCTCTTCTTGCCTGGAAAGAAACCAATATGAGTCGCCCTCGGCTTCGAGAAAGTTCTTGGATTCAATAAGAAAGATGAATGCAAAATGGCCACACAAGTTATGGAGTTTAGAGCGAGGAGTTACACCCTTTGGAAACATCACCTATGATGAGGTTTTTGGGATGCCTTGTAGCATATCTCCAATCCTTTGGAAGTAGTTGGGTTGGCTCTACTTCAATGTCATGATTTCGCCATTAGTGTCATCCTTTTTCTTGTCATCCTCCTCTTGAGCCGGTGAGTCTTTTATGGAAATCTTTTCAAAGTCTTCACCTAAAGATCAATCTCTACATCATTCTTCACAAGAGAGTTAGATTCCTCAAACTACACATGCATAGACTCTTCAATAGTCAAAGTTAACTTATTAAAGTCCCTATAAGCTTTACTAGTGTTAGAATAAGCAAAAAAATAGCTTCAAAAGTTTTTAGGTCAGATTTACCTAAGTTACCTATGGTGTTCAAAACAAAATATTTGCAACCAAAAATTTTGAAATAGGAAACATTTGATTTTCTCAAATAGTAAATCTCAAAGGAAGTTTTATTTGAATTTTTGCAAAAATAAATTTGATTCTCAATGTAACATGAATTACTTATAGCCTCAGCCCACAGATAGTGAGGGAGTCCGTATTCACTAATCATTTTTCTAGCCATTTCTTGAAGAGTACGATTCTTCCTTTCAAGGACTCCATTTTGTTGAGGAGTTCAAAGACAAGAAAATTCATGTTTAATTTATTTTCTTCACAATAAGTAATAAAATAATGGTTGATGAACTCACCACCTCTATCACTCCTAATGGAAAATTTTTCTTTTTCAACTCTTTTTCTAAAAGCATGAAAATGCAAAAAAAAAAATCATCTTCATGTTCTAAAAAGAAAACCCATGTAAATCGTGAGAAATCATCAACTAAAGAAAATGGTTACCACTAAGACTTTTGGTTTCAGTTGGACCAAACAAATCTATAAGTATGTATGAATTCCAGAGTCTGGAGGTCATGATATCTTTAATTTATTTGAAAGAAGACTTAGTTTGTTTCCCAAGTTGGCACACATCACAAATACGTTTTTTTCAAATTTCAAATTAGGAAAAACCTTTACCGATACTTTTGAATTAATTCGGGATAGATGGTCAAATGAAATATAGCCTAGTCTCCTATGCCATAATTAAGAAGCTTCATTAAAAGCATTCAAAAAAGTTGCATTGCATTCGAAAGTAAGTATGTCAATCATGTAGACATTGTTTTCACGAAAATCAGAAAGAACACAAATATTTCATTTCTTGTCTAAAACATCACAAGTAGAGTCATCAAATATAACCCTTAAACCTTTGTCATATTATTGACTAATGCTTAATAGACTATATTTAAGTCCATCTACCAAAATAACATCTTCAATTAAAGGAGATGAGCAAACCTTGCTAATACCTATACCAACGATTTTCCCTTTAAATCATCTCCAAAGGTGACGGTGCCACCTTCATGATGCCTTGATAGTGTTGCAAAGTTGTTATTTCCTATATCATATGCCTAGAGCAACCACTATCAAGGTATCAATGCTCCTTATATCTTGGAGCCTTAGTGTGTACTATATTATTTAAGGTAAGAGTTCATTTTGGTACCCAAATTTTCTTGGGTCCTAGAATATTAGTTTTAAACATGACTATTTCATGCATTCAATTTATTATAACAAAACTTAACCAAATAACCTTGATGGCCACAATTGGTGCATGTATACACCTTGGCATATAAAAGTGCATGATGTGTATGGGCATGTGATTAGTCTCCAATATTGCATATTTCATATCACATCTTCACATTTATTCTATATTAAATTCTATTAAATAATATCTCTCTTGTGTGTTTCTAGGTCCATGGCATTGAATGAAGAAGAAGCCCAAAATATCATTTATTTAGTGATTTTTAAAGCCTAAAGATAGTTATTGACTTTAGAAGCCCGTTCTGTTGCTTCTGGAAGCAGAAAACAGGAAACCAATAGGCTGTACAAGTAGCATACCCAGACCATACCATGCACAGCCTGGCGCTACAGCTCTCGCCATAACATGGCCACGAAAACGTGATCATGCTGTGGAGTCGTGCGTCGAGCTTCGACGCACTACTCCGTATAGCCTCCCTGGTGCTTTTTTTTGCCTATAAATATCCAGTGTTGAGCAAATTTCCAGATAGAAGAGTTTTAGGAGAGTTTGTAGGGTTAGTTCTTCTCCATGTATGTAGTTTTTTAGGTAGTTTTTTTCCTTTAGTTTAGGTTACTTGTTCTTCTTCTTTCGCTTTTGTATATTTTATTTCTTGTAGATCTTATAATAGGGAAGAGAGTGGCACATAGGATGAAAGTTAGAGTGCGTGTAATGGAGGGTGACACTCTATGAAAGGTTCTCTCTTTTTTTCTACTTGTTCTTGTCTCTCTAACATTTTTTACATGCGTAGCTAATTTTCTCTCATGGCAACTAACTACTAACTACTAACTTTCTAACTCCTTACTTAATAATCCACATGAATCTAATAGTCTCTACTTGGTCTTGCTCTTGCAAGAGTTATTGATAGCTCATAATGATGGATTCTAACACTCTAACATTCTAACTTTCTAACAAGCTAACATTACTTTATTCCATACTTACTCTTATTTAGTTTTGATGGTTTAAGTGTAGCTTGCACTTGTTTGTTGAGTTTGGATGTGAAAGTGATCGTATGGGTCAAGCTTTGTAACATCATTGAACTAAGGACTAGTGATAGCCAAGGATACATATGAGGCAACTATCACTAAGAGGTTAGCATGTTAGTGGCGCTATTAATAGTTAGTAGCCATGAGTTTTCTTTCATTTTTACTTTGCTTTAATAATACAAAAAACCACTTTTCAAACAACCATTTTTCAATGTTTCTATTTTTGTTTCCACCATACTCTTCTCTTTCCATTCTTTGTTTTCTTTTGTTTTCATTTTTTGAAACATAGAAGAACCATTAACACATATGTGAACATACCGGTAAAGTTTCTATCACTTTCCGTCCCTGTGGATTCGACCCGTTTAGCCTCTATGCTATAATAGAAGTATCGATGAAGACAAAGCATACACACTTTATTATTAGTGCTTTCAAAACGACACTTTTTTGTGCACGGTTTCACCCCGATCAAATTTTGGCGCCGTTGCCGAGGATGGGAACGGTTTGATTTCACATTTTTATTAACTTTTCTTCTTTATTTTTGATGTGCAGGACATATTAGTATTACAGAAGTTCACAATTACTTGCATCTCCTTGCTTAAAAAAGCAGGGAGCAAGTGCTTCAAAAATTTTGTGTAGTTGGGTATATCTTTATATATTACTATCTTCTGCTGCTATTTTTCTTTATATTACCTGTGAACTGTAATAATTTTAAGAACTAAAATACGATTATTGAATATTTTAAAACAGTTTAAGCATTTGCATCTAGGCACGTGTTAATTTTTATTCCAATATAATGTATTTTGTTCTTTTGTTGTTGTGATCGGGAGTGAGGTGTACATATTGCATTGCATATAGTTAGGACAAACACGTGGGTGATTTACTTGCTTTTTGTGTTCATTCTTGTATTTATTGCACACTTGGATAAATTGAACTTAAGGGCATATCCCGATATAATATAAAATGGAAAGTCATTACCCTCCCTTAACCCAAAAATCACCTCCCCACTCACACAACCCAAGCCTAAATAAAATTTGCTAGACATTGCCCCTAGGAACATCTCAGACTCATTAAAGAGATTGACTTAAGGAAAAAGTTGTTAGAATTTGACTCTTATCAAATCGGTGTCAAAGGTTGAGGATTGAGAGGTGAAACCTCGAAGCACAGTGGCTTGGCATAATTAGGCCCGTTGCTCTAGCACGGATACCTCGCACTGATCTTACCCCTACCTCGCCGATTAACTTGTGGTCAGATTCCTAAAATGTACCCCTCGTGGACAGGCTAACCAGTTATGAGTCATCTAGGTCTAGGTTAAACCTAATATAGGCTTGTTTTTGAATTTTTTTTCCGTTGTTTATTTGTTTGTTTGATTGATTTTTCTTTTTTGTGATTATTGTGATAAAATGTAATATAACTAGAATTTTTCCAATCAAATGAATCCATTTATTACCCCAACCTCATTTGACTCGGATAGCTCCAACCCGACTGTGTACAATATAAACTAATTATATAGGCCGGATTGAGTATATCTGACTCAATATGACCCATACCCTCAATCCTATAACCATAATTTTCAAAATAATTTTTTTCTTCACAGAGTCCTTGGGAATTCACCTTCCTTGAGTTAAATTATCAATCATCTTGTCCACCATCTTCTTTTCCACATTTTGCTTCACATACTCCTTTTTCAGAACCACCAATTGAGCAAAAATCAGAATTACAAAAAAGTATGAAAGCTATGTTTGAGATTCAAAAACAATTGGAGAAAATGACGGCCTCATCAGATCCACGAAATTTCCAAAATCCATATAGGTTTTTTCCAGAACCACGAAAAGAAATATCATTGTTGAAAAAAACTATGAAATTTGTGCAAGAGTCCGAGTGACTAATTCAAAATATGGTTGATTTTCAATGTCCACCAAATTTTGATATAACCAAAGAATCATGTCATTTTTGAAATCAAGCTTCAATTTCATCATACCAACCTGAACTTGACCAAAATCAAATCCTTGATATTTTGACAAGTTATCCATTTCTTGGAATTGAACTTGAAGATGATGTGAACCTGAGCTTCAGTTTAGAGATTCGAGTCCAATCCTTGAATCAATATTGACTCTTGTAATGTTGCCTCTAAACTAAGTAACATTCTTGTGCCAGTTTTGATTCCCATAATTTTTGAACTTGAATCGATTATTTCATTCATTCACATTCCTTCCGTGAATGACAATAAAGATTCAATTTCATTCCATCCATTCGATCTTGCCCAAAATTTCGAGAACCATCTTGACATTTTGGCAAGTTATCCTTTTTTCGAAATTGAATTTGAGCAAGAATATGATCCTGATCCACAAGTTGGTAATTTCATTTCACTTTTTGATTCAATATTGACTGTGGTATCTTTACCAGATTTTTTCATATTACGGAGTCAACATTGAATCCAGTACTAGTACACTGTAAATTGAATCACCAATATTTCATAATCACATTCCGTTAATGGGGACAGTGTGTGAATATCAATTCTTTAGTTTGGACTCTATTTTTGAACCAATCTCGACTCCCATTTTTGAATCTCGACTTGACCTAAGTCACATTCCCAAGTCGGTATTTGTTCCTGTCCATTTGGGCCCAAATCAATCATCTTCCACAATCACACTTCATTGTTGGACAAGGATGTTAAAAAAAATAACTCAATAATTATTTTTTAAAATTAAAAATTGAATGGGGTTAATTTTTTAAATAAAATCATACAATTCTACATTCTCTTAATTGGTCATATAAGAGTGGTCACTTGTGGGTCCTGCGAACTCCACGTAATTCGGATTGGGTCGCATTTCGTGGACCAATCAGACCACCACCGAAACCTCCACCCTGAGGTAATTTTTCTTTCCCGGTTTGTTTCATACATATACACATTCACGATGCATTGAGGATAATGCATGAATAAGTGTGGGGGGGTTTACTAACGTAGGTTGTTCTAAACTTTCTTTCTTTTACACTTCTTTATAGAAAATTTTTAGATTTTTCTTTTGTATAGAAACTCTTTTCTTTCCTTTTTTCAAAACTTTTTGAAATAAGAGAAATAAGTTTTGATTTATTTTTAAGAAAGTTAAGAGGATCTTAAGAATTAAGAAAACCTAAAATTATGAATTCTTAAAACCGAATCAAAAATAATAGATCTTATTTAAATTTTAGGATAAGAAAGTAAGATTAGAAAGATAATTTGATTTCAAATTTTTTTCTTTAGATATATGCACTTCACACTTAGACAATTTGTTACGATTGAAACAAAGACTGAAAATGCCATATAAAAAAATGATGATAATAAAAACTACTTATTGAAGCTGGGTAGTTATGCCTCAGGAAGCATAATTATTCACCCATAAAATGGTGGACAAAAACAAAATACTCTCCTTTAGTTTTGTGATCTTGTTTACTCGAGTTCTTAAACCCGTGGGATGTTTTTCTTCTGGTTCTCTAAAATCATTTGGTTTGAGAGTAACTGGCTAAAGGCTCACTACCCAGATAAGCTAGAAAGCCCAAGAAAACTAAGAAAAGAAGAACAAAATTGATATAAATAAATGGCATGAAAGTTAGAGTCGATATCCAAAAAATCTTCATAGTTCACAAAGTACATATTTTCTAAGAGTTTTATGAAAGATCAAAGAATCTATTCAATTTTAAATTCTTACATTTAATTTATAATAAGATTTTCCATTTAGACTTAGTTTAAGGAAGAATATTTCTGATTAACTTATGACCTTGGATCATTTAAATTTTTGCAAAAATATTTCAACACTTTTTTGTTCAAAATGCGTTTTCAAAATACTAAGATTTGATTTCTTTCTTTATGGATTTTGTGAGTGTAATCCGCTGAAAACCCTCAGGAGACAAAACTCCTCCTCTAGGAGAAACCTAGAGGTTTAACGGCTTGTTGCACATGCTCGACGCAATCGCGTCACCTGTGAAAGTGGTGCAATAATCTTCTTAGTTAGTTTTTATGTTTTGCTCGGGACATGTAAAAGATATGTGTGGGGGTGTGATTAGTCCCCAATATTGCATATTTCATACCACATCTTCTCATTTATTCTATATTAAATTTTGTTAAATAATACCTTTCTTGTGTGTTTCTAGGTCCATTGCATAGAATGAAGAAAAAGCCTAAAAATCTCATTTATTTGGTGATTTTTAAAGCCTAAAGATAGCCATTGACTTCGGAAGCCCATTTTGTTGCTTCTGGAAGCAGAAAACAAGGAACCAGTAGGCTATACAAGTAGCATACCCAGACCATACCCTGCCAACCCCAGCGCTGCAGCTTTGGCCACAACATGGCCGCGAAAATGCGGCCATGCTATGGAGTCCTTCTCGAGCTTTGACGTATGACTCCGTACAGCCTCCCTGGTGCCCTCTTTTGCCTGTAAATACCCAGTGTTGAGGAGATTTTAAGAGAGAAGAGTTTTTAGGAGAGTTTGTAGGGTTAGTTCTTCTCCATATATGTAGTTTTTAGGGTAGCGTTCTTTCTTTAGTTTAGGTTAGTTATTTTTCTTCCTCTTTTGAATTTTCCATTTCTTGTAGATTTTGAAATAGGCAAGAGAGTGGTACATAGGATGAATTTTAGAGTGCTTGTAATGGAGGGTGACACTTTATGAAAGATTCTCTCTGTATCTCTACTTGTTTTCTTCTCTCTAACTCCTTTTATATGCTTAGCTAATTTTCTCTCATGGCAACTAACTACTAACCACTAACTTTCTAACTCTTTACTTAATAATCCACATGAATCTAATAGCCTCTACTTGGCCTTACTCTTACAAGAGCCACTGATGGCTCATGATGATGGATTCTAACACTCTAACATCATAACTCTCTAACAAGCTAACATTACTTTATTCCATACTTGCTCTTGCTTAATTTTGATGGTTTAAGTGTAGCTTGTACTTGTTTCTTGAGTTTGGATGTGAAAGTGATCATATGGGTCAAGCTTCATGAACCAAGGACTAGTGATGGCCAAGGGTACATGTAAGGCAACTATCACTAGGAGGTTAGTATGTTAGTGGAGCCATTAGCAGTTAGTAGCCATGAGTTTTTTTTCATTTTTACTTTGCTTTAATAATACAAAAACCACTTTTCAAACAACCATTTTTGAATGTTTCTATCTATGTTTCCACCGTACTCTTCTCTTTCCATTCTTTGTGTTCTTTTTTTTCATTCTTTGAAACATAGAAGAACTGTTAACACACACGTGAACATACCGATAAAACTTCTATCGCTTCTCATCCCTATGAATTCGACCTGTTTAGCCTCTATGCTATAACGGAAGTATCGAGAAAGCCAAAGCGCACACACTTTAATTAGTGATTTCAAAATAACACTTTTTGTGCACGGTTTTACCCCGATCAGCATGATAAGCATGTGATTTTGCTTGTGTGTGCTTGGTTGTAAGAGTGTGAAACATGATGAGTGTGTGGTTTCCTTTGAGTTTGCCTCTTTGAAAACATGGATTCTATTCTAGTTTTATCAAACTCACATTTTTTTAAAACATTTCTCAAAGTATTAATTTTGTTTTTCAAAGTAGAAATCTCATTTTCATCAATAATTAAAAATTTAGCTTTGCAAGAGATTTTATGTGCATCAAAAGCCTATTGTGTCTTTTCAATAGTAGAAGATAAAAAAAAAATTTCTTTGAAAATAACAACTAATTTATTTTGAGGAAGTTTATTTTTTTCATTTTTAAATACTTCTTTTTAAGAAAATCATGGTTGTTTGAAAGTCTTCAAAAACTTCACCCAATTCATCCATGGATAATTCACATTCATCAAGGCAAGATTCAGATGTTATCTTGGGTGTGTTCTCATTTGCCATGAAACACATATTAGCTGTGTCTATCTCTTTTTCGGAGTCGCTATCTGAATCACATGTTGCCTTCAAAGCCTTTTCTTATAAGGCCTCTTGGAGGTAGTGGGTTTGCTCTTTGTATCCGAACAATCGGCAATGATATGTCTAGAAATATAGCAAACTATCTTCTTCTCCTCCTTCTCTTGCCATCTTTTTCGGTTGTTAAATTTGGCTTTGTTGTACATCCTTCTAACATTCTTCACAAAAAAGGATAAATGTTCATCATCTTCTTGGTCATTGATCGGGCGGAACCAAGCACTTGAAAACATGTATTTTATGAAATCAGTTGTAAAAACGTGTGTGCTAATGTTCCCTTGACACTTCCGTTATAGCATTGGTTCAACGGGTCGAATCCACAGAGATGGGAGGCAATAGAAGTATTAACAGTTTTTATTCACGTTAGTTGTTAACAAGTTCTTCTTTGTTAAAGAAATAGAAAAGGGAAAAGGAAAAAATCCAGAAGTGATAGGTAGAGGAGGCGATGAAATCGACGATATGAAAACAATAGAGAAATGGTTGTGAATCGGTAAAGCAAAACAAGAAAAGAGAAATGAAATGAAAAGTGAAAGTGGATTTAAAAGCAAAAATAGAAAAGAAAGTGAAACTTGTTATGAAGAAGATGAAAACAAATGTGAACTAAGAAGGCGGTGAAAACGTCGATAGAAAAATAATAAAAGGGTTTTGAAATGGATTTTTAAAACAAAATAAAAAGAAAGATGAAAACTACGAAAGATAACTCATGGCTACTAACTACTAATTTCTCCACTAACCATGCTAACCTCTCAGTGATAGTTGCCACACATAGATCCTTGGCCATTACTGATCCTTGGCTTCAAGAGATGATACAAAGCATGGCTTATAAGAAGGTTCCTCACATTCAAAACTTGCATCAAGAGCAAGCTAAAATAAATTTTAGATCATCAAAACCATTAGAAGCAATCATGAAATAAGAGAGAGTTATGTTGGTTAGCAAGTTAGATGTTAGAATCCATCATCATGAGCCATCAATGGCTCTTGCAAGAGCAAGGCCTTGAAGATGTTATTAGATTCATGTAAATTATCAAGAAGAGTTTAGATGATTAGTGGTTAGTAGTTAAATTATCATGAAATGAAAGTTAACTAGTCATGTTAGAGTTTAGAGAAGAAACTATTGAAGAAAGGAGAAAGATTCATAGATTGTCACCATCTCTTACATCAATCTGTCTCTTTCTCTCACTGAATCATCTCTGCCCTAATACATGAATCTAAAAGGAAATGAAAATACAAAAGAAAGAAGAAGAAAAGAAGAACACCTACACTACACTAAAAGAGAGAAATCATAGCTACTGCTCTTGGAACCTTGCATCTCAGGTCTCTGCAGGGATATCTATATATAAGGAATAGGAGGTTCTAAAAGACGAGACGAGACCACGCGTCAAAAATCGACGTGTGGCTCGCCAAGATGGCCGCAAAAACGACGGTCATAGCCGCGTTTTCGTGGCCATACCAGGGACTTAGGTCCCTGGCTTTAGCGAGCGGTTTTGTCTTGCTTCGGGGACTTTCAGGTATTCTCAGATTCGGGTATTTGTGTCCGAATTTTCATCAAACAAGTGCCAACATCTAGATTCAATGTATCTTCTAGAAACTCTCTAGCTTGGCCTCCAAGAAATCCGGATTTAATTATCCAAAAATTGGTTTAATTAAGCTCGTATTACCCTTTTGCCCTTTTACTCTTGATTTATCTATGAAAGAGACCAAAGCACAGTTTAGAAATGATATTTTATTAATAAATCGGTTGGAAAATGTGATATAAAAGTGCAATATCGTGACTAATCAGACCCCCACAATTATTTTTTGCTCATCCTGAGCAAAACAAGAAAAGAAAAAACTAAACTACTGTTATTATACCACTTTCGTAGGTGACATGATTGCACTGTGCATGCGCAACAAGCCGTTAAATCTTTAGGTTTCCCCTAGAGTAGGACTTTTATCTCCTAAGGGTTTTTAGCGGATTGCACCCATAAAATCCATAAAGAAAGAAAACAAATGTTAGTGTTTTGAAAACGCATTTTGAAAGAGAGACAAGTTTTTAAAATATTTTTGCAAAAAATTAAGCAATCTAAGATCATAAGTTCACCAAAAATTATTTTCCCTTAAATTTAATCTATATGCCAAATCTTGTCTACAATTAAGGTAAGAATTCAAAATTGAATTGAATATTTTATCCTTCATAAAACCTAGATAATATGCACTTTGTGATAGTGAAGATTTTTACTTCAACTCTAACCATCAAGCTATTTATTTATATATTTTTTTTCTTTTTTCTTCTCTTAGTTTTCTTAGGCTTTCTAGTTTACCCGGGTAGTGAGCCTTTAACCGATGACTCCCAGACCAGATGGCCTTAGGGCACCAGATGAGAAAACATCCCTCAGGTTTAAGACTTGAGTAAACAAGGCCACAAGACTTAGAGGGATTATTTATTTCTTATGACCACCTTTAGGCGTGAATAATCATGCTTCTTGAGGCATAGTTATCCAGCTTAATAAGTGATTTTTTTCTTGATATATAACATATATATTTTTTTATTTATTTTTGCTTTATGACATTTTAGGTCTTTGTTTCCATCCCAAAAATGTGTAAGTATGAAGTGCATACTATTTACTATCTAAGGCAAAAAATTTCAGATAAAATTATCTCTCCAATCTCTCTGTACTTAACCTATAATTTTAAACGAGATCCATTATTTCGACTAGGTTTAAGATATCAAAATTAAGGCTTTCTTAATTTCTAAGATCTTCAAAATTTTCTTAAAAATAGATCAAAACTTTATCTCTTGTTTCAAAAAGTTTTTAAAGAAAAAAAACCTATATAAAAGGGAAAATTTCTATGAATGTCCTAATATAGGTGAAAAAGAAAGAAAATCTAAAAACTCTGTTGGCCCAGAGGCCTTCCACTCTAGTTTTGATGATGATTAACTCATGTAGTTATGTTTACTAATAATCTTGTGATGTTTAGTTTCAGATACTTAACCAAGATATTAGTAGGTGACAGCTTCCACAAAGGTGTTTTGGAGCTTTCACATGGTGATTCAAGAGCCCGAGCGTCAAAGTTCATATAGCACTCGTTGGAGTCAAGCTCGGTGGATCACGGTTTGGATCGAGTCGACTTGAAGACGGAGTTCGTCAAGAAGACTTCGGTACATAGTTTAGTTTTTATTTTAGATCCATTTGTAAAGACTAGATAGTGTGATATGCTCAAGTTCACAACACACACACTTGTTTTAAGTTTTATGTTTATTGGTTTTCGGTTTTTGATTTAACTGATCTTGGTTTTCATGAATAGATAGATTCAAAACAAGTTTACTTGGTTTATGTATATTAGATTTGTTCTATATACATGTATGCTTTATTCTTGAACAAACTTAGTTTTGATATGCCTATTCATGTGTTTAGGTTTTGTTTTTTTTTTTTAACAAAACATATTTTCGGATTTAATATCAAAAACATTGATATATATATGTTTTATGTATATTGGATTATATCCATATACTATATGCTTTAAAAGTTGTTTAATATCATGTTTCTATAATTGGATGAGTTTTGGACAAAACGTTTTTTTTTCCACTTGAAAAATCCAAGTTTTGAAAAATACGGTATTTGATTTTCGGCAAAACTTATATAACACAAAAATGGTTCAAATAGTTTGAAATATGTGTTGAAATTTTTAACACACGTTTGTATATCAAATATAATGTTAGAAACTATTTTTGTGGATTTTTAGAGTTTTTATGGGATTTTATAGAATAATAAAAACCCAGTTTTCCAATCCTGAAAAACTGCCTGCCTGGCTCTGACGGTCGACCGGACCGGTCGACCGACGTGCACGCTAGCCAGCCACTTGGGCCGGTCAACCGAGCGGTCGACCGACTGCAAGTACCCCACTCTCGGGTGGGGGCGGTCGACCGACCAGTCGACCATAAGGCTTGGACGGTCGACCGAGCGGTCGACCGGCCAGAGAGCATTTGCTCTCTGGATTGGCACGGTGGACCGGGCGGTGCGGTCGACCGGAAGGCTCCAACGGTCAAATTTTTGACGGCTGGCGGTCGACCGGGCCGGTCGACCGCCAGCCGCCAGGGCTGAAAAATAGCCCCAACGGCTAGTTTTCCATGGGGCTATTTATACCCATTGAGAGGTGTTTTTCACCAAGTTTTTAAGAGCCAAAAACTCAGAGCTTCCCTAGTGTTTAATTCCAAGTTTTCAAAAGAGTTTTGGGTTTAAAGTTTTCATCTTTATTTTTAAAGTGTTTTTATTTCAAAGAAAATAGTCTTTTGGGAATTGCTTTTTGATCTAAAAATTCTATATCTATTTGGTACTTTTCCCAAGTGATTTTCTTTGATCAAAACACTTTGTTTTCCACACTTGAGTCATATCATTCTATCCTATCTATAGGATCTTGTATTTGTGGAAAAAATTAGTTTGTGGTTGTGGAAACCACCAAGATTGTAAACCCTCCTTATTTGTTGTATCCCTCTTGGGTAGAGGTTGATTTGGAGTGGTGGTTGGCTCCCTCTAGTGAGAGGTTGAGATTGTGTATTGCTCCCTCTAGTGAGAGGTGGAGTTGTGTTGGATTTGTATCCCTCATAGTGAAGAGGTGGATTGTGATTGTTTAGCTAGGTGCTTACCCCTCGTGTGTGAGGTGGTGATTGGTTTGGTTGTGTATTGCCTCTAGTGAGAGGTTGTATTCGGTTGAGAGATTAGTTGTGTACTCCTGGTTGTATTGCCCCCAAATCCTCGGTGGAGGTTCCCTGTGTGGGAGTCCTGGGTGGACAAGTTAGTGGATTGAAATTCTTCTGGGTGAAGGCGGGGACGTAGAGTTGGGTGCTCGAACCTCGAAACAAATCTTGGTGTTTGCGTTTGATCCATTGACTCTTACTCTCTCTCTCTCTCTCTCTCTTTACTTTGTGCATTGCTTTTCTTTGCCATATCATATACATGCTTGTGTGTTTGTGTGCCTCACTTGTGCTTAACCACGAGAGCTTCATATAGCGCCTCAACTCTTATTCAGAGGAATCAAGAGGAGTTAGTCCAGAGCCTTTCACCGGGAATTCGGCTACACTCATTTGTTGCATTAAGTGTTGTAGCAATTAAGTTTTAATTTCCGCATTTAGTTCATTAGATTAGCCTTATCACCTATTCACCCCCCCTCTAGGTGATTTCAATTGGTATCAGAGCCTACGCTCCTGATATTTGGTTTAACCACCTAGGAGTGTGATCTTTGTTTGCTAATCTAGTTGCTTTAGCACACTTATTTGTTTACACATACTCATGGATTGCTTGTCACCTCCCATGTTTGATGTTTCCAACATTGACATGTAAAAATTTAGGATGTCCATGTATTTAAAAACCCTAGGCTTGCATGTTTACCTTGCTATTACCAAGGAATCCTTCCCCAATGATAGCAAGCATATAGAGGCCAATGCACAAGCCCTTGAGGCACTTAGAAGTACGCTTAACAAAGAATATTTGTGTTTAGTTTCTAACTGTGATTCTGCCTTTGCAGTGTGGAACACGTTGACCACCTCCAAGGTTCAATTGCAAATCCAAACTGAGGACGAATCTAGTGGAGAATCGAGCAACAATGCTATATGGTCCAAGGGAATGACTCCCTTGATGTATATTCGGAATCTCAATTAGATGATGATGCTAGTTCTTCAAGTAATGATCATATTGATGGCCAATGCCTTGAATGAAGAACTTTCTATGTTTGTGAAAAATTATAGAAAAATATAATCTTTGAAAAAGAAAAGTTTAGAACTTAACAATGAAAATAAAGATTTCTTCAAAACTAGACTTGATTTTGCAAGAGAAGTGGAGATTTCTAATGAAAGGGATTCATTGAAATCTAAACTTGAACTTGCCCTAAAAGAAAATGAATTTTTGAAAAATAAAAATGATTGTGAAATAATTTTGAAGAAAAATGAAAACTTGTCTTCAAAAGTTGTTTGTATTAAAGAAAACAATTCTTTAAAAAATAAAATAAATTTGATTCACAAGAATTAAAAGATTGTTTAAAGAAAAATATTTCTTTGCAAAAATGATTTAGATTCACATGTTGCCATGCTAGTGTAGCTTTATCATCTAGCT
>JAVJIF010002293.1:0-50583 GCA_038442645.1 Agave tequilana
TGATCGAGCCAAACCTGTACACAGAAAAAATACAGAGTTTAGAATTAATGTAGGTTCTCAATGATACCGTGTAGCTTAGAGCTAACGAGTCGTATTCATAGAGAGGACATTAATGGAAGCGTGGGTAACTCTTCTTCATAAGTTAATACATCAGTTAAAGATCTTCTTCTAAAAAAATATTCAACTAAATTAGAAGGAAAGTAGAAGATAGAAGAAGAAAATGGTATTGGTGCTTTGATTACTAAGTTAAAAAAAAGAAAAAAATAAGGAAAAAAAGAACATACCTTGGAATAATTAAAGAAACGCGAGCGACCAATTAAGTTGAGTAATGATGAAGAGAAATGGAATAGTTTTATTTGATATCACTCTCATATAACTATCTTTAAAGAAAATTATATCTATTGTTACTATAAATATAAATATTCCTCTCTTTTGTCATAAAACTCTCGCTATTTCATGCTATATAGAAGGCATGGTTAAAAAAAGTATAAAAAGGTAGATAAAGTAAACAAAGTAATTAAAGTAAGAAAAAATAAAAAGAAGTAAATTGAAAAGAACAGAAGAATCTTTTTTGAGCTGTCACCATTAATTACAGGCTCTCCGTCTTCTCTTTACAATTCTTTCTCTCAAATTGAAAACTATAATAACTATTTGAAAAGAAGAATCCTAACCTAAAACTCTCTGCGGAGTTCTTCTGTGTAGTCCCCTGAGATGAGATTTTCTATGCTCTGCCTCTCTATTTATAGTAGAAGTAGTGGATAGACATTTGATAAAAGTTATGTAAACATCAAGAGATATATCTTCAAAATTAAATTTAAACTCAGAATATTAAGATAATATTCTTTCTTTTGACTTGGAGAGAAAACTATTCTGAATTGAATGCTTCCCTTATCTTAAACTTGATTTGATTTATCCAAAACTTATAAAGAATTTAATTTTGAATTGGTTTGCAGCTAGTTGGTATACTGATTGCTGAAAATGACTTATCAAATGACAGAACTGAAACAGTGATCAAAATAAAAATTGTATCCTTTTAAATATTTTTTTTATAAAATCTTGAATCATCATATTTGAGTTTTGTAGAGAAAGTTACAATCAAAATGCTTAAAAGTACCCAGTCTGAATCCAAGTCTAAATAATTTAGAACTCTGAATTTACTTAGATTTTCCTTCTTATGTCCAAATATGATTTTTCATGTGATCCGTTGATTTTTTTCTAGCCTTTTATCCTCTTGAATTTTCAATTTTTCTTCTAAAATTGATGTGATATCCATTTATTTTCAGCGAAACTAATTGTCTTCAAAATTTTATTTTTTTCTTTGAATTTTGATTGATATTATCTCATCCGATACATCTGGTCTTCAGATAAGATGGCTTTTAGAAGCTCTGGATTTGAATAGATCCTCTTGATTTGTTTGTTTTTTTGAATTGTTTGGATTTAATTGATTAAATCTATCAATCTCTCTCTTCTTCGTTAATTACACTGCATACTACTAAACATGAAAATATATTAAAAATAGAGTTTTATTTAAAAATAAATGAAGAAATATGAAACATGTGATGTTACATATGCAATGTACGTGTACAATCACACCCCTACACTGACTTTTGCTTTTGCTCGAGTAAAATAAAAAAATAAAACAATATAGCCTAACTCACTTTCGTAGAAATTATGGTTGTACTTAGCACATGCAACAAGTCGTTAAACCTCTAAGTTATCCCTTGAGGACAATTTTCGTCTCGTAAGGGTTTTCAGTAGGTTACACCTACAAAATCAATAAAGAAAGAAAAATAAATTGTTAGTATTTTCAAAAATGCAATTTTCATATAGAGAAATTATTTGAAGTATATTTGAAAGGATTAAGCAATCTATAAGTAATAGGGATACCAAACTATCATTCCTAAGTTTACTCTTTATTCAAAAACTTGTTATTAATCGAATTACAGAGTCAAATTATATTTCTTATATAGTCTGTTGTTTTACCCTAAATCAAAAAAATGTGGTAGTCTACGAAACCCACTAATATTGACCTCTTTTCTATTTATATATTATCAATCCCCAACTTGAATAGGATGATGCAAAATCCTATTATGAAAATTATTTTTTTCATGACTAATCTTGAAAAAATCATCACTGAGTCATTATGGTTAATACATATGTCCAACAAAAGAATGTGACTTGATAGAATGATTGACTTGAGTTCAAGAGTGATAGGTTTGGGAACTACTACTGACTTATAGAATTGACGTAAATTAAGTTTTGGGTTTAAGAGTCAGATTCGGTTCAAGAATTGGTCCAAATCAAAGAATTAAAATTCACATTCATTTCCCAATAATGAAATGTGGCTATCCATAATAGGGGTTCATACTCAAAATCTATAGGTACAGGAAACAATATTGGCTCAAGAATTGGGTTCAAATCGGATAAGGATATCGGAGTCAACATATAATTGAAAAGTAAAACTGAATCACAAAATTTGGGATCGGTGTCACATTCAAAATCAAGTTCAATTTCATTGAAGTAAAAATTTGCCAATTCAGGTTCGAGAACAACTACTAACTTGAGAAAATCAACTTTAGGTTTGAGAGTTGATTTTAGTTCAAGAGTTGAGTTCAAGTCAAAGAACTTAATTTCATGTTCTTTTCCTATCAATGAAATATGGCTATCCAAAAGAGGTGGTTCTATTTCAAAATCTATGGATACATGAATCAATGTTGGCTCAGAAAATAGATCCAACATGGGTAAAGAAACTGAAGTTAACATTGATTCAAAATTGAAATTGAATCACAAAGTTATAGGTCAGGGTCACATTCATGTTTAAGTTCAATTTCATTGAAATAAAACTTGTCAATTGTCAATGGGTTGATATTGGTCAAGTTCAAGGTTTTGTGGTGAAACTGAATCTTGGTCAAAAAGATACCATGATTCTTGATTTCATCAATATGGCTAGAAGTGTCAGAAATAGTCAAAGTTTGGGTAGGGAGAGTTTCCTCATCCTTACGCATGTTTTGTAATTGACTAAATCTTGCTTCTATCATATCGAAAGGATTTGTAATTGATTTTCATCAATATGGCCAAAAATTTTAGGAATAGTCAAAGATTGGGTAGGGAGAGTTTTCTCATTCATACACATGTTTTCTAATCAACTAAGTCTTGCTTCATCATATCAAAAGGCTCGCTTTGGAATTGAATCATAGATTCCATACTCTTTTCTAAGTCATATATTCTTCTTTTCATGGTGGGAGTTAGAAAATGGAGTAATGATCTTGGACTTGGGAACTTTTTGCAAGTATTGAGTCTGTTGAGATTTGATGTTGTCGCGTGGACTCAAGAAAGGCTTCGAAACTCTTTTCTAAAGAAGATTTCTCTTCTATAGGTTAATCTTGATATTGAGTTTACGAAGCTGAATGTTAGTCAGGTTGTTGATAGCATGACTCGAGGGAGTCGTATCCCCACTGATTCGGTGAAAAATGGTGATGATCTTCCTAATCATTTTCATAATACTGGGACTGGGGCATATACTGATTCAGATAAGACCAATCCGTCATATTAGTTGGTTAAGGTTATGAAATACCGAGTTAGTAATACCTGAATCAAAAGAGGTCGATATGAAGTATGAATCACTATATGCATTGAAATAATTGTAATTGAAATCCATATCACAAAAAGTCAAAAATAAAAACAAAAAATAAACAAAGAAAAATCTAGCTTAAGTTAGGGTAAAACTTAGACCTAAACGACTCCTAACTGGTTAGGCTGTCTACGGGAGGTATATTGCAAAATTTGACCACAAATTAATCGGCCAGGTAGGGGCAAGACCAGCGAGAGGTATCTATGCCTAAGCAACGGGTCTAATTATGTGAAACCACTATTCTTTAAGGTTTCGCCATTCAATACCCAATCTTTGACACCGATTTGGCAAAAGTCAAATTCTAATTAACTTCTTGTAATATCCCCTAACAAAAAATACTATATTTCTACTTTTATTAATTTTATTTAGATTTACTTATTATTATTGATTATTTATTTTATACATGTGTATAAATATATGTGCATGCATATTAAGTGCATATGTTTTTTATTTGCATTTATACAAGTATATGTATGTATCATATTTATTACATTATATTAGCATTACTACTATTATTATGTTATTGTTGGTAGTATTCCTAATTGATTTTTTTTTCCAGCCCATAATCCTGTATCCAATTAACCATAACCATTTAACTCATACCCAAAAATAAAGCAAAATAAAATAAATAAATAAATTTAAAACAAAAAAATAGTAATAATAATAATAAAAATAAAAAAATATTGTGTGCTTAATTTGTTTATGCCAAGTTTCAAACTCATGTTCCTTAGACGGAATCCTAATACCTAAACCATAATGCCATGTTGGCGTGTGATTAGGTTGGAGATCTAAATTATTTAAATAAACCTAAAGCCAAATTAAATTTCAAATTTCAACTAAAAATCTCATGAGATATTTATGGATCTTTATTAACTATCTATATCTTCTATTGAAATCTACGTACCTAAGAATCTTATCACCTTATATTATCGAAACTCTTATCTCCTCTTCTTCTGTTTTTAAAATTAAAAAATAAAAAAAATGTGCAGACGAGCAGCTGCTTCTCCCCCCATTGGCCAGGCCCAATGGCCTGGGCCGCCACTGGGCCAAGCCAAGAAACAAAAAAAGAAAGAAAGAAAGAAAAATAAGGCTGGGCCGCCATTGGCCCAGGCCCACAGGGAAAAAAAAGAAAGAAAAAAAAAAGAACGGGCCGCAATGGGCCTAGTCCAGAAAGAAAAGGAAAAAAAAGGAAAGGAAAAGAAACTAGGCCTGGCTAATTGGGCCAGGCCAGAAACCAAAAAAAACAGAAAACAAAAAAAAAACAGAGAGAGAATAAAACTCAGAGCCCATTTACAGTCTAACTCACAGATTTTGGGTTCTAATCTATTTTAACCCGACCCAAATACAAAAACGGACCGCTAACTTATTGAAAAACAATTTTATTAACTAGATAAAAATTTGAAAAAAATAAATAAAAAAGGGATAAATATCTAGATAACCCCTACCATCTACTAAATTTTTTTGGAATATTTACATATCATATTGAACTGAAACTCTGCCTTCTAAATTGAAACCCGCTAATCCAACATTCAGATCCGTTAAGGAATTTCATGTTTTAAACCATTTAAATCACACAAAAATCAGTAAATAAAATTTAAATAATCCTATAAACTTAATGTATCAGCATACAACTTGTTTTAAGATCTGGACCATCCATATTTGATTTAAAATACTGAATAAATAGGATATCTCACGTAAAATTTGATATATATAAAATTTGATATCTTATATAAAATTCGAATGTATTTAATGTAGATTCTTCAAATTGGTACTTGGACGCATGATAAGCCTAGATGAGTATTCTTGTTTATTTATTGAATATTTCAATATTATTTCATGCGAGTTGCTTTTAACTTGTTCCAAATTAATGTTATTTTATGCTTAAATAGTATTCATGTTTAATTACTATTCATGCACGTAAGTTATTATTCATGCATTTAATGCATAATGAATAAACCCCAAAAGATTATATTGCCGATTCTGAATAAATATCATAATATAATGATACCACTTAAGTAACCGCACTGATTATACATGATACCTACCTAAAAACATATTGTTCATGTTACTGAAAGTTATTGGGAAACTATATTGTTAGATTGTAACACTCGGTACAGCTCTATTCATCGTATACAAGGTTACTGCTATCGTTGACTGTGTATACGATTACTATCACTGTACTGTACTGTTACCGTCACCGCATCATCCCAGTATTCTAGGTAATATGGGCATTGACAGATTTAACTGAATTGAATAGATAATAAGGTAAATGGACAACTTACATTGGGATGGAGAAATTGATGGAGGAGACAGCTTCTGTATTTTGGTGAACCTAGGATACAGGTTGCACAGTGAATCCTCATGCAATGTTTTTGGTCACCACGCTCGCTTCCCATGATAGTGAGCTCCTTGGTACTTCTCCTACAATAAGAACAAAGAAAAAGCTTTAGTATTGAACAATAAGTCGTTCCCTCCCCAGCAACGGCGCCAAAATTTGATCAGCAAAAAGCAAGCACAAAAATAAGTGAAGGAATGTGGGTCGACATTACTACTTTTGCAATTCTGCTGTAGTAGCAAAGTGGCTCTACGGGTCGTATCCACAAGGAGGAAGAGTGATGAAAGTTTGATGCGACTTCTTTATTCAAGAAAAGAGAAAGTTCTTTATTTCAAATAAAGAATGAAAAATGAAAACAAGTTGGTTTTAAAAATTATTTTAGAATGATTTGGTGGTTTGTAAAATTAGATTTTCTTAATGGTAAAAAATGCATGGCTAACTTTCTACTAAGTGCTCCCACTAATTCCTAACTTTTTGAAGATATAGCCTCACGATGGATCATAGGCAAGTATTACCTTTATGCATAGGAACTATTCACGTTGGGACCGAATAAAAGTCCTTCCTTTAACTTAGCTTCACATGGCAAAACTTGGGCATTCCCTTATCAAGATCCAATAGAAGGCGAGAATAAGGGAAGGCACAAGTGCACTAATGGTATCGGCAAAGTTAAAAGGAAAATCTCTAACTTATAAAACAAGTATACAATTCATAGATCATCAAAAATCCGTTAAGTATGAAATATAAGAAAGCAAATACTTGTATGTAAGTTAGAGTTAGAACCCTCGTCTTAAGATACCATAGCTCTCATTTGCACAAGGCTTATTTGACACTATTGACTCATTTGGGTTATCAATCAGGCTGTTAGAGACTAGTGGATTAGTAGTTAGTTAACCATGCAATAAAAGAGTTAGTTAGACATGGTAGTAAAAGAAACAAAAAAAGAAAAGAAGTAAAGAGAAAGGGAGTTACACTACAACATGAAAGTAAAAGCAAATAGAAAACACGAGTAAATAGAAAGAAGAAAGAGAAGTAGTTACTTGTATTAACTTGTCACCTTCAAATACAACTTGTACACTCTCTCTCTTTTACTCTAATGGTTAAAACTAAAATTAGAAGAAGAAAGAAACAAACAACTACAACTTATAGGAACAAAATAATAATACAACTCTAAACTCTAGATATCTCCCTCTGAAGAACCCCTTGGGGTATTTATAGGCACCAGGGGAAAGGGGCCAGGGAGACAACCCATGGCCCAAAGCATGAGCACGGCCGCACCCGTACGACCGAGGAAATGCGGCCCGGGCCGCGTTTCCGTAGCCTTGCCAGGGCGGCGCGCGTCTGGCTTCGGGCAACAAGTCGTCCCTTCTGTCACCTGTCAGCTGAATTTTCTGGATTCTAGATTTGATACTCTAGGCTGACAAAATCTCCTCCCTAAGGTCAATGGCTACTTGGTAGGCCTTAAATCACCCATTAAATGGTAATTTAGGGTCTCTTCTTCATTTACACTCCATGGACCTAGGATCAAGCAAACAAAGCTTTATTAATAGAATTTTATATCAAATAAATATGCGAATGTGATAAAAATTATGCAAAATTAGAGACTAATCACACCCCCACACTTCTCTTTTTGCTCATCCAGAGAAAAATAAAATAAAAAAATTATTACACCACTTTCGCAGGTGATGCGATTGCACTAAGCATGTGCAACAAGCCTTTAAACCTCTTGGTTTTCCCTAGATGAGGAGTGTTGTCTTCTGGGAGTTTTCAACAGATTGCACCCATAAAATCTAGTAATTGAAGAAAAATATTTAGTTGTTAGCAAACCTCTTTCAAGAAAAAGAACTTTCAATCATCTAAGTAAAAATGACCGAATGATGTAAGAATTAGGTTCAACCCTCATAAGTCCTCCTATATTTTAGCCTTTATAAAAGAAGAAATTATGGTTTTTCTTTAATTCAAAAAGGATCTTGTACTTCTAACTCATTGTGTTATTTTGCTTTTGATAGATATACATAATGTGTAAGTGTGATGTGCTTGAGATTTTTCAGCTCAACTTTGAATATCATTTAAGTTTATTAATATTTATCTATTATTCTTGATTTCATTAAGCTTTCTACTTTACTTATGTAACACAATTCAAACTGATGACTCCTAAACCAGATGGTTTTAGGGCACTAGGTGGAAAAACACCTCTCAGGTCCAATATGCAAGTAGAGTACGCCACGAAATCAAGCTTTACTTATATATTATATATTTAAATTTTTTTGGCGTGAGTAATCATGCTTCTTGAGACATAATTATCCAGCTTTTTTCGTTTTTCTTTTTTTTTCAGAGTTGTATCTCTAAATACCAAACATGTGTGTATGGTTTATGCATATTCTACTAAGACTAAAAAAAAGGTATGAGTTATTTTTCTTATCCCTCCCAACTCTTAGTCAAACCAATGTTTCTTGTTTATTTAGGCAAAAATAAAGATTCATTAATAAGGTTCCCTTAATTCTTACAACCTTTTGGTATTTTTATAAAGAGTATAAAAATTCATTTTTTTTAGGAGTGTTTTTTATTGTTTATTTAGGCAAAGAAAAGAAAGAATGTTAGCACCCCCCTCACACCTATCTAATGCATTGTCCTCAATGCTTAGTCATGAAAATGTAAATACAATAAATAGGGGAAAGAAAAGATATCATCGTCGCCGTCGACTCGGGCCAGCCAAGTGCGAATAGGCTAAGGGAGAGGTTGAAGAAGAAATTTCCAAAAGGTTCTGTGCAAGTATCTAAGGGGTGAGTATATAAATAAAAAGATTTTTTTTTAATTACACTTTTTTGGTTTTGGTGGTGTGTGGATGGCGATGGTCAGGTGTATGATGGAGCAAAATGACTCAACACAAGGTTAGCCTGGGATGCAGGCTCAATGGTCAAAAAGGGCTTCAGTCTTTACCGTTCACTTTGAATTCCGTGTTGTTCTTGGGATCGACAATAATCATAGTACCGAGTAGATAGACGGTGTGCACAATGAATGGTCCAGACCAACGAGTCTTCAGCTTCCCCATGAAAATGTGAAGCTTCGAGTTGTATAGCAGAACCTTATCTCCCGGGGCAAAGTTTTTTCAGTGTATGATCTGGTCATGAAAAAGTTTAGTCCTGCTTTTGGTGATCTGAGCGTTCTCATAGGCTTCATTCTGTATCTCCTCTAATTCTGAGATCTGCAGTCTCCTTATCACCGGCCTTACTCAGATCAAAATTGAGTTGCTTAATGGCCCATAGGGCACGGTGTTCTAAGTCGACTGGTAGATGACAAGCTTTTCTGAATATGATTATGTAAGGAGACATCCCCAGGACTATCTTAAAAGTAATGCGGTAAGCCCACAATGCATCGTTGAGTTTGACCAACTAATCCTTTCAGTTTTGTCTGACATCTTTTCAAAAATGTCGATTGACGACTTTGACCTAACATTTGTCTGGGGATGAAATGGAGTGGATTACCTGTGATTAATGGAATATTTACGCATCAGTGCTTCAAAAATTCTATTATAGAAATGCGATCCATTATCACTAATTATCACTCTGGGGGTGCCAAATCGGGAGAAGATGTTTTCTTTGAAAAATTTGATAACCACTTTGTTCTCACTGGTCTTTATAGGCACAGCTTCAACCTATTTAGAGACAGTTCACAGCAACTAAGATGAACTGGTTACCGAAGGAATTTGGGAATGGTCCCATAAAGTCGATAACCCAAATATCAAAAATTTCAACTTCAAGGGCATCATGTCTCTTCTTGAAATTTTCTTAATCTTCTGACAATTTGCACATATCTTGCAAAAGTGGAATGAGTCTTTAAACAAAGTGGGCCAGTAAAACCCATTTTGTAAAACTTTCTTTGCAGTCTTGCGGGGACCAAAGTGTCCGCCGCATGCAAGTTCATGGCAAAAGCTTAGCATTCTCCTCTGTTCTTCCTCTAGTATGCATCGTCGAATAATCTAGTCGGGACAGTACTTAAAAAGATACGGTTCTTCCCAGAAGAAGTACTGTACTTGGGCAAAGAAACAGCACTGGTCTTACTTTGTCAAGTCAGCGGGTAATTGTCCAGTGGCCAGGTAATTGACTATGTTCGCATACCATGGTTCCTTGAAAATGACCAAGATGCACTCGTCTGAGAAATCCTCGTTGATCGGAGCTTGTATGAGAGGTGCATTCGAAATTTGTGAAAGATGATCAGCGACCATATTTTCTGTACCTCATTTATCCTGAATTTCAGGTCAAATTCTTAAAGTAAAAGGATCCATTGAATCAATCAGGCTTTTGCTTCCTTCTTAGTCATGAGGTATTTTAATGCCGAGTGATCCGTTAAAATCACCGTCTTTGATCCTAACAAGTAGGGCCGGAACTTCTTTAATGCAAAGACAACGGTCAAGAATTCCTTCTCGGTCGTTGTATAATTCTGTTGGGCGTCATTCAAGGTTCTACTCGAGTAGTAAATCACGTGTTGCCTATTGTCGATACGCTATCCTAGACCGTGCCAATAGCAAAATCAGAGGCACCGCACATGATTTCAAATGGTTATGCCCAATTAGGAGCAGAAATAATAGGTGCAGAAATAAGTTCTTACTTAAGCTTCCCCCATGACTTGAAACATTCATCGTTAAAATCAAAGGGCACGTCCTTTGATAGCAGGTTGGTTAAGGGCCTAACGATCTTGCTAAAATCCTTAATGAACCGTAAGTAGAACCAAGCCCTATAAAGGATCTAATATCCTTGATGCTTTTGAGTGGTAGAAGCTTAGCAATTACTTCTACTTTTGCCCTGTCCACTTAATGCCTCTCCTAAAAATCTCATGGCCTAAGATAATCCCCTGTCTCACCATGAAGTGACATTTCTCTCAGTTCAGAGTTAGGTTCTTTTCCTTACATCTTTGCAGAACAAACTGAAGATGATGAATAAATTGTTCAAATGAATCTCCATAGATGGAGAAATCATCCATGAAAATCTCAAGAAAACGTTCCACCATGTCGGAGAACAAACTGAGCAAGCACCGTTAGAATGTTGCAGGAGCGTTGCATAATCCAAAGGGCATGCGTCAATAAGCTAAGGTTCCAAATGGGCAGGTGAACGTGGTCTTTTCCTGATCTTCTGCAACAATGGGAATTTGATTGTATCCCGAGTACCCATCTAGGAAGCAATAGTACTCGTGTCCAGCTAGGCGTTCAAGCATTTGGTTGATGAAGGGTAGCGAGAAGTGGTCTTTACGGGTGGCTGCATTCAACTTTCTATAGTCAATACAAACACGAACCTTAATAGCAGTCTTGTTTGTACTAACTCTTTTTTCTCATTCTTAACCACCGTAAATCCAGCTTTCTTCAAGACCACATGAACGGGCTAACCCATTGGCTAGCAAAAATGGTATAAATGATCCCATTATCTAATAGTTTCAAAATTTTTGCTTTTACTGCCTCTTGCATGAGTGAGTTAAGCCTGCATTGTGGGTCCCTCCTGGGAGTTGCTTCATCGGTTAAATAGATTTTATGTTGAACTATGGCTGGACTTTTCTCTTTGATATCCTTCATTGTCCATCCAATGGCTTCCCTATGTCTCTTCAGAATAGACATTAAGCTGTCCTCTTATTGCTCAGTCAGGTGGGATGCTATGATGACTGGCAGGGTTTCTCTTCTGCCTAGGTAGGCGTACTTGAGGATTCAGGTAAGGCTTTTAACTCTAGGGAAGGTGTTGCTCCATTGGAGGTAATATCCAGACTTTCATTCCCGTGATGAGGTACACTTGGGCTTAACGCCCAGTCCACTATCGAATCCACGATCTGGTCTAGATTAAAATCCTCAGACTTCATATCAAACTCTGCCCCTATTTCTATCTCCATGCTTTCCTCATGCTCACTGGTCAGATTTTCAATGGAATTGACCTCAAAAGTCTGATTATTGATATCCCTGGGTTGTCTTCCAAGATTGAAGACATTGGCCTCCTTCGTCATATCTCCGAAGGTCAATCACATGGACCTGTTCCTACAGTTGATTATGGCATTGGCTGTAGCAAGGAATGGGCACCCTAAGATGACCAGAGTTTGAGACCGCAGATTTGACACATGTTGGGTCTCAAGCACAATGAAGTCAACGAGGTAGATGAAATTTCAGACCCAGATAAGGACATCTGTGATTTTCCCCTTGGAGATTTTCATAGATCGATAAGATAACTGAATGATGACTCGAGTTGGGCTCAGCTCGCACAATCCAAGTTGCTGGTATACTAAGAGAGGTAGCAAGTTGATACTTGCTCCCAGGTCAAGGAGTGCTCTGCTAATTTCTGTTTGTCCTATGGTGCAGGAAATTGTGGGACATCCAGGATCTTTGTATTTCACCGGAATGGGACCAGACAGAATTTCGCTTATATTGGTTGCCAAGAACACTTTCTTGGGCACATTTGTCTTTCTCTTTTTCGTACACATATCCTTAAGAAATTTGACATAAACTGGCTTTTTGGATAGCGTCATGAAGAGGCACATTCAGTTTGACCTGGTTAAACATCTCAAGCATCTTCTCCATGTGCATATTCTTATTGTTGTTCTGAAGCCTTTTGAGAAAGGGTGCCACAGGCTTATGAACTTGTTCAGCAGTTTTGTCCTCGTCAGATGTTTGTGGAGCAGATTAGGATGAACTAGCAGAGGTGGAGGCTGGAGTAGGATCAATGTGGATAGGATCTTTCTGATGGTAGACCTGGTTGTCCACCTTCTTTCCAGATTGAAGTGTGTGAACAAATTGCACTGGTTGATCGAAGGATCCTGAATTTCATACGCTTGATTGGAGTTTTTTGAGTTAACTAGCGGCTGACTATGTAAAGTACCCTTTGGTCTTTCACTTAGAGAGCTAGTTAATTGGCTCATCTGTATTTTCAATCTCGATATGGCCCGTAAATGGTTGCTCAGCGTTTGTCCCTGATTTTGCATGAAAGCGGCTTGGGACTTCATAAAGCCTCCATGCTCACTTCTAATTTATTGAATTTCTTTTTCATTGGTGAACTTTGGAAGGAGGAAGATGGGGCTTGACTGGGAAAATTTGGTTGAGGAGTGGGATGGTGAAATTAAAAATTTGGCCTGGGAGAATTGTTCTGGGCCCAAGAGAAATTTAGGTGATTTTTCCAACCGGGATTGTACGTCTACGAGTTGGATTATGTTGCGGCCGTGAGTAGGCCGCATTCATATGTTCTGGTGGCACTTGCTGGGTATGGAAAACAGGGCACTCTTTAAAGACATGGTATGGTGCCTGACAGTATAACAACCTAGATTGTGAATTGGTGGTGGGTTAATTTGGTTGATATTGGTTGGCTCTTTTGTTTCTAAATCCTCTATTCTCCTCATAAGTGTAACAATCTTAGCTTCTGCAACTATGGATGATTTTAGGGATAGGAGCCCTCCTTTTGAAGCTATGTAGTATGAATTCCTTGGTTTTTCTGAGGTTGGCTCCTATTATAGGATTTTCTCAGCTAGATCCTCAAATAAATCCCAACCCTAATTCTCATTCTTTTGCAAGAACCCTCCTTGACACATGGTTTCTAATAGGGTTTCATTTGATAATCTAAACCATCATACAAAATCTGACACTGACGCCATTTCTCCACACCTAATGAGGGCACTGAGCAAAGAGATCATTGAATCGCTCAAAGTATCTCCAAAATGCTTCGCTCGGTTCTTGCCTGAACTGCATGATATTCTTTTTGATGAGGGCAGTCTTATGAATTGGGTAGAATTTCTTCAAGGAGGCCTTTATGAAATCATTCCACGTTGTAACTGAATCTACCAAACTGTACAACCATTTCTTAGCTAGGTTGTTTAGGGAAAAGGGGATGAAACGTAACCTAACGACATCGTCTCCTAGCTGGGGAATACGCATCATGAGGCACACTTCTTCAAATTCCCTAACAAAAAAGTATGCGTCCTCTGATTCTAAACCATGAAACTTTAGAAGAGTGTTGATGAATTGAGGCTTTAATTCAAAATTATTTCCATTTGCCCTAGGCAGTTTTATACAAGATGGCAATGAGGTTCTGATCGGGTAAAACCTGTCCTGAAGTGACGACATCACCGATTCTAAATGCAAGGGTAAAGAAGTGTTTTTGGTTAGTCTGAAAGTTACAGAATCTCTCACCCACTCTTGCATGCAGCACACCATAAATAATGTAAAGACAATAAAAAAGCAAAAAGAATAAAAAAATAAACAAAAGAAAGAAAAACAATCACAAAATCTTAGTCTAAGGTACCTGGACCTAGACGACTCCTAACTGGTTGATTCTCTGGGGGAGATTTTGCAGGACTTGACTACAAGCTAATCAGCTAGGAAAGGGCAAAACTCGGTGGGAGGTACCAGGGCGTGAGCCACGGGCCTTAATTACGCTAAACCACGGAGCTTTTGAGGCTTTGTCTCTTAATCCACTTTCCTTAGACACTGATTTTGCAGGAGTATAGTTCTCGCAATTTTCACCCTCGGTTAATCTCTTAGCAAGTCCGAGATGTCCCTAGGGCCAACGTCTATCAAAATTTTTAGTTAAGGCTTGGGTTGTATGAGTGCACTTGGAGATGGTTTTTGGGCTAATGAAGAGTGATGAAATCCCCACCTTATCTTATTTATTGTGGATTTTGTCCTTAACATCAATTGTGTAAGTGTACAGTTTATTCACAACAAGGTAACACTCAAAGCAATAAATCACTCCAAAATGTTGGTCCTATTTATATAAATGCACACGTACCTTTTCTCCAGCACTCTTCAACAGAAATTGAAATGAATTGAAATAGACACGTGCCCTAAATGCAAGAGTCTAATCCAAATTTCAATTAAGCAACAAGTGAATTTCTGTTGAGTTTATAACACATGTATAAAGTGAGGCATTCAGGGGAACAAAAAAAAATTTGAGAAAGCAATTTGAGCAATTTTTGACAACCCGCAGAAGAGTTTGTTAGTACTTCAATCAGAGAAACTTTCTTTTACACGAAATTTTCGAGGGCAAATGAACCCTTGTGCAACATCTTTGGCCAACACTCTCGCTTCCCATGATAGTGAGCTCCTTGGTACTTCTCTTACACACAAAAACAAAGAAAAAGCTTTAGTATTGAACAATAAGTCGTCCCTCCCTAGCAGTGGCGCCAAAATTTGATCGGCAAAAAGCAAGCACAAAAATAAGTGAAGGAATGTGGGTCGATGTTACTGCTTTTGCGATTCTTCCGTAGTAGCAAAGTGGCTCTAAGGGTCGTGTCCACAAGAGGGAGAGTGATGAAAGCTTGATGCAGCTTCTTTGTTTAAGAAAAGATAAAGTTCTTTGTCTCAAATAAAGAATTGAAAAATGAAAACAAGTTGGTTTCAAAAATTATTTTAGAATGATTTGGTGGTTGTAAAATTAGATTTTTCTTAATGGTAAAAACGCATGGCTAACTTTCTACTAAGTGCTCCCACTAATCCCTAGCTTCTTGAAGATGTAGCCTTATGATGGATCATAGGCAAGTATTACCTTTATGCATAGGAACTATTCACGTTGGGACTAAATGAAACTCCTTCCTTTAACTTAGCTTCACACAGCAACACTTGGACATTCTCTTATCAAGATCCAATAGAAGGTGAGAATAAGGGAAGACACAAGTGCACTAATGGTATCGACAAAGTTAAAAGAAAAATCTCTAACTTACAAAAATAAGTAAAGTATACAATCCATAGATCCTCAAATACCCGTTAAGTATGAAATATAGAAAACGAATACTTGTATGTAAGTTAGAGTTAGAACCCTCGTTTTAAGATATCATAGCTCTCGTTTGTACAAGGCTTATTTGACACTATTGACTCATTTGGGTTATCAATCAAGTTGTTAGAGATTAATGAGTTGTAGTTAGTTAGCCATACAATGGAAGAGTTAGTTAGACATGGTAGTAAAAGAAAGAACAAAAGAAAAGAAGTAAAGAGAAAAGGAGTTACACTACATCAAGAAAGTAAAAGCAAACGAAAAACACGAGTAAATGGAAAGAAGAAAGAAAAGTAGTTAATTGTATTAGCTTGTCACCTTCAAATACAACTTGTACACGTCCTTTCTTTCACTCTAATGGCTAAAACTAAAACTAGAAGAAGAAAGAAACAAACAACTACAACTTCTAGGAACAAAATAACAATACAACTCTAAACTCTGGATATCTCCCTCTGATGAACCCCTGAGGGTATTTATAGGGACCAGGGGGAAGGGGGCGAGGGGGACGACCCCTAACCCAAAGCATGGGCGCGACCGCGCCTGTACGACCACATTTCTGTGGCCCTGCCAGGGCAGGGCGCGCCTGGCTTCATGCAGCGAGTCGTCCCTTCTATCTCCTGTCAGCTGGATATTTTGGATTCTAGATTTGATACCCTGGGCTGACAAAATCTCCTCCCTAAGGTCAATGGCTACTTGGTAATCCTTTAATCACCCATTAAATGATAATTTAGGGTCTTCTTCTTTATTTGCTCACCATGGACCTAAGATCAAGTAAGAAAAGCTTTATTAGCAGAGTTTTATATTAAATAAATATGCGAATGTGATAAAAATTATGCAAAATTAGAGACTAATCACGTAGTCGACTACAGTTCCACTGCAGGGTTCTGGGGGATGACTAACATCTCATCTGTTATTGTTTCAAGTGTTACTGTGAGTTATTATTCCACAGTGATATTGTGAGTACTGTTACTATTACTAACTAGTCCTGGTTTAGCGCCAGGCATCTGGGCCGTGGTCCCGGGTATGTACGTGACCCACCTAAAGTATGGATGATATCTCCAACCAATAAATTTCAATACCCTGATTGACACGTGTGATAGGAGTAGTACGGGATGCGTCTATTATTAGGTGGCAATTGGTGTTCGCTAATATGATAAATAATAATGAACTATTTATAGTGTATTGTGACTGACCGTAATCACCTGACTGTGTAAACTATGATAGACATATGATTGTACACATAATCAGATTGTATACCAGACTAGTGACATATGCTAGGTTGCACATTTTGACATTAGTGGTTTTATTTTATCAGATACCAGTTATATATTGTTCATAACTTTGTTCTTGATATTGAATATACTTTTATTTTTTATTTTTGTTTATCATGTTGTTATTGATTACATTATTTTATGCACAAGCACCTTTCCCTTTACACACACACACTCATTAAGTTGCTTCTGACGACCTTGGATTGCACGTCAGGTACTGGATGTCTTATGCTTTTTTTCAGGTGTTTCTTGAGCTCTTACGATTCATGAGAAACTAGATTTTCTCTCTTTTTGATTCTGGTATTCTTGCCTCTTTTATTCCTATTTCGGTACTTTTCTTAATTCATGTATATCAGATTCAGTCTTATTCCAGTTCTTTTTATATGATATCATGTGTGGATGCTTATATGTGATATTGCAGTGATCGTTGATTTATTTTGATTTAGATTTATAGCTTGTCCTGATTACTTTAAGCTTAGCGCGTATATGCGAGATATTTTTCTTGCATATATGCGTCACTGACTGTCATCCCGACTCCGTTTTCATGTATTTTGAAAAGCAGGGCGTGACACTTCCCCCTTATTTCAGTCTCCGATTGAGCCCGAGATGTCCTTAGGGCCAATGGCGGCTTAATTTTAAGTTAGGCTGAGTTAGTGAGTGAGGAGATGGTTTGAAGTTAGGTTGGATTAGTAAGTGAGGAGATAGTTTTAGGGCTAAGGAATGGCAATAACTTTCTCACCTTATCTTATTTATAGGATAAGCCCTTAACCCATTTTAGTGTGCGTGTGCAAGTATATAGCAAAAATAACACCCCAGTAAAAACATATAAGTGTGATCCTAAGCTATATGTAATGTAGACGTACCATGGCTCCAGTACTCTTCAACAGTAATTTAAATGTAATGGATTAAATAAATACCTAGAATGCAATATCTAAATGTTTCTTAGCATTAACAAATAGCCATATTACTATTGAGGTTAGTACTGTGTGTAGAATATGTTAAACAGGAAAACCATCAACTCAAGTAGCTAAATCCCTAAATTTCAAGAACATGTAAGAAACTATAGTAAGTAGTTCACCAAGGTGTGGGCTCTGATATTCTACCTTCTGGGACAGAGGCACAGAGTAGCAATATATCCACTACAGCTCTATTTTTCAAGTATTAGCCCCTGCACATAAAAATAAAAATAAAAAGTTAAACCATTTAAAGTAAATAAAAAAGAGTAAAAACTTACTGTCCCTCTCTGGTAACGGCGTCAAAATTTGATCCAGCCTAACCTGCATACAAAAAAATACAGAGTTTAGAATTGATGCTAATGAGTCGTGATCCACAGGGAGGGACAGTGATGGAAGCATTCGGTAAGACTTCTTCCTTAGTTATCACATCGGTTAAAAATCTTCTTTATTTAAAAGAGAAGAAAAGAAAATATTTAACTAAATTAGAAGGAAAGTAAAAGATAGAAGAAGAAGATGTTATAGGTGTTTTGATTACTAAGTTAAAAAGAAAGAAAATAAATAAGAAAGGAAAGAACATACCATAGAGTAATTAAAGAAAACCAATCAATCTATTAAGCTGAGTAACAATAAAGAGAAATGTGATAGTTTCATTGGCTGTCACTCTCAATATAATTCTCAATATAACTATCTTTAAAGAAGATTATATTTATTGTCACTCTAAATATAATTCTTCCTCTCTTTTCTATCATGAAACTCTACCTAATCCAAGCTATAAAAAAGATATGATTAAAAAGAAGGCATAAAGAAAGCAGATAAAAGTAAATAAAGTAAGAAAAGAAAGTAAAAAAAAAAGAGAAAAATAAAAAGAACAGAAGAACCCTTATTGAGCTATCACCATCAATTATAAGCACTCCGTCTTTTCTTTACAATTCTTTCTCTCAAATTGAAAACTACAATTAGTATTTGAAAAAAAAAAGAATCCTAACTTAAAGAGTTCTTTCGTGTAGTCCCTTAAGATGAAATGAGTATTCCTATGCTCTACCTCTCTATTTATAGTAGAAATAGTGGATAGACTCCTTATAGAAGTTGTGCACCCATTAAGAGATATATCTTCTGATTTTAAAATTAAACTTTAGATATTAAGATAATATCCTTTCTCTTGACTTGAAGAGCAAGTTATTTCTGAATTTGAATTTTCTCCTTATCTCCAAACTTGATTTAATTTATTTAGAATTTTTGTGAAAATTTAATTCTGAATTAATTTGCAGCTAGTTGGCATGCCAATATAAATTACTAAATAATAGAATTGAAAATAATAATCAGCATAAGAATATCCCATTAAGTCTTTTTTTGTACCATCTTGAATCATCAGATTTATGTTTTTGTAACGAAAGTTATGAACAAAATGCTAAAAAGTACCGAGTCTGAATCCGAGTCTAAATTGATTTAGAATTTTGAGTTTACTTAGTTTTTTCTCCTTATCTCATAAATATGATTACTTCATGTCGTCCATTGATCTTCTCTCTATCCTTTTAACCTCTTGGATTTTTAATTTGTCTTTTAAATTAATAAGATAACCGTTTTTTCAGCAAAACAGATTGGATCTTCAAAAATTTATTTTTTCTTTGAATTTAGATTAGTATTATCTCATCTGATATATCTGGTCTTCAGATAAGATGGTTTCTAGAAGCTCTGGATTTGAATAGATCCTCTTGATTTTCTTAATCTTTTGAATTGTTTGTATTTAATTGAATAAATCTATCAATCTCTCTTTCTTCGTTAATTACATTGCATGCCACTAAATATTATCTGAACTTGGTTTGAAGTGAACTCATTGTGAGCTAGGCAATGCCAAAAGAACTCGATTTCTTGTCATGGAAGGCGGAAGGGGACATACCGATGATCGATCTAAGGTTGAATCTCAGACCCGATGGATCTGGCAATAGGGGAGTCTCACTGCTACTGCAGTAATAAGAAGGGGTTGGAATCCTGAAGAGGACCATTCATATCAGAAAATAAGGGCAAAAAAATAATCATACAATTCATTTTCAACAGAGATTAGGATTTATATGGCATAGGAGGAAAAAGTGTGCAAAAATATGCGTTGAGGGCCCTTTATTTACAAAAAGGCAGTAGGAAAGAAGCTGGGTCTTCTTCTAATTCAACTCGAGTCTCAACCACTAAAGGAGACATCAGCACTTATGATTTTTCATATAATGATAAAATGAAGCAATCTTCAATCATCAATCTTAACTTTCTGAATTTAGATTGTATTAGATTGGGATATTAATTTTGTCATGCCCCACTTCCCAAAACACGTAGAATGGCGCGTGATGAGAGTCCGTGACGCATATATGTAAGAAAAATACCTCACATATACATGCTAAGCCTAATATAACTTGAGAAAGCTTTGTACATCAAACTAAGACAATAGTAATAATCATACAATGCGACATATTATTTTCCCACATGATAACATTATTTTATGAATAATCAGATAGAATAGCCACTGAGTCCATTATATAGAGAATCAAATAAATGTAACAAGGAATGAAGGACAAGACATTGAATAATACCCAAAATCAGATGATCAAGTAAAAGAAACTACAGCTCCTCACAATATATGTATCCTCTCCAAATACCTGATCAGTAAAATGAGATAATCCTAGACCTGGATATGCAATTCCAGAATCTTCAGAAAGCGACCGAATGAGTGATAAAATGAGGGAAGTAGTATAAACTAATATAATAATAAACAGTACGGTAAAAATATATTACAAACAGTGTAACATAAATACATAATTAAATTGTAATGTAACCAATCTATAATAGAATCATGTATCAGGATTTTTATCATTTTATTTCTATTACTAAATGCGTTAACATGATATAGCAATATTTAATATATTGTAAATGCAATGACAACACAATGTATAGATAAACAATAAGAAAAATAGATTATAATAGAATCATATATTAAATCAGGGATCTAGTATTTATGTATATACATACAACAAGTGAGCATACATCAATTTATGATACAATATGTAGTTAAATTCTATTAATAATTATGTTAGCGAACTTTGATTGTGAAATAAACTTATCTAATACTATGCTTATTACAAATGTCAATTGGTTTTGGGTTATTGAAACTGATTGGTAGGATGAGTTTTGTATTTTAGGTGAGTTCCGTACAACTCCGGAATCAGTACCCAATCACCTGGTGCTGAATCAGGTCATACTACTAGATAGTCAATAATAATAACAATATGAATAATAAAGGATACCAATCATTCTCTGAACCCTGCAGTGGAACTATCTTTTAGCTGTGCAACCGTATCCTAGGTCTACTCAAAATACTAACACCATCTCCGCTATCAATTTTTTCACCCCGGTTTGAGTTATTAAATGTCAATGTTACTAAAATTAATTAATGTCCATGTTACCTAGATTGTTGGGATGATACAGTAACAATAACAGTGACAATATAAATAGTGTAAACAGTATGACAATACAATGGCGTTATAGAATAACAAAATTTCCTCGTAAATTAAGTAACATGAATATTTACTTAGTAGCATTGTCAATCATGAATAATATGGCACAACGTACAATAAATGTCTATACATATAATTGAAGATTCTTCATTTATTTTTTTTGGAATTTTCACTTATTATAATCATTTTTTGGATTTTCTGAAGAGAAACAATATTATAATTCAAATAATACAATTTTCGAGATCTATAGTCATTTACTTAAGACATGCCAAATAATTAAATGCAGGAGTAAATAAACATTTCAGGGCAAGATATTTCTCTAGGATTTAATTCATAAGAGTTTGCCATTCTCTACATTTTCTAGTACATATTCCACATGCGAGAAAATGTAAATATGGAATTAAATAATTAAAAATTTCATAGTTTCATTATCAAAAAAATTAATTTACCGTAGCATAGATATACAATTAAAAAATTGCACATTAAATTTCATTATCAAATAGATTAAATATCATAATAAAATATTAATTATTGGAAGTGAGTTTAAAACACTATCCTGAGTTTAACACAGATCTAGATCTAAAGATGGATTGGATCTAGGTCTCCTCTTTAAGTTAAAGAGAGTCGGTTACTACAATAATTTTTCATATTTTTGTTTAAATTTAATCCTATTTAACTTTAGTTTAATGGGTTCAGGTCTGGCACCTTCACATCAGGTGCACAGTGGATCGAGTGCAAGGATATGTTATTGTCTTACTACTGCCTATAAAGCATTATGCATAATGTGAACTTAAAGATGGTCAAGAGTCCAAATATAAAGTTGTGTACAGTTACTGCCCATTAACCTCTATATTTGATTCACCCTAGCCATAGCCTAAGTATCTCGGGCTGTGTTTATTTTGAGTTGCAGCTCATAAAATTGTAAGTCGTAAAATCTCTTTTTTTTATTTTTTATTGTTTGTTTTGTAAAAAACAACTTGCAAAATGATCACCCTCATTTTACCACTGGCAATTACTACAGTTAACTTTGTGATCATGTATATTTCACTTTTACACCCATATTTTTTCACTTACAACTGCTACAGTTAATTTTGAGATTATGTAAATCTTACTTATAGTACACTCGTCGTCTATAACAGTTACTTGATAATTAATAATATTTATAATATTAAATCAGAAAAATGTGCCTCAGCCGCCAGTTGAGAGAGATCTCAGCTGGCGTGACGTGGCTGAATCTTAGCCACAAATCTTAACGCAGTGCTACCATATCATAGTTTTTTGTGAGGACTGCAACCAGGTCCCAATATTTTTGTGAGGACTGCTGCCATGGTCACAGTCCTAATTACACTGAGAATATATGATTTTTTTACGATTGCGACCATGTTGCAGTGAACTGTGACCATGTCGAAGCGCCACTGCGACCATGTTAAAGTGCCAGTTGAGAGAGTTATTTAGCTGGCAGCTGAGGCACAAATATCTCTTATTAAATATTTAAAATTTTAATGCTACTTAATTTTTATTTAATAATATAATTTTTAATTTTTAATTTTAAAAATTTTATTATTGTTAATATTGTTTTAATTTTTAATAATTTATTACTTTAATTTAATATAATTATTTATTATTTTATTAATATTTTATACAATTTTTTAATATTACATTAATGTAACAATATTATTTTTTATATTTTATTATTATAAAATGTTATGTTTTAATAAATAGCAATACTAGTTTTCTAATATTTTACTAATATTTATATATTTTAGTATTCTTTAAATTTTCTTAAAATTTAATAATTATTTGTTTAGTCAACATTTTATTATTATTTTACTAATTGAACTAATATTTTATTAATATTATTATAAATAACATATTAAAATGCCCTAAGTAATCCCTTCAAAAAAAAAAAGTAGAGTGTTTCGAAAATGTCGTATTTTTGAGAACTGCGACTATCACCATAATTCTTACATAATGACCACAGTGTCGAAGACTGGGATTATGATCGCAGTCCTCACAAAAATGTCTTATTTTTAGACTTATGATTATGATCGTAGTCCTCACAAAATACACTATTTATGAGGACTGTAACCATAATCGCAATCTTCACAAAAATATCATGTTTCTGAGTTTTTATAAAATTTGCTATGATCACGATCCTCTTTATTAAGATTGCGTTCTTGATTGCAGTATTCATAAAAATGTCCTATATTTAGTTTTCATGAGAATTGCGACACAATGGTCACAGTTTCTACAAAATGCCCTATGTCTGAGTCAGCTCGCATAAAGTATTGTAATTATGAGTTACGATCCTCATATCAATAAAGCCATAATCAGCAGACCCATATTTACTGACATCAAATGATCTCAAATGCTTTTCAAGTCTAAACATAAACAAAAATCATCATGAGAACGAACAAATGAGATCCGCAAAAGGTCGATCCAAAAAAATTCCAGGGCACTGCCCCTAACCACTCGAGGGGGCTCTCCGCCCCTTCCAACCCCCACGGTGACTTGATCGCGCAAGTCGACCCACAAATAACTCTGTATTGGGGTTAAGGGAAGAGCAACGTTTGGGGGTGACAGAGAAGGGTAAAAAAGAAAATAAAAATATACAAAGAAGTAGTTGTTGAGAAAAATCAATTTATGCTGATGTAGATGAAGCTGTAATGAACAAAATTATGAAGCTGTTTTTTTTTCTAATTATGAGGCAAAGTAGGTGGTTGTAACCAAATTTTCCAAAAAATAATTAGCAAATTCCAGGATTTGAACCTGACAAGAATCAAACAAGCAACCTTTTGATCTATAATAAGACGCACCCATGGACCCAGCTGTTTAAAGCTATATCTCTTTCCTTTTTAGATTTTTTTTAATATGAAAACCAGGTGAAATAATATTAATGATATTTCTAGTATCTCTCTCATTTATGCATGCTAATATCTCATTTAGTGATCTTGACCTTTGCTTACTAGTCAAATAATATTAATGCATTCTAATTGATGGTTGAATCACCAATGTAGCATATGTGTTTTTATGATGCTGGATATTGAAACATTTTTGTGGGATATTCTTCATATTTAGTTTTTATTTTATTTTTGATTTTATTAATGGTAGCTTGGATTTGTAACTTTTGCCTGTAGAATAAAGATTGCTCTTTTAGCTCTGGTGTGCCTTTTATATTGCTACTTTATTTTTGCGGTGACTTGTCATATGGTGCTGGTTTTTGAGGATTTGATTGTGTTGATTTTGCTTGATTGATTCTCTCTCCTGAATTCTCTTGGTTATTATTATATTCCTAGGCGTGAAAGCAAAAAGAAGTTAAAATCTTATATGGCAAGTTTTTTAGCATTGCTGTTTGCGACATATTGAAATTGAAAACGTAAAGTTATTGTTTAGTAGACATAACATGTTATAGTAGGCAAAAGATTGAGACATAATATTGAGATCTGATATCTTATGTTGAGTTGTCTAAACAAAAAAAATTAAAAAACCGAACCGAGTCTATTCAATCCGAATTCTAACTCTAATCGGTTCGGTTTGGTTCGATTTTGTAAAAATAAACAAAAATCGAGCCGAGCGATTGATACTCACCCTTAGGAAAACCTATGACAATCAAATATGTCCTCCACCCATGGAGTCTTGATTTCATTCAACTCATCACCCTCGGCCTCATCATAATAAAACAAACTGCTCCCTTCACTTTTTTAAAGATCAAAACTTCTCCATTTTTACGACTAGCAGTAGGATAGAATTTTGGAAATTTCAACCCCTGAAAACTCGCATCCATTGGGATACTGTACTTCTTACTCCACTCTCCTTCTCGTAATTCTCGAGCATCCATACCACCAAACGCCCACTTCTGAGGGAATACACCACCATAGCGAGCAAATCCCCGATTCTCAATAAGATAGTTCGCCTCGCTGGGCAGCTTCCTCAGCCGAAACAGTCTCGCTACCCTCATCCAAAAATAACATATATGACCATATGAACATGGGAGCATATACTTCCTATATGCAAAATGCAATAATCCTGTCCACGGCGACAGTGGGGCCTCTTGGAAAGAGAGAGTTTACTGATGGGGAAGTTGATAAGGTTCGTCGAGGGGTCGTCGAGTGATCGCCGAGGAAGTCGACGACGAAGACGAAGGAAAACAACAGCCGGAAATAGCAGAAGAGCAGAATTAGGCAGGGACCGACATGCACAGCATGCACAGCGACTTAGGGCGGTCGACCGGCCGGGTCGACCGCAATTCCCTGACTGTAAAACCCGAACTCTCGGTTAAATCGGTCGACCGGGCGGGTCGACGAGGTGGAGGTCGGTCGACCGGCCCGGTCGACCGATAGTCGGGTTTGGGCGAAAATCTGCTGCTCCGCAAATTTGGGTATTTAAGCCTAATGTTGATTTCTAGGGTTGTATCTTGTAGAAGATCTGCAAAAAGGAAAAGGCTGGAGCTCTCTTGCATTCAAAGAGGCTGCTAGCCATTGTAATCTTCTTCCATAGAAATTAAATCTCTCTCTGATTGCCCCGAGGACGTAGACGTTGAGGCCGAACCTCGTTAAATCTTGTTCTTTATGATTGTGTGTTCTTCTTGGATCTATTTGGTTGTTCTCTGTGCTTGGAGATTTGTGGGATCCTCTATCGGTTGTTGTCATCGGCGCACAACAAGTGGTATCAGAGCATCCGGGTTGCACTTGGGATTTCTGAGGATTCAAAGGGCTCGAGATCTGATCCGGTGGAGATCGTGTGTCGATCTCAGATCGGAGGTATTGGGTGTTCGTGGAGATCGTGTGTCGATCTCAGAAGGACTCAAGGAGGGCTCGTTGAATCCGTGGTGGAGTAGATCTGGTGAGAAACTCGATCTAGGGTTTCAAGGGACAGGTAAAAATCATATTTTTATCTGTGTATAGATCTATTTCAAGGTAGCTGATCTTCCGCATAGATAGAGAATCAGGAAAATCTCAATGGCAGAAGAAACTGGATCTGTTAAGACAATGAACAATCACCCAAGGATTGAAGTTGTTAAGTTTAATAGGACTAACAATTTTGGTATGTGGAGTTGCGAGGTTATGGATGCGCTGAATGCGTTAAACCTCGAAGACACTCTCCTACTGGCAAAGAAGAAGAACACTACCACTGATGAAGACTGGGCAAAGATGAACAGGTCGGCATGTGGCTTGATACATTCATGCTTGTCACAAGACATAAAATACCTTGTGTAACATGAGACGTCAGCGAAGAAACTGTGGGAAACCTTGAAAAGAAGTACCTGACGAAGAGTGTAGAGTCCAGGTTGCACCTTAAAAGTAAGCTGTATCAGTTTCGGATGAAGAAGGGAGCACAGTAAATGAGCACATCAACCGATATACGAAGCTTCTTACAGATTTGCTAAATGTGGATGTCACGGTAGATGAGGAAGATAAGGCGGTCATCTTTCTGAGTTCACTTCCTGCAGAGGAGTACGAGACATTCACACTGACCTTCATTAATGGAAGGCAGAGCTTGGATTATGATGAGGTGTCGTCTGCACTGACTAGTTATGAGACGAGGAAGAAGGAAAGGCATTCTTCACAGTCAAGTTCAGTGGCGGAGGCACTGGAAGTAAGAAGCAGAAGTTCATCGCGGAAGGGCAAGGAGGTGAGAGGAAGATCGAAGTCCATGCCGGGCTTCAGAAATCTGAAGAGAAATCAGTGTGCCTTGTGCAAGGAACTAGGACACTGGAAAGCAGAATGTCCGAAGGCCAAAGATGAAAAGGTGGAGTCAAAGACCGAGACGAATCTAGCATGGGCAGATAGATCGGATGATGACTCATCGGTGTTCTCTCTCTCGGTTACTACCCCTACTGTTAGTAACTCAGATAGTGCTGAGTGGATCTTGGATAGCGGAGCCACCTATCATGTGTGCCCGAACAGGGCCTGTTTTTCTAGCTTTGAGAAGCTGGATGAATGTTACACAGTCATGGGGAATGACCATCCTTGTAATATAGAAGGGATGGGTACAGTTCGCATCAAGATGGATGATGGGATAGTTCGAGAGTTGAAGGAGGTGAGGTATGTACCTTAGCTCAAAAGGAATCTTATCTCAGTTGGCACTTTGGAAGCATCGGGCATGGTGATATCTGTTCGAGATGGCGATCTCAGGATGATCAAGGGCTCGATGGTGGTGATGAAGGGCGTCCGCCGAGGCAATCTCTACTACTTGAAGGGTAGTACGATTACAGATCAGGTGGAGACTTCTAGTTCTTCAGATGTTGGTGGCCCGGAAGTTTGGCAGGGAAAGGTCGGACAGGAAGAAGAAGAATCTTTGCAAGCTCCTGCAAAGAAGGAAGGTGCTGCTACCTGCAATTTGGAAGGTGGACACAGCGTTCTGGACAAGAAGAAGGTGAGATTCAGCACCAGTACTCACCACAATGAAGGTCTTCTTGATTGTGTTCACATGTGCGTATGGGGACCTGCTAAGACGGCATCGCTTGGAGGTCACAGGTACTTTGTCTCGTTCATTGATGATTCATCTAGGCAGGTTTGGATATATCCGATGAGACAAAGGGGTGAAGCCCTAGATGTGTTGGTGAAGTGGAGAGGAAGAATGGAGAGGCGGATAGGTAGGAAGATAAAGGAGCTTCATATTGGTAATGTTGAAAAGGACATGTACCAGTTCCTACAATTTGGCCAGAACACAGGGATTGCAACTCACTTCACAACAGGTACAGATGGGTTGGCTAAAGATGTAGTCCGTTCCTTGCTGGAGGAGGTTCGGAGGCTATTGTCTAATGCAGGATTAGATAGGTCGTTTTGGGCTGAGGCGACTGAGTATGCTAGCCATCTCATGAACAGGTCGACTGCGATAGGAGGTAGAGCTCCACTGGAAATTTGGTCTGGGAAATCTGCTCAAGGTCATGGTGTGCTTCGGGATTTTGGAAGTCCGGCCTACTTCAGTGCCAAGAATGGCAAGTTGAATCCGCGAGCAAAAAGGTTTGTCTACTTGGGTGTCAAAAGGAACAGGTACAGGTTGTGGGACCCCGAGACAAGAATATCATGATGAGCAGACATGTCACTTTTGGAGAGACTTCAGGGTTGAAGTCCATCGTCTCTCAGCAGGTGGAGAGGACGAAGACCAAGAAGGATCGCAGCGGGTGGAGGTTGATGCTACTTCATCATCTCCAGTTGGTTCGGCATTAAAGGATACTTCAGCGGAGGTGACACCGGGTGGAGTTCATTATACCAAAGGTGATGCTGAATAGGTTGACGACATTGTTGAGGATGTCGAGTTGTTTGCAGTTATAGGAACAAAGGTGAAATCACGCTTGTGGGGAAAGAAGCATGAATCTCAAGCTTGTGATCGTGACAAGCTGAAGTTGAAGGCCGTTGTTCTCCATGACGGTCGGGAAGAGGTTCATATGACTCGGTCAGACAGGTTCACTGCTGCAAATAGAGGTGCCAGTGCTTGAGCTTGATGAAGCTCATCTAAATGAACTACGGTTGGCTTGATCCTTTGGGTAAAGGTACGTAGGCAGCCGTAAAGGCACAGCCATATGGTGATGCAACTCTTATGGAGCTATTTGGGTTCTCGAGAAGCTGTTTGGATCTTCACGTAGAGGTGAAGAGGTGTGGCCCTTTGGAGCTTCACGTAGAGGTGGAGAGGCTTCACGTAGAGGTGAAGCGTTGTGGCCAGTTGACTTCACGGAGAGGTGAGGTGTTGTGGTCTCGATGAACAGGTGATCTTCCGGTGAGAAGATGTTGAGCTTGCATAAGGAGGGGTATGCATCCAGTTGAAGCCGATGATGTTTGGTGGGCTCTACGCAGACTTGGTTGGACCGTCAGTGGAAGACAGGTAGACTAGATAGAGCTAGTCAGTTGGAGAGTCAGTGTTGACTCATGAGGAAGTCTAGATAGAGTTAGTCAGTGTTGGCTCATGAGGATGTTTGGTGGGATCTACGCAGAACTTTTTAAAGATCCACCCCTCGCCATTGTTACAGTAGAATTAAGGCGTGCATTGGAAATCCTTTGGGATGTTCCATTTCTTTTCCCACACTTGCTTGCTATGATCAGACCTCTACTTGCACAACAGATAGTACACCCGACCAAGAGAACCACAGATTTTCAAAAGATGCGTCACATCACGAGGAAATTTTCTTTTATTTGATAATTAAAATTAGCTATTGAGGGCCTGCCTTTGTTTCAGAAAGAGGGAAAAAAAAAGAAGGAAAATAAAATCCAATTGTCTCATATTATATATTACATCCAAAGGTAGGATTCAAAGTTTCAAACACAATTAGCAATATGGTAATATTTAGTTTATTGAATAAAAAATATTACCATTTGACACTTGGAGTCTATGTTAATTAGGCCCTTAATTTTAGTTCATTTTAATTTTTTCATTATTTGATTTTTTTTTTAAAGAAAATAATTTCTTTTTTCCTTCTCTGATACATATTTGTCCAGAAATGAATATTGCAAGATCGATATGGATCACACTGTTCATAATTGTTTGAGCCCTGATTAAATGAGGTACTTGACCATATCCACAATATCTCAAGCAAGGCAAGGAAAAATGGCAAACCATATGCTAGCTAGTTATATTTGGAATAATTAAGCACCAATATTAAGTGTTATTGAGATACATTCTCATGCTCCGTTCCGTTCTTTATTGACATGGGAGGAGGGGGAGGGAGGGGAACAGAGACAGAGCATGTACCAAGGAAGCAACATTGCAACAAGCTTTTAGCTACACATTAGGATCAAAGGGGACTCTAGTAGAAGGCAACCATTGATTTCCATCAATAAACACAGCAACTGAAAATGGCTTTGCTTTATCACCTTCTCCCGACTTTAAAGCATGGAAGCCGGGCCACTTAACTCGTGCGTCAGTTATCGATCCTGGGCCACTATTAGCATACTCAATGTATTGCGCTGTTTTGCTTCTTCCCCCATTCTTCATAACCAGCTGGATTGATAACATTGTCTATAAATGATTTCATAACTATGACCCTGGCGAAGTCCTTCCATGGCCTTCCAAGAAAGCCTTTCTCTGCACTTGGCGGAAACTCAGGTGCAGCTTTGATGCTGCAGTTGTCAACTGAAATCCCTGTACTCCTTGCCATATCGGTTCTTCCTTGAGCAGTCATGTAGCCAAAATCTCGGAAATAGATGTTGCACTTCTGAAGTATCATAGCTGCATCTCCAAAGATAAAATCAACACTTCCATATACATCACACTCTCTAAAGAATTGTCTCCCTCCATTCACATAGAGTGTATCTTGATAGCTCCGAAATTCACAGAGAAAGAACACAGATTTATCTCCTTCACTCCTCAGTGCCACTGCTTGTCCTTTGCCCTTCGCAGACACGTTCTCGAAAGAAATGCATTTGCCTATGAAGTTATCTGCTAATACAACTGCATGCAAACATGAAAAATAGCAAGAAAATTAACTACAACGAAATAGCTAATACGTGAGATATACAAAACATGCATATATGTGAAAAATCAAAATTCTTACTCAATGCACCCGAGAATTGAATAGTGACGCCATCATGCATGTTGAGCCGACTGCGAATGATGGTTTTGCCTTTGCCATCTCCGATAAGGGTAATCTCAGGTCGAGTGATGGTGACATTTTCCTCATACACACCACTCTTTACATAAATTACATATCTCCCTTGGTTGGACTTGGTATTGCCCTCACTGCATCCGTGAGGGTAGTGAAATTTCCGTCACCACCTTTGGAGACTATAACATTTGGTGAGAATTTCTCTCCTGAACAGTCGACAAAAGCAGTAGCCATGTGGTGTGGGTAGATCGAATACTTGTCAGTTGTTGAAGTTTGATGGTAACACTGTATTGAGGATGTGGTGATATGTTTAACAAGAGTCGGTCATATTTATAGTGTGAAAGCACCTAATTCCCATGCTGATCTCAACTTTGAATTGAGGTGAATGAGTAAGAGGTGATGTGTAAAACCCGTTAGAATTACTCATAATGACATGTCAAAACTTATGTAATGTTGAGTCATCATTCAAAACTTTCCTAGTAAAGAAACATCCTATATGGATTAATTACACAAAATTATAGTCAGCACTCAAAATATTAACTATTAGTTAAACATTGTGTTATTTCCCATTAAACAAAGAAATATGCAATGAACTCGGCCAAAAACGTGAATCATATTATAGTTTTTTTTTTGGCAATGAATTTATCTCTGCTATTACTTATCCATTGTAAGGCTATAACTAAAGGGGAAAAAACTAAAAATTATCAAAAGAACAAGATGGGTATATGATGATGTAGATAAGCAATAGAACTGGCATCACTCATGCCAAATTTTCTTTTACTTGTTAGATGTTGGGGATGCAAGAGATGACACGCTTGATTATAGGGAAATGCAATGTTTCTATTCAAAGTCAGTAGTGAAAGCAACAACAGTGATATGTCAAAACTTTTGTAATGTTGAGTCATCATTCGAAACTTTCCCTGTAAAGAAACGTCGTGTATGATTAATTTCATAAAATCATAGCAGCACTCAAAATATTTACTTTTAGTAAACATTGTGTTATTTCGCACTAAACAAACAAATATGCAAAGCTGAACCTTGAACTTGACCTAGCACATGAATCATGTCCAGTTTGATCATTAACATTGACGTATTAATAATAAAAGATTAGTATTGCTAAATGTCTCTTTTTCTTAGGAGAAATAAACTGTTGGGCAATAAATAACTTAAAAGAGTTATCTAATAATGGACGAGAACTGTTACGGGACCCCAAAACTGGCTAAGTGAAATTACAAGGGAAAAAAATTAAGATACGTAGACACCATAACATGATGACTAGCCAAAAAAAAGAAAGGGGAGGAAATGTATCAGATTGGTTGGAAATGATAATCATGCATTTTCTCTGAGATAAAACTAGATCAATCACATTCATGTACAAGATAGGGAAATGCATTAGCCCAAGTGAAAATTGGAGAATGTCAGAATTTAACATGGAAAAGGGGATAAAGATCCTCACAAGTTTCCTTACTTTCTTTCTTTGAGACAAGTAACTGTTAGGCAGCAGCAGTACTAGATAATAGATCAAAAATCATAGACGAGAACTTGGATGAAAAGTAAGTACAAGAAGCAGACAACTTAATAAAAATGGAAGAGAATTCAGATGTGTGAGATAGCTCAATTTCCTGACTAGGTGCCTTGATTTACAACCTAAGCACCTAACTAAGTGGGAAGAGCCCCATTGGGGCTCTACTGCCATAGACCCGTAACATAGCAGGTGTCAAATTTAAAGCAAAAGAGACAGTGTGCTCGAGCGCGCGCAAAGTAAAATTCTATTTATCAGTAAGCATTAGTGTACATAAAACATCCATTTAGTACTTCACCTGTAACCAAAAACATCTCTATTCAAACTGGACTAATACTGTAGATTTATTGTTCAGGTTTACGCCTCTTGCTTAATGCTGTTGTTTCTAAAGGTGGTGATGGTGACTAGACAACCATAAAATCTATTCCTGGCACAATTGTGGCATGTGTGATATACGGAGAAAAACATTGCTATCTTGAGGCAGAATGGCACTCTTGGTTGTTCATGGAATGAGCAAAACAATCATTAACAGCAGCAAACCTATATCTTGTTTGTAGCTATTTTGTTCTTTAATGGTGTTTCTCTAAAAAAAATTACTGTGTTTCAGTATGAAGAAGATTGAACTTTCAATATGAACCAGTTTTATACTGTGGTAAGAAGGACAACTTATGATACTAAATCAATTTTCTAACTTTACCACACATAAATGTTGCTTTCTTATTCCTTGTTTTGTTATTCATAGCAGACTCAAAATCAATTTTCTTCATTTTGACAAACAGAGAGCTGCCAAATTGACAAGTTTACTACAACTTATAAACAACAACAGATATTCAATAGCAAAGCTTTACATTTGTTAATATCAGCAACAATATTTTACATTGGTTAATATATAGAAACCAATAGCAACAACTTCTTTACTTGATTTGCCAGAAAATTCATACAAGTTCACAGTTGATTCAAGATTCAAAGACCTGGTATCTCTTTGCTGCCCCATTTATATGACCCAACTATACCAACAACCATCATAATTTAATGATCAATTCCTCAGTCCAACCCCTTGTGAACAGCTCTGGAAACTTCATTAATGAAGCTAGCGTTAATGCAACAGTCAATATTTCAAGTTAGATTTTACTCCATACAAGCTTACACTTTAAGACAACCGTTTTAGTGTCCCCCTTTGAGTAGTTCCACAGGTTGCAATCATCCTATCAGTGTGAGTATATAATCCACAATTCTAGTTCACATATGGAAAGTGTTGGTATTTAGAGTGCCTCATATTCATTGAAGAAAAATTTAGGTTTTTTATAGTTTTCTAATACGGATCTGTCTCCTATTTTGGTTTGAATACAAATTTTCTATTTTTCTAAATAGGTGCTGATTTGAGTTTGTGCTGGACTAGGATCATCCCAGGTGTCTATATAAACCCCTCAGGGGTAACTTTTTAAAGGTGTGTGTCAAGAATTTAAGAGAAATTATAGAATTCTACCATTGAGAGTTGTGAGAGAGATCTCATTGTAACTCTTATATTTTCTTAAGTGAATATTTCTCCCCTCCTCCCTGTGGACGTAGCACATTGCTGAACCAAGTTAAATATTGTGTTTTTTGGTTGTGTGTTGATTACTTACTAGTGGTAGATCTTCTACGCTTTCGCTTCCGCTGTCAAGTCTTCTACTTGGTGTTCCTCCATTGTTTGATCAGTGATTGATCATCAATAATTGGTTTCAGAGCGATGGTTAGTAAGATGACCACGACAACCACGTTCGAGATGAAGAAATTCAACATGAAGTCACCCTTCACATATTATGAAAAATGCGAGTAACATCGTTGCTCTGAATGAGGGCACAGATAAGGCCCTGCTTGGTATCGAGAAGAAGCCATCGAAATGGAGGATGATGAGTAGAACGACATTGACTTTCGCACAAATGCGACGATCATACTGTGCCTATAAGATAAGGTCCTTATAATGTGATAAACGAGGAGACAACTGCTAGTCTTTGGTGTACGCTGGAGGGTCTGTACATGACGAAGAGTTTGTCAAACAAGCTATTTATGAAGAAGCACTTATACAGTCTTCGAATTAAGGAAGGTACGTTTATTCTACAATATCTTAATGCTTTTAATAAAATTTTAAGCAACTTGTTAGTTCTAGAGGTTATGGTAGAAGAAGAGACAAAGCTCTTTTGCTACTCTCTTCTCTTTCATCAAGTTATGACAACTTGACAATCACCATCATGTATGATAAGGAGACCTTTGGTTAGAAGATGTCAGATAGATGCACTAGAACAAGAGCTGATGAAGAAGACAGATTCCACGGAGGAGGCCTTAAGATTGTTTGTTAAGGGCTAGAGGGAATGATCAAAGAGTAAGGGATCCAAAGGGATCTAGAAGCGTCTAATAGTTTCTCTTGTGACTTTTACAGGAAACCAGGGCAAATCAAGAAAAATTGTATGAAATACAAGGAGAAGCTGAAGAGGAAAGGTAGTAAAGATTCGGCAGCATAAGTAAGTAGAAATTCAGATCAAGTCGGGATTATCAAAGAAGCAGATAAGAATTCATCTGATGTCTTAACAACTGAGTGAAAAAAGATAAATACTCAAATGTTTGGTTACTTGACTCTGAGTGCACATATTACATATGCCCTAAAAGGGGTCATTCAGTAATTACAATTTTATGATGGAGGCTCTGTCCTGATGGTAAATGATGTCGTGTGTAAGACTGTTGGCATTGAAAACATTCGTATGAGGATGTTTGATGGACAAGTTCAAACCTTACTAACGTTCAACATGTTCCGGGTTTAAAGAAGAATCTTCTCTCGTTGGGAGCTTTGAAAGCTCGTGGGTAAAAAATTTTTGGTGCAGATGGAGCAATCAAAGTTACTAAAGGTTTCATAACAATTCTCAAAGGAGGACTAACAACAAATGTATACAAATTGACAGGAAGCATTATTATTGATGATGCTTCAGCAGTAATAGAGAAGGAGGATACTATAAGACTTTGGCACATGTGTCTTGGACACATGAGCGAGCGAGGTCTTCAAATCTTACACAAAACGAGAGCTCTATCAGGTATCAAATATTACAAACGTGATTTTTATAAATTTTGCATTTTGGTACATCTCAGCACAAGACAAAGGGATTGCTAGATCTCATACACACGGATGTATAGGGGCCTTAGCCAGTAACATTCATTGGAGGTGCTAGGTACTATTTTATTTTTATAGATGATTTTTCAAGGAAAGTTTGGGTATACTTTTTGAAGCAGAATTGGAAGTATTTAAAAGTTCAAGGAGTGAAAACTTTGGTGGAAAATCAAACGGGGCGGAAGGTGAAAGTCTTGAGGTCCGATAATGGAGTCAAGTACACCTCCAAAGAATTTAAAGACTACTTGCAAGCACATCAAACACCAGTTAAGTATTTCAAGTTGACCAGATCAAGAGTAGCAGAGCGTATGAATCAGGTACTTAGAGATGTGCGTGTAGTATCAGATTACAGGTTGACATGTCAAAAGTATTTTGGATGAGGTAGGGAATCATGCGAGTTATCTGGTAAACATGTCACCAATAATAGCTATTAATCTTTTGATCCTAGAGGAGATATGGCGAGGAGTATCTGTGAACTATTCAACCTTATGGATTTTCAGTTGTCCGACATATAGTTTGGTTGATAGTCAGAAAAGAAACAACTATAGTCCAAGTCTAAGAAGTGTATCTTCATCGGGTTCACCAAAGGAGTCAAAGGTTTCTGACTTTGGAATCTTGAATAAAAGAGTACCTTAAACAATAGAGCGTGGTCTTTGACGAAGATTCAATGTTGCAAGAAAAGTCAAAGACGAAGGATAAAGTGCCAGGTGGAGCTTCAAACAGTTCGGTACCAGAAACTCAGAAAAAGGGAGTCGAGTTCTCAGATTGCCCTAAAAGGCTGAATGGTTAGAAAAGGACTCTTCAGATTCTGATGAAGACAAACAGGAGGCTATGCAAGAGCAACCTAGACGTTAAGGCGATCAGTCAGAGTTACGGTGCTATCAACAAGGTATGGCTAGGATGAAGATTATGTCTCTTTCGCATTGGTAACAGAAATAGGAGACCCTGACAGTATAGGGAAGCGATCAAAATACATGACCATGGCAAGTGGATTATAACCATAGAGTAAGAGATAGAGTTTTTAGATAGAAATCAAACATGGACATTAGTCAATCTTCCAAAGGACTCTAAGGTTATAATTGCAGATGGGTCTTTCGTAAGAAGAACAATGAGCAATACAAGGCAAGGTTAATTGCCAAAAGGATATGCTCCAAAGAAGGGAATTGACTATAATGAAATTTTCTCACCAATAGTCAAGCATACATATATTCGGATGTTATTAACGATAGTTGCTCATTTTGATTTAGAGTTAGAGCAGATGGTTGTCAACACAGCATCTATGCATGGTGAGCTGGAGGAGAAGATATACATGCAATGACCTGAAGATTATATTTTGAAAGGTAAAGAAACAAGGTTTATTTTTTTGGAGAGATCCCTTATGGACTTGAGCAGTCTCCCAGGCAGTGGTACAAACGATTCTATTCTTTTATGATCAAGGCAAAATACAACCAATGTGCGTTTGATAGTTGTGTCTATTTCAAGTTGAATGATGATCTGACATATTTGCTTTTTATGTGGATGATATGCTGATTGCTGCGAGAAATAAGACACATGTTCAAAAACTTAAAGCTCAGCTCAAGAAAGAATTTGACACGAAGAATTTGGGAGAAGTCAAGAAAATCTTAGGTATGGAGATCACTCCAGACAAAAGCACAGGCAGACTTTGACTATCTAAGGAGAACTATATTCTCAAAGTGTTAGAGAAATTTAACATGGCAAAAGTAAGATCAGTCAACACCTATTTGGCAGGTCACTTCAAATTATCCATCAAGCAGTGTCTATAATCACTGGTATGCTAGTGCGATAGGATCACTCATGCATGTTGTGGTCTGCACTAGAATTGACTTAACCTATGCAGTTAAAATAATAAGTCAGTTCATGTCAAATCTAGGTAAGCAACATTGGAAAGTAGTGAAGTAGCTGCTACAATATCTATGAGGCATTGCAAGATTAGGTTTGGTGTTTCAGATATTGAAAATGGGAAAGCGTAGGTACTACAAGGCTATATTGATGCAGACTATACAGGATATCTTGATCAGCAAAGATCGATGATGGGCTATGTATTCACCATAGCTGAGTGTGTCATTAATTAGAAGATAGAGTTGCAAGATATAATTGCTCTTTTAATGACAAAAGCAGAGTACATGGCTGCAATTGAGGCGTCAAAGGAAGCTTTGTGGTTGAGAGAATATTTAAGACGTTTAGTATCATATATGATTTAGTTTGGGTTCATTGCAATAGCCATAGTGCTATTCATCTCACTAAAGCTTATAAGTATTACAAGCGAACGAAGCACATTGATGTGAAATTTCACAAGATATGTCAGTGGGCCGTGATGATAAAGTGATCGATTTGTAAAGATCACACAAGGAAAATCCAGCGGATATGATGATGAAGACCATCCCGGTAGAGAAGTTCATAGCATCTCTGAACTTCATGAAGGTTCTATTTTCCATTGGGGGAAAACTTAAAAGAAAGGGTCGAGGAGCTAAATTACAAGTAACACAAAAGATTACTAGTAGATCTCCTCTAAGATTCTGGAGAAGTATGCCGATAAGAGTCTGGTCAGCGCAACCATTTTGTCCCTTTGATGATGTAATCGATGGATTCCCTTCTCGCCTGGTTCGGAGAATCGGAGAACAGAAGATTGGTAGAACCCTCTTGTTACTTCTCAAACTGCCTTTACTTAGGAATTCCTTCTCGCCTGGTTCTAAAAATTCCTTGAGATGAAGGAAGGTATTAGGGTATCGCACCCTGATTAGAGAAGTAATTCTCTAAATTCTCTAAATTTTTAGAAGCAAGAGAATAGGTCTCTATTTAGCCGTCTCTTTGCCTATATGGCTTTTTCTTGTGCCTTTGGTGGGCTATTTATAGGGAGAGCAGGGGTAATTGTCCCTTAAAAATCTGAAAACGGATTAAGTCAATCTGTTTAAATCTGGAAAGTAGCATTGCTGCGAGGCTAGAATCAGTTTCTACGAAGCTAGGAATAGCAGGTAGCGTTGATCACCTGACCTGTTTTGATTCTTTCCAAATATCTGAAAGATCTCCCTGATCTTCTTACTTGTTTTTGGAGGGTCAAGAGATTATGGTAAACAACTACCAAATTGATCTCTGATTTGATCTTGATTAGATTTGATCTTGATTAGATTTGATCTTGATCTTGAATTAATTTGATCATCTGAAGATTTAATTAGTCAAAGGTTGACAATGATAGACTCGCAGCGGAGCTGCCGCGTCGAGCTCACAGTGGAGCTGCCGCGTGGAGCTCGCAGCGAAGCTAGAAGAAGTATCTAACGAAGTCAAAAGAAAGCTCTTCAGCAGAGCTGGATAACATCTGTGGTGAAGCTACTGAACATCCTTCTGCGCGATTGTGTATGACTTCGAGCTAATCTAACTCTTTGCAGAGTTAACTAAGCACTTCAGGCGAAGCTGTAAGTTAGCTCCCTGATGGAGCTTTGAACGACTCCAATGTGAAGTTGGGCAATCTTAGCCTCTTAGGCGAGGCTATCCCTTTAAGCTCATGTGATGCTAAGTATTAAGCTAACCTAGCATCTTAGACCTACTTAGGTCTATTCAGAGATAATCTGGGCTCACCGTCTGCCTCACTGGATTAGTAAAGTCCAAGTTGCTGCTTTGTCCCTCGGAGATCGGTACAGAACTGGTCGTTAGCTTGTCTGTCACTTGTCTTTTGTAAATGTCAACAAGTTTAGACATTATTCAGGCCAGTAAGAATCTTGTCTTTTTTAAAATGTCAACAAGACCCCCTTCAAAGTTTTCAAAAGTCTGAAATGGAATGGTTCAGGCTTCGAAATACTTTGAATTGCTTTGATTTTTGGTATGTGAAGTATGAACGTCGCCATGGTGGTTGAGTTCAGCTTCGCTTTCAATCCTGCTTCCGGATTGGAATAAGTTCGCCGAGAAATCGTGTAGATTCGCGATTCTGGGTAGCACTGCCTCCTAGCCTCCCGGAGTAGGTTCGCTACAAATTTGTCTCGAAAGTCGTTCTTTTCCCGAGATTAACTGCTTTCGATCAGTTACGAGAAGGATTATTTCCTCTCTCAAAGTTGAAATAACTTCTCTTACATTAACGAGGGAGATCATTCCTTCCTTGAGCATTTTGAGGGAGACTATTCCCTTTCTCAAGGCTCAGTAAATGCCTTAAATTCGCTAGCGCTTCTAAGCCTGAAGCAGCAGCGGTGCGATCAGGCCATGAGGCCTATAAATAGGACACTTGAAGTCCTCTATAGAGAAGCAGTCTATTCATGACTTCTCTTGGTTGTCTAGAAAAAGATACTGAGATCTCTGAACTAGTGGGGGTGCCCACTCTGGTCATTAACCGGCCAAGAACTGGTGAGTCTCGGTCATCCAGAGACTTTACCAATGAACTAATGACTTTAGGGAGTTTATCTCCCTTAATTCAGCTTTATCAGCTGCCTCAGGGATTGATTTCACTTGTTCTTCATTTGTATCTGATTGATTTGCAGAGAAGGGCTTCAGCCCTATTTCCCAGCTTCCCGGCGAAGCTATCATTTTTACTTGATCAAAGAAAGATCATTGCATGCTTGTCTGCTAAGTTCACCACATAGGCAAGAATTGGGACTTAGTATCTTCAAGTTGAGTCAGTCTTGCTATATAGGTGGGGTCAAGACTGCGTCCCTCTGGATCAGTCTGGCTTAGCCATATAGGTGAGGCTAGGACTTGGCTTATGCTAAGCTAGCCCTTATCACTGCGCAAACGAGGCTATCTTTGCTTAACTGAAATCAATCCTTAAAATGCAACTGAATCAGATATAAATTACTTTGCCCGAAGAACTTGACTTAGCGTATCACGCTTGCACTTTCCTTTAATTTACTGCTAACGTGTTTTTAGTTTGTATTGCAGTGAACTGTGCCCGCCAGTCTTTCGATCTGATGAAAGAGATTAGAGATTTGTTTCTTAATCTTCTAGTTGAAACTTTAATCCTAAACAGGAGGAACAAACTAGGGCAGCTGATGGGTGCTCCCAGAAGAGGTTGGCAGTCGCTTATCCTAGATGATCCACTTTGAGGCGAGGCTAGTAGTCACTCATCCAAGATGATCCACTTCGGAAAAGCGGACGTCACCTGTAAGGTCTCGGATCCTTCTTTTGTCAATTTTCATCAAAGAAGATTCAGCCTTCTGATGGCAACCGGTCCTTTGCCAATTTTCATCAAAGACGATCTAGCTCCTTGATGGCAAAATCTACCATTATGCAAACGATTACGGTCTTGTGCAGGAAGAAGGCCTTTCGTGTCTAGATGGTTTGGCTTGAAAGTAGATAGGACCACTTGTATGCCTTTAGAGCAAATAATTCTGTTGTACGAAACACAACATTGATGTAGTAGTATCAATGTATCTTCCCTTTTTGAATCAATAAAAGTTTACTTTCTGCTTATCTGCTTTGTTTCTCTCCTTTTTGAATCGAGAAGATCTGAAGCGGACTAGCTTTAGTAAGTCCTTTCCTTAGGAGGAATTAGAAGCTCTCAGTGCAGCTAAACATCTGGCGAAGTTGGAGACTGACGCCCAACTGAGTCAGGTATAAACTCTGACGGAGCTATCGCAGAATTTTCGCGAAGCTAGAGATGTGCTTTTGGCGGAGCCAAGGTATGTTTCAAGCATTACGCTAAGTCAATGTTGGACTCACGGCGGAGTTAGCCCTTAGTGGGGCTGAAGTAGCACTTCTCGGGAAGGCGCTTTAGGTGCCGTTTCAAATTAATTTGAAACGACTGTCTGCACTCCTTTTGAGGAGGCGGCATTTAGGCAATCATCAGCCTATTAAAGCCTGATCGGGCTGAAAGAGAAGGCACCACTTCTCGTTGAATTTTTAGAGCACTCTGACTCTTTTCTTCTTCTTTCTTCTTCATTCAAGAATTCAAGAACTTCCACAGCCCTCCAATGGCTCTCAAAAGACGAGCAGGAAAAGCGATAGCAACCTCTACGACGGAGAGTCCTTCTCCTCCTCCGGTCATCGAACGACCTATCGCGGGTAGGGATCTTTCCCTTTTGATCAGAGATTTTCATCTTTCTTTTAAAGCCAATTTCTGGCTATCTTTCGATGAATCTAGAGCGATCAATTAGGATCTCATAATCTTAGGGAGTTCAATTCCGTGAATTTTTCTTGATTTCTTGATTGGGAATCTTAGATCCGAAGGGTCTCTTCTTCAAGCTTCCGAAGCTATCCCTTAGGCGGTTCACATCCTATCGAATGGCAGGGTGTGAAGCTAGCCTTTGGAGCGTAACTGAAAAGGACCTTAATGCCCTTAAAATAATGTTTAGGCAATAATACTCTTCTGACGAAGTTAGCCCCTGGGGCTTTGTCGCATTCTTTGATGGAGGCCAAGCTTTCAGAGCAAAGCTAACACTTGGATATTTTCCTGCATCCTGCTCTCGTGTGGAATGCGGAGTTACGCTGCAGCTACGAAGCTAAGCTTTGGGTCGAAGCTATCATTAGGCTAGCTTCGCTCGGAGAGCGAGGCTATGCCTTAACAAAATTGGATTCTTATTTTAGCTCTTATTTAGCTGATGAAACTAATCATAATTTCTCCTTATTCTTGCAGTGCACTATACTCCTGGTCCTCTGAACAGTCTCTTTGGCATAGCCAGGGGGCTAAATGGCAACGTCAGCCTACAGTTTCAAGGGCAGGCTTCACTGTTCAGTGAGCGTTTATTCATGGTGGGGATCAGCGCACCATGAGGAGCATCTTAACTACTATTCCCCTTGAAGATTCTGACCGAAGAATCTATCGAAAGCCCAGCTTCATATTCAGAGATGCAGCACCTGACAACGATGACCAGCTGCTAGCCAGAGAGGGGCAGTGGATTTTTAAATTGGATGGAGGGAAGTACTATCTCCCATCTAGCAAGCGGCATTTTCCCTTGTCTTCTTTCAATGCGTGACGAGGGCTCAAAAAATACAGTGGCAAGTAACTCGGACTATTGACTCTGTTCACGTAGGGAAGTTGCTAATTTTGTCTCCCGGTTACACAAGAGCGGGTCCTCCTCGCTGCATATTGGGTCTCCACCCTGGGAATGTACTTCCAGACATCCCAGTGGGAGAAAATCCTACGGTGGCTAAGACCTTTGGAAATCAGTTCTTTAAGGTCTGTGGCAATTATCCAGCCACTAATTTCAGGACTCCGGGGTGGATTCACCCTCCCAAAGCATGGTGGAGGACTTGACTCAATATGTTCTTACTTATTTTGAGGAGGATCTGGAGAGGCTGGGACTTTACGAGGCCGTCAGGTCAACCTATTATGGTATTCAGATAAGCGTAGCGAACTTCTATGCCATCTTTGAGTTATACTGCCCGGCTACAGGGACCTTCTTCACCCCTGTTGGCGAATTGGGTATGGCTCTGCATGAGATGTGGGAAGTCTCTGCTCTGACTTTGGGGTCTTTTCCATATGAAGAATATTTCCCGTGCGAGGCGAATTAGCACTTCTGAAGAAGCAGGAGCCCGCCTTGTTTAAGACTTACCGGGAGTTGATGTGTCACATGTTTATTTACTCCAGCATGCATGAGAGTAGTAAGGGAACTTCATGCGGTTTGAAGAGTTGAAAAAATTATTTGTTCCCCGACTTGGAAGGTACTCCTGAAGCGGCTCATTGTAGAGTTGCTGATGAAGACATCTTTCACCGGATGCAAGAGCACTCTCAAGGGGATTTAATTCTGGAAGAAGATGACAGACCCTATGAGAAAGGCGATATTCTTCGGAGTTTCCACCACCGACTGATGTTCTGGAAGGTACTTCTAGCTAGTTTTTTGACGGTTTGGCTGAAGAGATGTGTGGTGCCATCGTCGTCTGGCGATATCATTCATCCGACTGTCTTATTGCCTGTCATTCGTCTAGCCTATAGTCATTCTCTTAGACTTCTTCTAGCCATGGTGTTGTATTCAAAGAGGCCTTTGTGCATTGACGGAGGCTTTCTGTAGGCCACCAACAACGAAGCGAGGAAAGGGGACTATCTTGCCTCGCGACGGACCAAACCACAGAATAGGTCTGCCATATACTTATTTGATGGCATGGTTCGCCCTTCACTGTCCTTCCATTATCCAAGCCAGAGAGAAACCTCCAGAAGGTGTTCAAATGGCGCTTCTCCGTCGATTCGAGGGGTGTTCATGGTCAAAGACTTATGTGGTTGCAGTCCGTAAGTTGCTGTGCCGTCATGACGTCTATAGCCTTTTTCGATGCTTCTCCTACACGCGATGCGGGCTATGGTGAAGAATTCAAGGATGTAGGAGAAGGCAGACGTCATTGAGTCAGGGAATCTTCGAGTGGCTGGTTAGCATCCGACCCTCACATTTGTTTTATAGAAATGGGGATACCTGTTACCGGGAGCCCTATGTTCCAAGTCGGTTTGCCTGCCAGTTTGGGTATGACCAACTGTATGTAGGCAATCCAAACAATAGTCTGGCCTTCATGGGCAGTCTCATCGATGGAGCTCGTGCCTGGCGGTTCTTCATTGCTGGCTGTACTAAGGCGCGACTGTGCATGCCACTAAGGACTCCTAACCTTTGATGACCCTGGGATTCTGCCAGTGGTATAGAACTTTAAAACTCCACACCACTGGATTTCTTTAATTCTTTGGGGTGAAGTTAATTTCTCAGCAGCTGAAGCAGAAGGTCACTGAGAAGAGCTAGGGTAAGAGGGTCCGCGTTTCAGGCCTCGGGGAATTCATTGCCGTTGATAATAGCGAAGCCTCGGATGTAGGAAGTCCTCACTTTGAAGCGGATACAGGTGCTCAGGCTCGGGCAGCTACTTCTGGTGGGGTGGGCATGACCCCCATGGAACACGTTGATGTGGAAGAAGTGGAGGAAAAGATCCTGATGTCCACTTCAAGCGAAAGCGGAAGGTGGATCTCGTAGGAAGAGGGTAGTGAAGAAACCTCATCGCTACGCTCCTACGGTTATTGCAAAGGGCAAATCATCTACAGTGCCTCCTCCTCCTGCTGCTCTAATGGTCATTAGGTTGTCGGCTGTTTGGCAGACTACTGGTAAAGCTGCTCCAGATCTGGGTAAGATCAGTTCTGTTCTTGTAATATACTTCTTGTGCGTTCCATATGGCTCATTGTTTACTTTATGATTCAGGAACTGAGGTGGTAAGAAGCCCGAGAGGTGAAACTACTGGAGAATAGGGGAGCATTATGATCCCCTGTTCACTTATAGAGAAGTGATGAAGCTGGCTATTTTGCCATCTCGGAAGAGTCTGGAGGTGATGCGGCTGATGAAGGTCCTTCGGGTGCTGGGACTTCAAAAGGAAGTCCCGTAGCTTCTAGCTCCTTTGGGTGGACCACGAAGCGTTCAGCAAGTGAAGGTGGGCCGGCCATTCGTGTTGATTCTGCCAAGATTTTCCAATGGAGCCTGCAGGGACTGATGCAGCCGCCAAGACGATTGAGCGATATCATCTTTTGGTAATGTTTTGAACATTTTTTTTACTCCTGCTATTTATTATGCCTTGCTTAAACAAAGTCTTGCTGCAGATGTTCTACTTTTGGATGCATCGACTTCAAGAGAGCCAATCCGTCTTCCTGAGGGAACCAGGGGTGAAATAAGTAATTCATCTGCGGCGGATGCTGCCGAGTTAGATGCTTTGTTTCACGGGTTGCCCTCTTATCAACCTGAATCAGCCAGAGGAAATGAAATTGAGGGAACGGTATGTTGGCCCAAAGGCCTATCACCCTAGTTTTGATGATGATCAACTCATGAAGTTATGTTTACTAATGATCTTGTATTTAATTAGTGACAGATTCATTATCAAGATCTTAGTAGGTGCATAGCTCAACAAAGGACAAAATATCAAGATTTGGAGCTAGCACGGGTGATCCAAGGAGTTTTGGATCAAGCTTGGACCAAGTCAAGAAGATGAGAAGCCTTCAAGTGAAGACTTCAAGAAGATGAAGACTTGTGTCTAGGTATAAGATTTAGTTTTTGTTTAGTTAAAAATGTAAAGGATAGATAGTTGGTGGATTGCTCAAGTATATCTTACACACACACTCTTGATAGAATTGCTTTCATAAAAGATTTTTATGTTTAGAAAGAATATTTATTTAGTAAAAGATTTTCTTTGTGAAATATATACCTTATTTTTTGGTATTTCTATCGTGTATATCTTTTCAACCATAACCATGTTAGAGCTTAATGTCAAAAACATAGATATTACATTATGATTGTGTAGTGGATCATATCCAACACACTATGCTTTAAAATGAAATCAAATATCTTGTTTTTATATTTGTGAAGTTATGAAAACCAAGTTTGAAAAATACATGTTTTGATTTTTGATAAAATTTGCAAGACGCTGAAATGATATGAATATGTTGATATATGTCTTGAAAATTTTTATCACAAGTTTGGTTTTCAATATAGAATGTTAAAACAAGTTTATGGAATTTTTATAAGTGTTAAAAGATTTAAAAAATATTTTTAAACCAATTTTCCAGACCTAGAACTGGCTGACAGGCTGGTCGGTCGACCGAGCGGTCGACCGCACCATGGCCGGTCGACCCACGGTCGACCGACGTGCACAGACTTGTGCATATCTGTGCAGCACAGTGGTCCGGTCGACCGGACGGTCGACCGCTGCAGAGAGTTCTGCTCTCGGGTTTTCTGGGTCGACCGGGTGGTCGACCGGAGGCTCCAACGGTCGGATTTTCGACCGTTGGCGGTCGACCGGGCGGTCGACCGGCAGCTCTGACAGACCCCAACGGTCACATTTTTCTGACCTCTATAAAAGTGGGTTTGGTCATTATTTTGAGCTAAGATTTTTGGAGATTTCTAAACCAGTTTTTCCCATCCTTTTAACAGAGTTTTCTCCACATATTTGAGTGCAAATACTTCCAATCAAAAGGGAAGAATTTATCAAGAGTGATTTAAAGTGTGATTCTTTGAGTTTTCCTCCACCTTTCTAATCCTTGATTTTCTCACACTACACTTGAGCATCCATTGTTATATCTATCCTATAGGAGAGTGTTGTAGTGAGAGCTTGAAATTGGTGATCAAAGTGTTGCAGATCACAAAGATTTCATCCTTGTACTTTGAGGAGACGGGCAAGTGTGCTCGTGGTGGTTTGGAGTTCGGTTGTGAACTCTTTGGTTCGAGGTGCGGCCTCGGCGAGCTAGTGAGCTTGCGGTGTGTACGGGACTAGGGAGTCCGAGGGCTTGTAGGTGTTGTGGCACCGAGGAGAGATCCATTGGGATCTTGCATAGTGGAAATCCTTCGTGTGTCGAAGGCGGGGATGTAGAGCAAGTGTGCTCGAACCTCGAAACAAACCCTTTGTGTTTGCGATTGCTTACTCTATCTCTCTCTCTCTCTTTGTCTTTTTTATATCTTGCATTCAATAATTGTCTTTATCATTTACATGCTTGATATATTCCCTTGTGCTCATAATTGCTATACTTGCTTGGGATTGTTGTTAACACTAGTATTCAACTAAGAGAGCCAACGCGGCACCTCAACCCATTCAAGGGGAATCTAGAGGAGCTTGTCCAGAGCCCTGCAAAGGGAATTCGGCAACACTCTTGAGTTATACATAAGTGTTTAATTAAAAGAAGATTTTAATTGGTCATAGCTTCCGCATTATTTGCATAATTTACCATTAAGTGACCATTAGATTAGCCATCACCTATTCACCCCCCTCTAGGTGATTTACAATTGGTATCAGAGCTTGGTACTCTGATTTGGGTCTAACAACTTAGAGTTAAAGATCCTCATTTTTAGGCTAATCACAAGATTTTGTACACACACCATGGACTTCATGTCACCACCCACCTTTGACATCCTTAACATCCAAATTGGAAGGTTAAGATGTCATTGTACCTCAAGGCCTTAGGCATTCATGTATATCTTGCCACTACTAATAATGCATATTCTTTAGATGGTAAGAATTTTGAGGCTAATGCAAAAGCCCTTCATGCTATCAAGTCAACCCTAAATGATGATTATTTATCTAGGGTTTCTAATGTTGAATCGGCTTTTGTAGTATGGAACATCATCACCTCCCTCGGCGAAAAAGATCTATACTATGCGGGAGTGACTCGGATGTTTGAAGCGACACCTCCAACAAGTGCTACATGGTCCAAGGGGATAACCCCATTGAGGTAAACTCCGATTCCGATGATGAGGACATGTCATATGATGAGCTATCTACTTTTTGTCATCTATTGCTTGAAAAATATGACATGATTAAAAAGGAAAATAAAAATTTGAAAAAGAACATTGCTTGCATGCATATAGAACAAGATTCATTTAGAAATAACATTGCATGTTTAGAAAAAGACAACAATAATTTGAAAAAGAATTTTGATGCCATGCTTAATGAAAAGATTCATTAGAAAATAAAATGGCATGCTTAGAAAAAGAAAACAATGATTTGAAAAATGAGAATGTTTCCTTACTTACAAAATTGAATGATTTATGTGAAGGGAACACTATTTTGAAAGATAAGATTGATTTGGTGGAAAAACAAAGAGAAAGTATTTTTCAAGAAAATAAATCTTTAAAAAGAAAAATTTGTGAAAAAGAAAAAGATTTTGTTTCACAAAAGAAAAAGAAAATGATTCTATATCTCACCATGCTTTATATGCCACAACTAATGAGATTAAGAATTTGAAAAATAAAATGGATGGTTTGAGTTCAACTTTGAACTCATGTGCATTTAATCATACTAAATTGTAGTCTTTGTTTTCAAGAAACAAACTCCATCTATTCATGCACATCATCATGCTTATGTTGCACAACATGATCACACTCCTACACATAAGCATACTAAGGTGTACATATGTACACATTGTGGCTGCAAAGGCCATTTAGCAAAGTTTTGTTATGACAATATTAATTCTCTAAATTTTGCTAATTATAAAAGATTTTGGGTTCCTTACAAGTCTAACCCCAAAGGACCCAAGCAAAAATGGGTACCAAAACCCCCACCCCATGTTTTTGATGTAGGTGAGGGATCTCTCAAGACGTGAGATTTGGTTGCCTTGGTAGTGGATGCACATGGATTGGATGGACACACTTTAGACGCATCGCTATCAAGGAGCTTGGTGGGACAACCACCATATTTGGAGCTTTGGAGTCGGTAACACTCTCTAAACTCCTATTTTTATGTACATGCTTTTAATTTCATGTATCATATAGCATGTTCACGTTTTATGATTTATTGTGCTTCATGTGGTATGAACTAGTTTAAATGTAGATTTTATCAAAACTCGCATGTATACATATACAATTAGTGAATTACAATTGATTCATATATGATTGAACTTCATGCTCACTTGTACCCACTATTTGCATATGCATAGTCTAGTTTTGATGATTCTTTCATTTATACTTGTTATGCCTATTTTTATGCTTTACTTCATGTATACGTATTTTTAATTCAAATCTAATAAATATACATGTATACCTGTGAGTCTCTTGCCTTCATGCAAACATATTTAATCGACTCTTTTAGATTTGGGATATGTATGTGTATTGTTAGGATTGGATTAATCATACATATACCATGAAGACTAGTGTTTTGATTAAAAATGATTTTTCGTATTTTTGTTAAAAATGTGACTTTTGATCTCTTTGAGCTTCATTGACTATTTTCATAAAATGCTATTTACATGATCGTTTAACACTCACTGTTATTAAAAATTATTTTGAGCTTTATAGATCATGAGTGCTTAAATTTTTATGTATCTAGTTATGATTATGAAAAACATAAGATTTGATATATTTGAAGGATCTTTAACTAGTTTTTCTAAAACAATTTATACTAGTTATTTATTCTTCAAATAATTTTCAAGATTGACACATGATTCTATTTTTCTCAAAGATTTGATGCTTCATGATTTGAATATTAGTTTATATGTTAGTTTTATCAACACTAGGATTTATACTTGAACATGTTGTGGGCCACAAATAAATCTATTTATATTTGTGCTTGAACGCTTATTTGAACCCATGAAACGTGCTTGTATTGCTTGGTTTTGATGATACATACATTTTTAAACTTGTATTCTCTTTTTGGATTTGATTCATGATCATGTGTTTTTTCATTTCATGTATATGTGTATTTTGCCAAACTTTAATATACATGTATACCTCTTGAGTCATTTGCCTTTAATGCAAATCTATTTATATGGACTCAATTGTGTTTAAGAGATATGTATGTATACTTATTGTGTTGTCAAAACATACATATATCTTGAAATATTTTTTAACAAATTTTTTTTTTTTGATGATTTTCATGTTTTTCTTATTTAAAGGAATATTGAGCTTTATTGACATTTTCATAATACCATGTTCCACATAACACTAGTGCACTCACCTCTTTTGAAAATTTTATGGACTTCATGGATATTAGAGTATTTTTAGTGCCATGTGATTTACTTGTGTTTCATGAAAAACATTCTTCTAGTGCAAATTCTTCATTTGGTAGAGTTTTTCAAACTAAGCTTATTTTCAAATCTATTTTTGAAAACCCCTACCATCTATGGGAGGATGGATGGGCGATTATGCCTTGTAAGCTTTATTGACATATCTTTTACCTTGTGCATATCAAGGGTGGTAGGTTATGAGATATACACTTGATTTTATTGTTATGTCAATTGGTATCATTGAATCGTTTCAATTGGTATCAATATGAACGTATTTTGTATATACTCATATTTTGTTTCTTATATATATGTATGTTTCAATTTCACTTGGTATACTCATTTCTCATACATATATATGATTTCCATGTGCTTAACTCACAATTGGCTCACTTTTTTAAAAGCACAAAGTTTATGATGAAAAATAAATTTTTTTCATATGTTTACTATTGATATCAAAATAAATAAAGAAAAATATGTTGATTTGATATTTCAAATGTGTTTTATTAAGTAAGTTCAAAATTTAAAGAAAAATTCAAAATGTTTGATTTGTATTTCCTATATGCAAAGAGAGCTTAACATCTCTCTT
>JAVJIF010002294.1:0-312272 GCA_038442645.1 Agave tequilana
AGCTTGAATTCTATCCTTGAGAACATAGCACTTGTCAGTAGGATGGTGGATCATCCTGTGGTAGAGGCAGTATTTAGGGTCGTTTGTACGCCCTATCTCATTGGGCGCCGAGCATCCGGTAGCTTCATTTTGTTCCTTTTGGAGCAGATGGAATATCGTGACCACCTGATCATCTCGAAGGAGTACTGCTTCGGAGGAAACTTGGGCTCTTGGCTGTTGACGCCGCTCTTCTTGCCTTTGACTGCATGTTCCCGGTCAGCTCGACGGACATAATTTCCTTCCCTTTAGCTTGGGAAGACTGCGGGAGATCGCTACGCCCTTTGTTGTTCGCCGCCCCATTTGCTTCTAGGGGCGGATGCTCGAAATTCTTAGCCGATTTCTTGGCTATCTCAGCTTGTTCGACCAATTCCTTCCAAGTATGGGCTTTGACAGCCCCCATGCGGACTTCTACTTGATCCAAGAAGTTGTGCCTGCATGTCTGTAAGAGCATATGTAATGGCATCCCTGCTGGGCACATCAGAGATAATTTCTAAACGCCTCAATGTGTTCACAGACAGATTCGCCTTTCCTCTGCACAGTGGAAAGGAGCTTGTCCATGGTACTTCGGTGTCATCCTCATAAAGCGAGAGAGGAACCGAGTTTCCAGGTCGACCCAGGAGTTGATAGAGCCCTGAGGAAGGCTTCAGAACCAGTCGAATGCTACCCCTTTCAAGGTGCCGATGAACAACCTAGCCAAGATGGCGTCGTTGCTTAGAACATTACCAGTCTGGGACCGGAAATAGTAGATGTGCTGATTGGGCGAGCTCTTACCATCATACGTATGCAACGTTGGTGGTTTGAACTTTGGCGGATATGGCACCGAATCCCACTCCAGCGGATAAGGACGGACTGCCCTACCTTCTTTAATTCATCCTCTGAGCTAGGGATACGATTTAAGCTTGAAGGCATTTAAGGACTTCGGCATCCAGGGAAGAGCCTCCCTTAGATTTCTCCATCTTGGGCGGATCATTACTGAGATGTCCCTCCTCGTCATGATTACTCCCTGGTATCATCATTCAGGTTGCTGAGGAGCTGAGCGGCATCTGTTGAATATTGTCCAGGGCCTCTTGCTGAGTTCTAGAGTCTGCTCCTGAGCTTCCAAACGCTGACGAAGATCGTCATTGGCGTTATCGGCCATATTAACCGATGCTTTGTCCGTTCGCACAGAACTGACTGTTGCTGAAGAGGCATACCCCTGTCTTTCATCTTCTCCATCAGATGATGGGGTGATCGCCTGGACTGTGGCGAGATCAGGGCCTTTGAGGAAGAAGGCTGCTCATAATTATAGGGTATCGCTACCCTGGATCTGTGTTTCGGAAAACACCTTCTTTGCGCACCAAGACTTCACCTAAGCCCGGGCTATAATCTGGATCTGGGGAGCCGAAAGGGGTATCATCAGATGTATGACCTTCCCTGTCGCTCTCGTCCTCTTCCGGTCATGTTGACGGACGCGAAGGCTGGGCCTCGTGAAGCGCTCCTTTCATGATGCTTCTTTATGGGCACGTGCGGACAACCGGTCAACACACCGATTGACGTGCGGAGGTGCCACCTTGATTGGATTTTGCCGACAATGGGCTGAATGGATTGTCACAAGTCGGCATCCTCTTTGACAACAAGGGGAAGTGGTTTGGGAGACTCCAATTCCCACTTGTTTGCCAAGAATTGTCGCAGGTTAGGCTCACAGAGCCTGAAAAACCCGTGGGGAGGCCTTTCTGGAGCGTACAAGGGATGATGCTCCGTTCTTCTTATCTCTGCAGAAGGGATTAGTACTGAATAGTACTTTGGCGCTAGCTTCGCCGACAGTGCGAGCTTAGTGCCTGATGAATTGGGGAGCGGAGCACGCTGTGGTGCTTTGCCCGCTATTCTGCTGCGAAGGGGATCAACCTCAGATAACACTGCGGTCTTAGCCTTGCGGCCAGCGAACCCGTGAATTTTGTTGTGGTAAATAGCTTCGCTTGTGCGAGCGAGGCTAACAGGCTTTGCTGCCCTTGATTCAGGTGACGGTATGATTGTCGTCGTGACTTCATGGCTGGCAGCATCGTCGGGCAGATGGGCATCTTACCCTTTTCTTCGCGGGAGAGGCGCAGTCTCGGCATAACTACTCAGGAGCTTTGGTTGAAGACTCCTGTTTAGGCTTCCATATCAGCCTTGACAGGGCGCCTAGGTTCGCAAGGAACCTGAATAGCCACAAGCGGGCTGTGGGTGCAGGCAAGATTCTGCCTCTGGTTTCTGATTTGAAACCTTGGTCGTGAAGACCTTCCTGTGCTTCCGTGCTCGAAGCGTCAGGCCACCCCCAGAGAGGACTTCTTCAAATCTTTCTTGATCGATCTGGATAACCAGGTCTCAAAAGTGCAGGATCTGGGCTGCGGGCATGTTTCCTTGTTGCGCCAGAGAACTGCGCAGGTTTGCAGAGAACCTTTTCCGTCTCCGCAGAGACTTTGCTTGAAGATTTAGCCAGAGGAGATCTGGCTGCACCGGCTTTTCTGAATTCAGAGATAGACCCGAAGGTCTGTTCGTCGCATTGCGACACTGATTCTCAGCAGAGGAAATACAGTCCCCAGCGGAGTCGCCATCTTGTTTTCCCATTATGTTTGCAAAGGGGGAAAACTTACAAATAAAAGTTTGAGGAGCTAATTTAAAGTATTCTCAAAAGATTACAAGTAGATCTCCTCAGAGATTCTGGAGAAGTGTGCCGATAGGAGTCTGGTCAGCCGCGACCACTTTGTCCCTTTGACGATGCGAGCGATGGAACTCCCTTCTCGCCTGGTTCGGGGATCAGAGAACAGAAGGTTGGTAGAACCCTCTTGCTGCTTCTCAAAATCGCCTTCGATAAGGAATTCCTTCTCGCCTGGTTCCGGAGATTCCTTGAGAGGAAGGACGACGTTAGGGTATCAAACCCTGATTAGAGAAAGCAATTCTCTAAAAAGTCTCTGAATTCGAGAGCGTGCGGTGCGTATGAGAAGCCTCTGCTTGTGGAGTCCTCTTTCGTCTTCGATCGATCTCTCTTGCGTCCGTCTGCGTGTATGCCCCCTCCTCTCCTTTTTTTTTTATCCTCTCTCCCTTGTGCCCCTGACGGGCTATTTATAGGGAGAGCAAGGGTATAACCGTCCCTTGAGATATGGAAACAGATTGAATCAATCTGTTTAAATCTGGAAAGTAGCCTTACTGCGAGGCTAGGATGGCAGGTCGGTTGATCTGTTTTGATCCTTTCCATATTGTTAGGAGATTCTCCTTGATCCTCCTACTCGTTTCAAGAGAGTCAAGAGATTGCGGCATCACCTGCCATATTGAATCCCGATTGTTTGATTAGATTGAATCCGATCTCATCAGGAGATTTTTGATTGGTCAAAGGTTGACCATACAGGCTGATAGCGGAGCTGCCCGCTTTGAAGCTCATAGCGGAGCTAGAGGCAATCCTTAGCGAGTCCGAAAGAGGCTTTTCGGCGAAGCTATCAGTTAGCTTCCTGGCGATGCTCTAGATGATGCTAGCCTCTCAAACGAGGCTATCTCCTTGGGCTAATGCAATGCTAAATGCTAGCATCTTAGACCTGCTGAGGTCTGTTTAGAAACGTCCTGGGCTCACTGCTCTGCTTACTGGATCAGTGGAGTCCAAACCGCTCCCTTGTCCCTTGGAGGTGGGTGAAACTGGTCTTCAGCTCGTCTGTCCCTTGTCTTTTGTAAATGTCAACAAGTTTAGATATCGTTCGGACCAATGAGAATCTTGTCTTTTTTAAGTGTCAACAGTGCTGGAGCATACAGATGTCGAGTTGCGACTGTGAGGTGATACTCGGTGTCGGCTGGCAAGGCTAGCGTCGTCGCTAATGCAGCGAGAGCATCTGCCTTGATATTCTGAGATCGGGACACATGCCCGATGTAGAAACCTTCAAATAGGTTAGCCAATTCGATGGCTGTATGGTAATAAGGCACCAAGTCCTCATGGCGGACTTCGTATTCTCCTTTAACCTGATTGATGATCAATTTTGAATCGCCATAAGCTTCGAGGCAGCGTACCCCCATTCCATGGGCCGAGTTGAAGACCAATGAGCAGGGCATTATATTCCGCTACATTGTTGGAGCATGATTCTGTCAAAGAAAAGCTCTGGGAAGAATGGTTCTGCGGGGAGATAAACACAACCCCCACTCCGGCAATAATCTTGCCTTTAGGCCCATTCGCGATGCTCCATCAAAGACATCTGTCCACACTTCCTCTTCTGAGGTTGCATAAGACTCGAAGACTTCATCAGGATATCTTCGTGAAGTTTTTGAATGCTCCGGAACTGGATGAGAGCCCAAGAACTCTGCAAGGCCTGGCTTTAACCGCCTTCTGAGGCGTGAAGATCATGTCGTATTGAGACAATAAAAGTGCCCACTTAGCCAAACTTGATTCAATGATCCTGGCTTTGTCATAAGAAGACGCAATGGGTTTACTCTGGAGATGACATGTATGGTCTGGCCGACCAAATAATGTCGTGTCTTCTGACAGCGAAGACGAGAGCTAAACACTCTTTCTCGATAGGGTTGTAGCGAGATTCCACTCTATGAGAGTTCTGCTCAGATAATAAATTGCCTGCTCGTGGCCATTGTCGTCTTTTTGAGCGAGGAGGGCACCGAGGAGTAGTCCAGAGCTTTTACATAAAGCAAAATGGTTTCCTGATGTAGGGGCCACCAAGACTGGAGGTTTTTGTGGTACCTCTTGATGTCTTCATAAGCTTCCTGGCAAGCTTGATCCCATACGAAGGAAGCACCCTTTTTCATGAGTTGGGTGAACGGTTGACAGCGGCCTGAGAGATTTGCAATGAATCTTCTGATATAGGCCAGCCTGCCTTGCAAGCCTCTGAGCTCTTTGAGATTCCTCGGTGGATGCATGCTCTGAATGGCTTTGACTTTGTCTGGGTCAAGATGAATTCCTTTTGATGTGACGATAAACCCAGGAACTTGCCCTCGACACTCCCAAGAAGGATTTTGTCGGTTCATTTTCAGTTGATGCGCCCGCATTATGTCGAACATCGTTCAGAGGTCGCGAAGATGTTCATTCTTGTTGCGGCTTTTGATGGCATATCGTCGACATAAGCACTGATAGGTAGTGAAAAATGCATAATTGTCATCATATATACCATCGCATTTGCACATTTATTCATATTATAATGCACATTTATTAATATTTCTTTATTTAATATGTGCAGGCCTCAAATTATCAGTTAATAAAGAATAAGCTTAAAGAGCCCAAAAGCCCAGATCCAAGCCCATGTTTGAAGCCCAGGTGAAGAAGTGCAAATACAAAGATTCAAAATGCAAATACAAGGGCTAAAAGTTGCAAATATCAGAATTAGGTTGGATAGACTTCTATCAAACCCTAAACACCTGCAGGATGAAGATAAAAGGCCAAGATAGAGGATTTCGTGGAGAAAGGATTTGAAGAAATCTGGATTAAGGGTAACTTGATTACCAAGTTATCTCGAAAATCCAGATTAAAAGGCCAGGATCACACTTCTAGAAGTAATCGCCCACATGACGACCAGGAGAGGGCCACGCGCCAAAGCGCGTGGCCAACAGAGCCAGGATTGCCGCGTAGGCGCGGCAAAAGCCGTGGGAACGCGGCATTTAGATAGGGAAGGATACCAAGTTTCGTGGTGAGTTTATCCGGGACTCCTCTACATTCTGCACTATAAATATCAGAGCATTCGCAACATGGAGGGGCATGCAGAGACAAATTAGGGTTTTTCTTTAGCTATTTTTTTAATTTCTGCGAAAGTTGTAATTTTTATTCATGCTCGTTGTGGAGAAGGAGACGATTGTGTAACCTGCAGTTCATCGAAATAAAAGTCACTCTTTTGTTCTCTGTTTAATTTCTGCACTTATTTTATTTCTTTTGTCATCTCTCTCGTGTTTTAATCTTCGATCTTTTCTTGTTTTCGTTTTTTTCTTTCTTTTGCAATCTTTCTCATAAAATAAAAAACAATAAATATTGAAAAGATAAAAATAATTATGAAGACTAATCCTCCTAGTGGTTTGCTGAGATTCTTGAAGCAACCCTAGAAGCAATTAAAACTTGATCTGATTAATGAACATCACTAGAAACCCTAGGTTTAAAAGGCAACTAATTCTAGAAGATTAAAAAATACTTAAAATTCTTAATCTAGGCTACATGATAAAAAGACTTTTCATGACTTCAACTTAAAACTAGGACAGCATAAGTTGGGATTCGTCTTCTATTAGGCTGTACCTAGATGTTAGAGGAACCATAGTTTAGGTTTTTGAGTAATGTAACTTAGTTAGAATCGTGTATTAATTTCTCTTGCTTGATATAATTGCAATAACCTAGGGTGAGTCATATCAATCTTAAGATGAAGATCAGCTCTTTAATTTGCAATAGGGTTGTGGTAGAAGATCAGCAAAACCACGTTTTTAATCTCATATTTTCATCACAAATCTAATATTTTTCTTCTTACTTGAAGCATACAAGGGAATCGGCCGAAAAGCTTGCATCGCATCCTTCCCTGAGGATCACGACCCGCTCAAGCCCTTGCTACAGCGGATTCACATTGAGACTAAGCATATCTGAACTTTATTTTTAATCTCAATCAAATTTTGGCGCCGTTGCCGGGGAAGGAAACGGCACGATTTCTTTGTTCTAATCATTCTTCTTTTCTGTTGCAGGTACAGAGAACAGAAAGCAGAAACAGAGCAGCAGAAGACACATATTGCTATCCAGTGCCTCTGCCCTCGAAGGCAGAGCACTTGGACCTACAAGTTTGCCGCGAATCCACGGCAAAAAGCCGCGAATCCGCGGCAATTGTAGCTCACTACTAAAGGATTTTTCTGCAGGTTGCTCTGCAGTGCAAAAAAAATATTTTCTGCTGTGTTATTTCCTCTCTGTAATCACTCTGCAACTGTTAATAATTAACATTAACCTATTTGTTGAAAAAAATAAAAAAAAAAAATTTTTAGACTCTTGCATTTTAGGGCACGTGTCTATGTTAATTCTTTATTCTGTTGAAGAGTGCTGGCGACAAGGTACGTTTGCATAGCATATAGATTAGGAAGCACTCTTGTTTGTTTACCGCTTTCTTGAGTGATTACTTTTCTACCGCTTTACACGTACACTAATCCATTTTAAGGGCATAACCCATAACAAGATAAGGTGGGATTTCATCACCCTTCCTTGGCCCACAAATCATACCAGTCACACTCACAACCCTAACCCTAATTAAAACTTGACTAGACGTTGGCCCTAAGGTAACTCGGACTCAATAGGAGATTGACCGAAGAAGGAAAGTTGTTCGAAATTAACCCTTGCCAAATCGGTGTCTAGCGAAGGGATTGAGGGCCGAAAGCCCGAAGAACGGTGTTATTTAATTAAGGAACGTCTCCGACGGAAAACCTCCCACCGGTCTTGCCCTGAACTGGCCGATTAGCTCGTGGTTGACGTCGACAATAGACCTCCTAAGGACAGTCTAAAGTTAGGAGTCGTCTAGGTCAAGGATAACCCTAGAATAGGATTTTTGTTTGTTTTTCTTTTTCTTTTTGATTGATTGGTGAACTTGTTTGCTGATTGTGCATGACCGCTTGGTCGAGAGACCCACTCACATCCAGGCTAACTAGAACTAGTTCACCACCCGAGCTCAAGCCCGACTCACACATGCACAACAACAGTCACTCCAAGATAGGTTCTATCCTATTAGAACCTCTCTTCCTTCTTGCATCCAGCTCACTATCGAAAGTGTTGACCCATATGAACTCAAGCCACAATACATCAACACTCTTCCCAAATTTCACGGACTTGAATCTGAGGATGCATACTTCTTCATAAGGGAATTTGAAGAAGTATGTCAAATGATGAATATGCCTAAGTTAGGAGACGATGCTATCAAACTTAGGTTTATCCCCTTTGCTTTGAAGGATTTAGCAAAGAAATGGCTCTACAGTCTAGAGGCCGGTTCTATATCTTCTTGGGATAATTTCATTAAGGCCTTCTTAAAGAAATTTTATCCCGTTCACAAGACTGCACTGATTAGGAAGAATATCCTCCAGTTTAAGCAAACAGCCAATGAACCTTTTTGGAATACTTCGAGCGTTTTAAGGATCTCCTTGCCCAATGTCCTCACCATGGGATAGAGAAATGGCGACTTTGCCAAGTTCTCTATGATGGATTAGATTATTCTACTAAAACACTGTTAGAATCCATGTGTCAAGGAGGATTTCTGCAAAAGAATGAAGATGAAGGATGGACATTGTTTGAGGAATTAGCTGAAAAATCCATCCAATGGGACCCTACTCCTGAGAAATCTAGGACTAATGACCCTACTTCTTCTAAAGGAGGTATCCATTCCATTGAGGCCAACGTAGCAACCGATGCTAAGTTAGCTGCTGTTATGTGTAGACTAGAGGCTCTTGAAACTAAAGAGCCAGTCTCTGTGAACCAAGTCAGCCCAACATCTTCGGCGGGCTGTACTTATTGTCAAGATATGAACCATGTGTTCGAGGAATGTCCTGTTTTCATCGCGCATCAAAGCTTGCCCGAACATACGAGTGCGGCCTTCACAAGGCCCGCCAACAATCCTTATGCACCCACCTACAATCCCGTTGGAGAAACCATCCCAATTTCTCATGGGGCCCAAGTAACAATGAGCAGATTAGGCCCAAATTCTCCAACATTTCCAAAATCCCCCTATCAGCAAGGTTTTCCCAGTCAAAATCAGCCACCTTCTTTCCAATATTCACAAATGGAAACAAGGATGTCCAACATGGAAAGGAAGATGGACACCCTAGTTAAAAGCCAAGACACGCTGGCTCAAGCCCTAAGTAGGATAGAGATCCAATTGAGCCAGCAAGAGAGACAAAGGGGTACCCTACCGAGTCACCATTGCCTAACCCTAGGAATCCTAGGCCAGCCAATGAGGCTCAAGACCCAATCAGTGTCATATGGTCCATACACTCAGATCGGGGAAACAAGTTGATAATCAAGTATCCATGCCCTTGGATCCATCCATGCCATCCATTCCATCTAGCTCCACTCCTTCTCCATCCAGTCCCAAGGAAACTGAAGCTGAAAAGTCAGCAGATCAGTTGCACCAGCCTATAGCTCCATTTCCAAATAGGCTTAGAAGCAACAACAATGCACACATGGAGAAATTATTAGAGGTGTTCAATCAAGTTAGGCTCAACATTCCACTTCTTGATGCAATCCAACAGGTCCCTAGTTATGCCAAATTTATTAATGACATGTGCACCAGAAAAGAAAGACTAATGTGCCTAAGAAGGTTTTTCTAGCCACTAACATTAGTGAGCTACTGTCCAACCAGATCCCTATCAAGTATAAGGACCCAGGTTGCCCCCCATTTCTTGCACCATAGGTCGAGCCGAAATCAATCGAGCACTCCTCGATTTAGGAGCCAGCATCATTTGCTCCCTTTCTCCGTGTATCAACAACTTGGATTAGGTGAACTCAACCGACCCAAGTTACTATTCAGTTGGCTGACCGCTCTATCAAAGTTCCAAAGGGAGAGATCAATGACGTTCTCATACGGGTTGGAGAATTCATTTACCCGGTCGATTTCATTGTCTTAGAGACACAACCTGTGTCTAATCCTAGGTCCCAAACTCCTGTTATCTTAGGAAGACCGTTCCTAGCAACCGCTAATGCAATTATAAATTGTAGAAACGGTTCCATGAGACTGACTTTTGGGGATATGATCAGGAAGTCATGTTTTCAACCTAGGTAAGCATCCCTACGATGTGACCGACCAACCCTTTGAGGTTAACTCCATTGAGAACATGACGAGTGAGCATAATGATGAGATCATATTTGAGTCAGAGGAAGAGGAAGAGTTAGAAACAAGTGATATCAGTCTTGATGAGATCGAATGGGAATCAAATCTGAGTTCGATAGAAATGGGAGATTCTAGCATCACACCGCCACCCATTGAGCCAACTCCTTCTTTGGAGTTAAAAGCCTTGCCCAAACATCTTAAGTACGCCTACCTAGGTGAACAAGAGACGTTACCGGTCATAGTTGCATCTAATTGACCAATAGGCAAGAGGAAGACCTGCTGGCAACCCTTAGGAGACATAGGGAAGCCATTGGTTGGACTATGGCAGATATTAAGGGACTGAGCCCTACGATAGTCCAGCATCGTATTCATCTTGAGGAAGGGACTAGACCGAAAGGGATCCACAGCGTAGACTAAACCCACTTATGCAGGAGGCTGTACAAGCCGAGATAGTAAAACTGTTAGATAATGGGATAATTTATTCCATTTCCGATAGCGAATGGGTGAGCCCAATGCACGTGGTCCCTAAGAAGTCTAGCTTTACTGTGGTAGAGAACGACAAACATGAGTTAGTGCAAACACGATTGCCTACCAAGGTGAGAGTATGCATAGACTACCGTAAGTTGAATGCAGCCACTAGGAAGATCATTTTCCCCTCCCTTTCATCGATCAAATGTTGGAAAGATTAGCAGGTCATGAGTATTACTGCTTTTTGGATGGGTATTCAGGGTATAACCAAATCCCTATAGCCCCGGAGGATCAAGAGAAAACAACGTTCACGTGTCCATTTGGGACATTTGCTTACCGTCGAATGCCTTTCGGCCTATGCAATGCCCCCGCCACATTCCAACGTTGTATGTTAAGCTTGTTTTCTGATATGGTCGAGCGTTTCCTAGAGATTTTCATGGACGACTTCTCAGTCTATGGAAATTCATTTGACCAATGTCTCCATCATTTGGAGCTAGTGCTGAGTAGGTGCACCGAGAAGAACTTGACCCTCAATTGGGAAAAGTGTCACTTCATGGTGCAACAAGGGATTGTCCTAGGTCATGAGATATCTAGGGAAGGGATTAAGGTAGACAAGGCCAAAGTGGAAATCATTGCGAAACTTCCACTTCCTCGATGCGTGAAGGACATTCGATCCTTTTTAGGACACGCCGGATTTTATCGTAGGTTCATTAAGGACTTTAGCAAAATGCTAGACCCCTTACAAACCTTCTAGCTAAGGACGTGTCCTTCATCTTTGATGATAGGTGCCATAGTGCTGGGAGAAATTGAAAGTGGAACTTATATCTGCCCCTATCATCTCACCTCCGGACTGGTCCAAGCCTTTTGAGATCATGTGTGACGCTTCAGATTTTGCGATAGGTGCTGTCTTAGGACAGCGTAAGGACAATAAGCAGCACGTGATCTACTATTCGAGTAGAACGCTTAATGAGGCCCAAATGAACTATACTACCACCGAGAAGGAATTCTTGGCAGTAGTGTTCGCTTTGGAGAAATTCCGTCCATACCTACTTGGGACTAAGACCACGATCTTCACTGACCATTCTGCTTTGCGATACCTTATGCTTAAGAAAGATGCGAAGGCCCGACTCATTCGTTGGATCCTTCTACTTCAAGAATTTGATCTCGAAATTCGAGATAAAAAAGGTGTCGAAAATGTTGTAGCTGACCATCTCTCTCGTGTGCCCAACGCACCTTCTGTCGAGCTGCCCATCAATGACAATTTTCCCGATGAGCAACTTCTAGCCATCTCTAAGGAACCTTGGTTTGCTGACATAGTAAATTACTTAGTCACAAACCAAACACCACCTAGTTGGTCCAAACAGGATAGATACCGATTCTTGTCTCAAGTTCGGTATTACATGTGGGAAGATCCTTATCTTTTCAAATACTGTAGCGACCAAATCATTAGGAGATGTGTCCCCGACGAGGAGACTAGAAGTGTCCTAGATTTTTGTCATGGTTCGCTTGCGGTGGACATTTTGGTCCCCGCAAAACTGCCGAGAAAATTCTGCAATGTGGCTTTTATTGGCCAACTGTGTTTAGAGATGCATTTGAGTATTGCAAGACTTGCACAAGATGTCAAATGATAGGAAGAATTTCCAAACGGAATATGATGCCCCTAAATCCCATTCTAGAAGTAGAACTTTTCGATGTTTGGGGCATCGATTTTATGGGACCCTTCCCTAATTCGTTTGGGCACTTATACATCTTGTTGGCCATAGACTATGTGTCAAAATGGGTAGAAGCTATCCCTTGTAAGACAAATGACAACAAAGTTGTTGTCAAATTCTTGAAGGATAATATCATCTCACGCTTCGGAATCCCTCGAGCCATCATTAGCGACAATGGCACACATTTTTGCAATAGAACTTTTGAAGCTCTTATGCGAAAATATGCCATTACCCACAAGTTGTCTACGCCCTACCATCCTCAAACTAGCGGGCAGGTAGAAGTTTCTAATAGACAAGTCAAGCTCATTTTGGAGAAGACCGTGAATCAGAATAGGAAGGACTGGTCCACCAAACTGGTGGATGCCCTATGGGCATATAGGACTGCCTTTAAGACGATTCTAGGAATGTCTCCCTATAGACTAGTCTTTGGAAAGGCTTGCCACCTTCCTGTCGAGCTAGAGCACCGGGCCCTATGGGCAATTAAGCAGCTAAATTTCGATTTAGATAGAGCCGTGAGTTTCGGAAATTACAAATTTCTGAACTAGAGGAGTTGAGGAATGATGCATATGATAATGCAAAAATTGCGAAGGATAGAGCTAAGGTGTTTCATGATAAATCCATCACGAGAAAAACTTTTGTCCAAGGACAAAAAGTTTACTCTACAGCTCTAGACTTCATCTCTTTCCAGGCAAATTGAAGTCAAGATGGACAGGACCATTCATTGTTAAGACGGTGTTTCCACACGGAGCCATAGAGATCTACGATCCCAAAAATGGCAATGCATTCAAGGTAAATGGTCAACGTCTTAAGATATTTTTGGAGTCGGTACCGGAAGTTAATGTGGCCATGGGTCTTTCCGACCCACTGTATCGGTAATTGTATCGTTCTGCCAGTTCATGCATGCATACATTTCATTCATACATTAGGGACAATGCATGAAATAAGTGTGGGGGAAGGGTATATAAAATAAAAAAAAATAAAAATAAAAAAAATATAAAAAAAATATATATATATATATATATATATATAAAAAAAAATTTTATAAAAAGGACAGTATTTTGATTTATTTTTTGAAAGAAATCTAAGTTAGTTTTAAGGATTAGGAAAATCATGATTAGGATTTCTAAAAACTTGGTCAAAATAAATAAATTGTTTAAATTTTAGGTATAGGAGGAGAATTGAATAAATAATTAGTCTTGATTTTTACCTTAATGAATATTGCATACCTAATACATATCTAGGATTCTAAGACAAAGACCCCTGTGCCTCATATATATAAAAAAAAAAAAAAAAAAAAATCACTAATTAAGCTGGATACATGTGCCTCAAGAAGCATAAGTATTCACGCCTAAAGGTGAATGCAAAAAAAAAAAAAAAAAAAAAAATAATACCTTAGTTTTGTGGCCTAGTTCACTCGAATTTGAGTCCGCGGGGTGTTTTTCTCACCTGGTGCCCTAAGACCGACCGTTTGGGAGTCACCGACTTTAAGTTCGCTACATGGGTGGATTAGAAGGTCCGAGGGAACTAAGGAAAAATTACTTATATGTACTAACACATCTAATAATCAATTAGTTAGGTATTAGGGCCTCAAGAAGCCTTGATACTTATACGAAAGAACATTAGATGAGTTATACATGCCAAAAAAAATATATATATATATATATATATATTAACACATCTAATAAGTCAATTAGTTAGGTATGAGGGCCTCAAGAAGCCTTGATACTTACACGAAAGAAAATTAGATGATTTTATAAACATAATAAAGAGGCATGAGAGTCCAAGTTAAGGAGTTCCTAGTAAAAACAAAAGGATGCATATGATTTTTGGTAACGAAAAAGACTATATTAGAAATTCAATTTTAATTCTTACCTAAAATGGACAACAATTGACTTTATGAAGACTAGTTTGAGGAATGAATAAAAATGAGGATCCTAAAAACTTATAGACTACTTAGTCTCTTCAAATATAATTCAAATACCTCCTTTTTATGGATTTTGTGGGTGTAATCCGCTGAAAACCCTCACGAGACAACACTCGTCCTCTAGGGTAACCTAGAGGTTTAACGGCTTGTTGCACATGCTAAGTGCAACCGTGTTTCCTACGAAAGTGAGTTAGCTAGGTTAGATTTTTCTCTTTCCTTTTGATTTTTACTCGAGGACGAGCAAAAGATAAGTGTGGGGGTGTGATAGGTAGTGAAAAATGCATAATTGTCATCATATATACCATCGCATTTGCACATTTATTCATATTATAATGCACATTTATTAATATTTCTTTATTTAATATGTGCAGGCCTCAAATTATCAAGTTAATAAAGAATAAAGCTTAAAGAGCCCAAAAGCCCAGATCCAAGCCCATGTTTGAAGCCCAGGTGAAGAAGTGCAAATACAAAGATTCAAAATGCAAATACAAGGGCTAAAAGTTGCAAATATCAGAAATTAGGGTTGGATAGACTTCTATCAAACCCTAAACACCTGCAGGATGAAGATAAAAGGCCAAGATAGAGAGGAATTTCGTGGAGAAAGGATTTGAAGAAATCTGGATTAAGGGTAACTTGATTACCAAGTTATCTCGAAAATCCAGATTAAAAGGCCAGGATCACACTTCTAGAAGTAATCGCCCACATGGACGGACCAGGAGAGGCCACGCGCCAAAGCGCGTGGCCAACAGAGCCAGGATTGCCGCGTAGGCGCGGCAAAAGCCGTGGGAACGCGACATTTTAGATAGGGAAGGATACCAGGTTTCGTGGTGATGTTTATCCGGGACTCCTCTACATTCTGCACTATAAATATCAGAGCATTCGCAACATGGAGGGGCATGCAGAGACAAATTAGGGTTTTCTTTAGCTATTTTTTAAATTTCTGCGAAAGTTGTATTTTTATTCATGCTCGTTGTGGAGAAGGAGACGATTGTGTAACCTGCAGTTCATCGAAATAAAAGGTCACTCTTTTGTTCTCTGTTTAATTTCTGCACTTTATTTTATTTCTTTTGTCATCTCTCTCGTGTTTTAATCTTCGATCTTTTCTTGTTTTCGTTTTTTCTTTCTTTTGCAATCTTTCTCATAAAAATAAAAAAAAATAAATATTGAAAAGATAAAAATAATTATGAAGAACTAATCCTCCTAGTGGTTTGCTGAGATTCTTGAAGCAACCCTAGAAGCAATTAAAACTTGATCCGATTAATGAACATCACTAGAAACCCTAGGTTTAAAAGGCAACTAATTCTAGAAGATTAAAAAATACTTAAAATTCTTAATCTAGGCTACATGATAAAAAGACTTTTCATGACTTCAACTTAAGAACTAGGACAGCATAAGTTGGGATTCATCTTCTATTAGGCTGTACCTAGATGTTAGGAGGAACCATAGTTAGGTTTTTGAGTAATGTAACTTAGTTAGAATCGTGTATTAATTTCTCTTGCTTGATATAATTGCAATAACCTAGGGTGAGTCATATCAATCTTAAGATGAAGATCAAGCTCTTTAATTTGCAATAGGGTTGTGGTAGAAGATCAGCAAAACCACGTTTTTAATCTCATATTTTCATCACAAATCTAATATTTTCTTCTTACTTGAAGCATACAAGGGAATCGGCCGAAAAGCTTGCATCGCATCCTTCCCTGAGGATCACGACCCGCTCAAGCCCTTGCTACAGCGGATTCACATTGAGACTAAGCATATCTGAACTTTATTTTTAATCTCAATCAAGCACTCCACCGTTTTTCGGAGATGATCACGGAAGATTGTACTCATTGCCCGCTGATAGGTCGCTCCAGCGTTCTTCAGTCCGAAAGGCATTACAGTGTAGCAGTATACCCCCAATGGTGTTCGGAACGAAGTATGCTTCTCATCGTCGGGATACATCTTAATCTGGTTGTACCCTGAAAAGCCGTCCATGAAAGACATCCTTTCGAACCCGCATGTGTTGTCAATCATGACATCGGTGATGGGCAGCGGAAATTCATCCTTGGGACAAGCCGTATTGAGATCACGGTAGTCGATGCAGATCCGTATTTTCCCGTTCTTCTTGAGGACGGGGACTATATAGCCACCCAATCTGGATGTTGCTCCTCCCGGATAAAGCCACATTCAATGAGTTTGTGAACTTCGGCTTCAATAGCTTCCATGATGTTTGGGCGAAACCGACGTTGTTGCTGCTTGACTGGCTTGACGTCAGGTTTGATGTTCAGACGATGCATGGCGACTTGCGGATCAAGTCCGGGCATGTCTTCGTAGCTCCATGCGAAGACGTCTATATACTCTTTTACGAGTATTGTAATACCCCGTTTCCGTAATACGTACTAAGTTGCGTATTCTGATTTTCGATCGTATTTTTCGATTTACTTTCCGTATTTGACCAATTTCAATTTCAAATATCATTTTCTAATATATTAGATTTTAGGTGAATTTCTGGAATTTTCTAGAATTAAAATGAATTTCTTCAAAACCGGTGTCGACCAGTGTCGCTGATCGATTCCCGAATTTTTATCTTACAAACAGTTAGGAATTTCAAGAAAATCTTTTAGACATTATTTCTTAGAATGACATTTCTTATCTAAATACTTTTTCTGAGAATTTTATAAATTTATGAAAATTCTTTCGGAGTCGGTAGGTAACTGATTCCGGGATTTTTAGCTTTAAAACTATAAAGTATTTCTTCAAACGGATTTCACTATAGGTCTTCATATATTATTGCTGATTTTTGGTGAAAATTACGAGTCGTTCCGAGATACTTAAATTTCGGACGATTTCGGTATTTTCCGAAATATTTTCCCACATTCTTGACTTGAACCTAGGAATCCGTGTTTCCGGTATTTTCATTTTCCAAGACCAAGAAAATCTCTTCATTTATCAATTCTTTTCTTTTTCCTTTTCCCTATTTTCTTTTCCTTCCTTCACAACCACAAAAAAAAAAAAAATTCCATTTTCCAAATTCCATTTTCTTCCAAAATTCCATCTCCACACATTCTCACCAACCTCCCTCATTTAATACATCTCTCTCTCTCTCTTTCTCATGGCCGACCACCATTGGCCAAGGGAGACACCTCATCTCCCCTATTTTGCACAAAACCCCTCTCAATTTCTTTATTTGCATTCCCTTTACAAAAATCAAAACCTATATAAATCCTTTCCTTTACAAATCTTTTCTCTTTCTTCACTTCACCAAGAGATTAGCCTTCACCATTTTCTTCTCCATCTCAAACCCTAACTCCAAAACACCACAAGGTCTTCATCTCCTTTTCAAGCAACGACTGCTTTTGGATTGTGATCGTCCGTAGTATCGCCGTGGAATCAATTGGTGATAATTATCGACACGATCTTTTCGGAACTCGTCAAGCCTCGATTTAACCGTTCAAGGTGAGTATTTTTACTCACCAAGACTAGATTACTTCTTTGTGTACATACGATGATCATTCATGTACACTTGTGTCATAAAAATCCCATTTTTAGGCCAACAAACAACCATCAGAATTTCTGTTCTGTTTTCTGTTTTCTTCACGATTAGTCGACTTAACCTAGGGCCTAGTCGACTAACCCACCTTAGTTGAAACGTAGTCTTTCTAATTTCACAGTTTTAGTCGACTAAGCCATATTACCAGTCGACTAGACCCCCTAGTCGACTACATTTTTAGCCTAGTCGACTAATCTTTCCTTGGACCAGAAAACACCAACTCTCGGCCCTAGTCGACTTAGCCTAGATATTAGTCGACTTGAGACCCCTAGTCGACTACTATTTTCACCTAGTCGACTAATATTTCCTGGAATAAATCCTAACTTTCTGTATCACAGTTTTAGTCGACTTAGCCCCCCTATTAGTCGACTTAGGTATCTGTTAGTCGACTATACATTTCACTCTAGTCGACTAACTTTCCTGAAACAGAAACCCAACTCTCTGTTTCCCAGTTTTAGTCGACTAATTCAGACTGTTAGTCGACTTAAGACCCCTATTAGTCGACTAATCTTTCCTCCTAGTCGACTAATTATGACTGTTTGACTTAGTTGATTCCGTTCTGAATTTGGTTCTTATTGTTGATACATGTGTGGTATATTATTCCTGTTCATGCTTCATAACTGGTATTATATGACATGTTACTTGATGAATCTTACCTCATATTACTTCATGACTTGTTATTGTACATTATCACCCCATAACTTGTTAAATAGTGAATATCACCACTTATCATGCCATCACTTGAACCAAGCATGATACACTTGACTTTTGTATAAAATGGACCAACTTACACATGGGTCGGGGGAAAACATGCGGATATCGATATGTGTTCGTGTTTACAGTGGCTTTTAGGAATGTTGTGCAACTCATGTTCCGGTCTGACCTGTGGGCCTCCAGGGGACCGAGGGGAGTGCTTGCTCCCTCTATTACTGGTACCATCATGATAAGGGCATACATAAGTCCCTCCTGAATGGCCTAGCGGCTGGCTTCCGTCACCAAGCAACGGAACAATCCTGGACCGTTATCCCGGGCATGTACGGGATCCACTGTAAACATAGTTCGTCGATACAACCGCTGATTTCCAATAACAACCTTGTTTTACTAGGATATGGATCTATGTGCCCTGGGACGCTGGGTCACATAGCTAGATATCACAGTAAGATAAGTAATAATAATAAGACGTTAATTGTAGATCTATTGTACGACTTTATCTATTCATACTTTTCATATCTGTTAGTTGATATACCTTATATAGTCCCATCTTACTTGTACTCGTCCCTTAGCCACTTGGCTGTAGCTATCTATTGTTTATATGTCTTGATCCTTTGGATTTGCATATTCAGATTCTGAGGCTTGGAACGAAGTGGAGCCATCCACAGAGGACCAAGCGTATCTGAGTGAGCAGGCTGATCAGCTCTAGACTCTTCCCCATTGACTCGCGAGATCTTCCTTTTTCTTGTGAGCCCCTTTTGTATACATACTGTATATTGTCTTTTGGACTTGTTATGATAAAAGACACTTGTAAAGTGTAATGATTATCATATCGTGTATAACTTTGTATATGTACTTCTTGTGTTGGCATATATGTAAGATACCACGCCTTGTCGTGTACTCTGATCTTTGTTGTACTTTTATGCTTAGCGTATATACGTGGGGGCAATTTATGACCTACGTATATACGTCGCAGTGACGTCCCCGTATCCGTGGAATCGGGGCGTTACAGGTTGGTATCAGAGCCTAGGCTCTCAAACCTAAAGTACAAACAAGTAGCAAATTCTAGAAATTTGCTTATGCCAACTACAATGTACAAAGTTATAGAGTCCTTCTTGCTTCTTTCGTTGATCAATTCCTTCGTATCCTAAACTCCTTTCCTTTGTTTCCAATTCCAGTTATCATTCGGTATGGAGAGACGATCGGGTCGTAACAATATCGGGCAAGTCCCGAATGGACCCGTAGGAGGAGAGAATGCTGATATCCTGAAGGTCATTCAGACCATGCTGGGAAACCAGCAACAGCAGATGGAAAATCAGCAACAGCAGACCGAGCTCCTTAGGCAGGAGTTGGCAGCCCCGAAGGAGCAGAGGCCGGGGAACGTGTCCGACTTCCGACGGCTGCAACCGGCCATCTTCACGGGAGGCGAGAAACCATTGGAGGCTGAGCAATGGTTGACGGACACTGCAGACCTACTGAATGCAGCCCGTGTCCCGAAGGAGAACCAAGTTGAAGTAGCTAAGATTCAGTTAAAGGATGTTGCGAGAACTTGGTGGCTCGCAGAGGAGGCTAGACTGGAGAAGCCCGTTACTTGGGACGCCTTCTCCAAGAGTTTTTACAGCCGCTTCTTCCCTGCTACGGCGCAGAAAGATATGGAGGAGCAATTCATCAGGCTCCAGCAGTGGAACAAGTCCGTGGACGAGTATGCCGCGGAGTTTCTTCGACTGAGCCGCTTCGCGCCGTATATGGTAACGGACGAGGAGAAGCGAGCGAGCAGGTTTCAGCAGGGTCTACAGATGAAGATTCAGATGTACCTGATGCCCCAGCAGCTGAAGACCTATGCAGAGGTTCTCACCATCGCTCGGGAGGTAGAGCGTGGGTTGGAGAAGGAGCAAGGGGATCAGATGAGACAGCAGGTCATGAAGCGGCCATTTGTACCAGTGGGAAGAGGAGGCCCGTTCAAAGCAGCTAAAGTTCAGATGAGGCAACCTTTCAGGCCAGCTCCTTACCAGACGGCCCAACCTATTGCCTTCTGCAACTATTGTCAGAAACCAGGGCACACTCGACCAAATTGCCGGAGGGCAAATGGGCTGTGCTTGGTGTGTGGATCCAGAGACCATTCCATAGAGGCTTGTCCACACAGGAGAGTGGGGATAACCGGTCAAGCAGTGCCAGCACTTCCAGGACCGAGTGGACAGCGGGCAGTACCAGGGCCTCTTGAGCAGAGGAACCAGGGACCGGTGATGAGGAGAGCTCTACCCCTTCCTCCACAGCATGTTGTTCGCCCAGTCCAGAGAGGAGGCAGGACTGCAGCAGGGCGTGGCAGAGGTCAGGCTTATACTCTGACAGCAGAGGAGGCTGAGGCTTCAGAGGAGGTGATAACAGGTAACATCAGAGTTCATTCAATACCTGTTCTCGCTCTCTTCGATTCAGGAGCATCCCACTGTTATATCTCAGATAAATTTGTGGCTGTACATTCTATTCCTGTTAAATTGTTAGACCACAAGTGGGAGATAAGTACAGGGAATGGGGTAGTCATATCCTCTAGAGTTTGTACTGATTGTCCAGTAGAATTATGTGATAAGACTTTGGCCATAGATATGCTCGTACTAGACACCAAAGGGTACGACGTAATCTTAGGCATGACCTGGCTCAGTCAGTACTATGCAGTAATTGACTGTAGGGAGAAGAAGATCAATTTTAGAATTCCCCTTCAACCTGAATTCCAGTTTAGTGGAGAAGTGAAGTCCACTAGGGGAAAGACCCAGATGACTACTTCGGAGGTTCAGAAGCAGAAGGTACCGGTGTGGGATGAATTCCCAGAGGTGTTCGCTGAGATATCAGGACTACCACCGGAAAGGATGATTGAGTTCTCCATTGATACAGTTCCAGGAGCAGCTCCCATATCCAAGGCTCCATACAGGATGGCACCGACGGAGTTAGAGATTCTGAAGAAGCAGCTGCAGGAATACTCAGACAAGGGATTGATTCGGCCGAGTACTTCACCGTGGGGAGCTCCAGTACTATTGGCGAACAAGAAGGATGGTAGTAAGAGACTTTGTGTTGATTATAGGGAATTGAACAAGGTCACCATCAAGAACAAGTATCCCTTACCCAGGATCGATGATCTGTTTGATCAGCTTCATGGAGCCCGTGTGTTCTCTAAATTGGATTTGCAGTCGGGTTACCATCAGCTGAGGGTGAAGAAGGAGGACATACCGAAGACGGCATTCAGGACCCGATATGGCCACTATGAGTTTCTAGTTATGCCTTTCGGAGTCACCAATGCCCCTGCAGTTTTCATGGACTTGATGAACCGAGTGTTCTCGCCCTACTTGGATCAGTTCGTTGTTGTTTTCATAGACGACATTCTGATCTATTCAAAGAACAGCAAGGAGCATGCAGAACACTTGAGGATTGTGTTGCAGACTCTTCAGCAGGAGCAGCTTCATGCCAAGAGAAGCAAGTGTGAGTTCTGGTTGGACAGCATAGCCTTCCTTGGACACATGGTTTCAGCAGAAGGGATTTCGGTTGACCCTAGCAAAGTCCAGGCAGTGAAGGATTGGCCAGTTCCGAGGACGGTGACTGAGATTAAGAGTTTTCTTGGACTAGCAGGATATTACAGACGCTTTGTCCAGGACTTCTCTAGAATTGCAGCTCCGTTAACCCAGCTCACCCGGAAAGGGGTAAAGTACATATGGACTGAAGAGTGTACTGCAGCCTTTGAGCAGTTGAAGCAGAGACTTATTTCAGCTCCAATCTTGAGGACTCCCTCAGGGAGAGGAGGGATGGTTATCTTTAGTGATGCTTCAGGTAAAGGCCTGGGATGCGTACTTATGCAACATGATTATGTTATAGCATATGCATCTAGGCAACTGAAGACTCATGAGCGGAACTACCCAACTCATGACTTGGAGCTAGCAGCGGTGATCTTTGCCTTGAAGATTTGGAGGCACTATCTTCTGGGAGATAAAGTGCTGATATATACAGATCATAAGAGCCTCAAGTATATCTTCTCGCAGAAGGAGTTGAACATGAGGCAGAGGCGGTGGCTGGAGCTTATGGCAGACTATGATATTGACTTGCAATATCATCCAGGCAAGGTCAATACAGTTCCTGATGCACTGAGTAGGATGCCAGAGAACAGAGTGCTTGTCCAACTTACTCAGCAGAAGGAGTTGATTCAGGACTTTATCAGATTGGACTTGATGGTGGTTCGAGGAGCTGAGAAGACAGGACAGCTTATGACCTTACAGATCCAGTCTTCATTGATAGATGAGATTAAGGAAGCTCAGAAGGAGGACCCCAGGCTACAGACATTCCGAGTTCAGGTAGAGGCTGGATTGAGGACGGATATTTGTATTCGTCCGGATGGTGCATTGTACTTTGGAGGTAGACTTTGTGTTCCCCAAGGGGAAGTTAGACAGAAGATTTTGGAGGAAGCACATAGTTTAGCCTATTCTATACATCCAGGAGGAAACAAGATGTACCAGGACTTGAAGAAGCAATTTTGGTGGAATGCCATGAAGAGAGAGATAGCTCAGTTTGTAGCTAAGTGCTTGGTGTGCCAGCAGATAAAGATTGAGCATCAGAGATCAGCTGGACTTCTTCATCCTTTGCCAATACCTGAATGGAAGTGGGAGCACATCACTATGGACTTTGTCATGGCATTACCTCGTAGTCCCAAAGGTAATAATGCTGTGTGGGTTATCATTGATCGTCTCACCAAGTCAGCTCATTTCATACCATTCAGGGTGGGTCAGACTACAGAGGTTCTGGCAGATAAGTATGTGAAGGAGATAGTTCGTCTGCATGGAGTTCCAGTCAGTATTGTTTCAGATAGAGATACCAGATTCAGATCTCATTTTTGGGAGAGTCTCCAAGAGAGTCTGGGCACTCGCCTGAAATTCAGTACATCTTATCATCCTCAGACAGACGGACAATCAGAGAGGACCATTCAGATACTTGAAGACATGCTTAGGGCCTGCATGATTGAGTTTAAGGGATCTTGGGAAGATCATCTTCACTTGGCTGAGTTTTCTTATAACAACAGTTATCAGGCAAGTATCAAGATGGCACCTTTTGAGGCACTGTATGGGAGGAAGTGCAGATCGCCGATTTGTTGGGATGAAGTCGGTGAGAGAGGATTATTGGGGCCAGAGATTCTGATTCAGACAACCGAGAAGGTCAGAGTCATCAGGGATCATCTCAGGGCAGCTCAGAGCAGACAGAAGAGTTGGGCAGACACACGGAGGAGGCCATTGGAATTCCAGGTTGGAGATCATGTATTCTTGAGGATATCACCTACCAAGGGAATCATCCGGTTCGGTATTCGTGGAAAGCTGAGTCCGAGATATATCGGCCCATTCGAGATATTGGATCGAGTGGGAGATGTGTCTTATCGATTGGCTTTGCCGCCATCGTTGGACGGTGTTCATAATGTTTTCCACGTATCTCAGTTGAGGAGGTATGTAAAGGATGATAGCCATATTTTGGATCACTCCGAGCTGGAACTGCAACCGGACTTATCATATCAGGAGCAGCCGATGGCCATATTGGATAGAAGTGTGAAGACACTGAAGAACAAAGCCATACCTTTAGTGTTGGTGTCTTGGAACCGCCATGCGCCAGGAGAGGCCACATGGGAACGAGAGGACGTCATCCGAGAGCGTTATCCTCAACTCTTCTCATCTTGATTGGTAAGCCTCTTTCCTTTTTCTCTTTTCTATTGTTATCTTTCTTCCTAGCCTTATCTATCTGTTACCATTCCTGTTACCCTTCACCTTATGAAATTTCGAGGACGAAATTTTTGTAAGGTGGGTAGATTGTAATACCCCGTTTCCGTAATACGTACTAAGTTGCGTATTCTGATTTTCGATCGTATTTTTCGATTTACTTCCCGTATTTGACCAATTTCAATTTCAAATATCATTTTCTAATATATTAGATTTTAGGTGAATTTCTGGAATTTTCTAGAATTAAAATGAATTTCTTCAAAACCGGTGTCGACCAGTGTCGCTGATCGATTCCCGAATTTTTATCTTACAAACAGTTAGGAATTTCAAGAAAATCTTTTAGACATTATTTCTTAGAATGACATTTCTTATGTAAATATTTTTTCTGAGAATTTTATAAATTCATGAAAATTCTTTCGGAGTCGGTAGGTAACTGATTCCGGGATTTTTAGCTTTAAAACTATAAAGTATTTCTTCAAACGGATTTCACTATAGGTCTTCATATATTATTGCTGATTTTTGGTGAAAATTACGAGTCGTTCCGAGATACTTAAATTTCGGACGATTTCGGTATTTTCCGAAATATTTCCCACATTCTTGACTTGAACCTAGGAATCCGTGTTTCCGGTATTTTCATTTTCCAAGACCAAGAAAATCTCTTCATTTATCAATTCTTTTCTTTTTCCTTTTCCCTATTTTCTTTTCCTTCCTTCACAACCACAAAAAAAAAAAATTCCATTTTCCAAATTTCCATTTTCTTCCAAAAATTCCATCTCCACACATTCTCACCAACCTCCCTCATTTAATACATCTCTCTCTCTCTCTTTCTCATGGCCGACCACCATTGGCCAAGGGAGACACCTCATCTCCCCTATTTTGCACAAAACCCCTCTCAATTTCTTTATTTGCATTCCCTTTACAAAAATCAAAACCTATATAAATCCTTTCCTTTACAAATCTTTTCTCTTTTCTTCACTTCACCAAGAGATTAGCCTTCACCATTTTCTTCTCCATCTCAAACCCTAACTCCAAAACACCACAAGGTCTTCATCTCCTTTTCAAGCAACGACTGCTTTTGGATTGTGATCGTCCGTAGTATCGCCGTGGAATCAATTGGTGATAATTATCGACACGATCTTTTCGGAACTCGTCAAGCCTCGATTTAACCGTTCAAGGTGAGTATTTTTACTCACCAAGACTAGATTACTTCTTTGTGTACATACGATGATCATTCATGTACACTTGTGTCATAAAAATCCCATTTTTAGGCCAACAAACAACCATCAGAATTTCTGTTCTGTTTTCTGTTTTCTTCACGATTAGTCGACTTAACCTAGGGCCTAGTCGACTAACCCACCTTAGTTGAAACGTAGTCTTTCTAATTTCACAGTTTTAGTCGACTAAGCCATATTACCAGTCGACTAGACCCCCCTAGTCGACTACATTTTTAGCCTAGTCGACTAATCTTTCCTTGGACCAGAAAACACCAACTCTCGGCCCTAGTCGACTTAGCCTAGATATTAGTCGACTTGAGACCCCTAGTCGACTACTATTTTCACCTAGTCGACTAATATTTCCTGGAATAAATCCTAACTTTCTGTATCACAGTTTTAGTCGACTTAGCCCCCCTATTAGTCGACTTAGGTATCTGTTAGTCGACTATACATTTCACTCTAGTCGACTAACTTTCCTGAAACAGAAACCCAACTCTCTGTTTCCCAGTTTTAGTCGACTAATTCAGACTGTTAGTCGACTTAAGACCCCTATTAGTCGACTAATCTTTCCTCCTAGTCGACTAATTATGACTGTTTGACTTAGTTGATTCCGTTCTGAATTTGGTTCTTATTGTTGATACATGTGTGGTATATTATTCCTGTTCATGCTTCATAACTGGTATTATATGACATGTTACTTGATGAATCTTACCTCATATTACTTCATGACTTGTTATTGTACATTATCACCCCATAACTTGTTAAATAGTGAATATCACCACTTATCATGCCATCACTTGAACCAAGCATGATACACTTGACTTTTGTATAAAATGGACCAACTTACACATGGGTCGGGGGAAAACATGCGGATATCGATATGTGTTCGTGTTTACAGTGGCTTTTAGGAATGTTGTGCAACTCATGTTCCGGTCTGACCTGTGGGCCTCCAGGGGACCGAGGGGAGTGCTTGCTCCCTCTATTACTGGTACCATCATGATAAGGGCATACATAAGTCCCTCCTGAATGGCCTAGCGGCTGGCTTCCGTCACCAAGCAACGGAACAATCCTGGACCGTTATCCCGGGCATGTACGGGATCCACTGTAAACATAGTTCGTCGATACAACCGCTGATTTCTAATAACAACCTTGTTTTACTAGGATATGGATCTATGTGCCCTGGGACGCTGGGTCACATAGCTAGATATCACAGTAAGATAAGTAATAATAATAAGACGTTAATTGTAGATCTATTGTACGACTTTATCTATTCATACTTTTCATATCTGTTAGTTGATATACCTTATATAGTCCCATCTTACTTGTACTCGTCCCTTAGCCACTTGGCTGTAGCTATCTATTGTTTATATGTCTTGATCCTTTGGATTTGCATATTCAGATTCTGAGGCTTGGAACGAAGTGGAGCCATCCACAGAGGACCAAGCGTATCTGAGTGAGCAGGCTGATCAGCTCTAGACTCTTCCCCATTGACTCGCGAGATCTTCCTTTTTCTTGTGAGCCCCTTTTGTATACATACTGTATATTATCTTTTGGACTTGTTATGATAAAAGACACTTGTAAAGTGTAATGATTATCATATCGTGTATAACTTTGTATATGTACTTCTTGTGTTGGCATATATGTAAGATACCACGCCTTGTCGTGTACTCTGATCTTTGTTGTACTTTTATGCTTAGCGTATATACGTGGGGGCAATTTATGACCTACGTATATACGTCGCAGTGACGTCCCCGTATCCGTGGAATCGGGGCGTTACAAGTATTATCAATTCTTTCTTTTCTATAAGTGATAGGCTTTCACTTATAAAGATGGGTTTGGGATGGTCTTGACTTCCCAGATTGAGCTGCATTACCTTGTCTTCGGTAGGTGGTTCGCGCAATTCGAATCGCTTTTCCCATTGAAGGTCTAATTGCTGGGCCCATGGTTCCTCATCAGTGGCTTCTGCGGGGTCCAATTGACTGCTTGAGATCATATTAGCAGTGAGGTTTTCGAACATTCCTCCTACACTGACATCTGAGTCCCACTCGGAGGATGAGGCTGAATGTGATGGAACTGGTCCATCGTCTTCGGCTTGAACCATTGCTGATGATGTGGGTGTGACGTATCCCAACCCCCTGCGTGTACTATCATAGTAATTTGCAGCTTCCCTTTCGGCACAAAGTTCCGCATCAAACCGCGCCTTCCTTTTTCGAAATTCAGGCCTACTCCATGCTTCAAGTCGTACCCCATCTTCTTCATAATATGGCGCGCTGGCCGCGCGTAATGAAAGAATTGTGGAGTGTCTGAGTCCGAGCTCGAATCTGCAGTTGTGGGTCCCCGTGGCTGGGTTCTGCCGAAGATTATCGGCGACTGACCTTGTTTGGACGGAGGGATCACCAGTGTGGCCCCCTCTATAGCTTCCACAGATGTGCTGGCTACACTTGGCTCATGTACGGGCACATGCAAAGAGCCATCCGTAATGGATTTAATCAACCCAGTACTCGCAGGATAATCAAAAGAAATATTATCATTAATTACCCATTCACCTTCATCCTCTGAAGGGATATTACATAGGGGATTATTGAGACATGCTATAATTGGTTCACCAATTAGAATGGCTGGCATGCCTGTTTCGGATTCTGAATCCGCCTCGTTGTCACTTTTATCATCGTCCGGCAACGATTCTTTAAGTGCTCCACCGGCCTCTTGATATAGGAGGGCGTCAGTGAAGTAGTTTTCCACCCCTTTGAATGGTTGCTTCTCAGCAAAGACAGTTCATACTGTCACATCATCTTCAACATATTTGAAGCACTGGTGCAGAGTAGAGGGAAAGATCCAGTTGGCATGGATCCATGGCCGTCCCAGCAGCAGGTTATATGAAGTGTCAGCATCAATGACATAGCATGTCACTTCTGACTTCAGACTCCCGATTCTGCAACGGAGTCGAATTTTTCCCAGTGGATGACTGCTCCCGGCGTTGAAACCGTATATTGTAGTAGTGGTTGCGGACAACCTGTACAATGGTATGCCGAGGAAGTAGAGAAGCCTTTTGGGGATGATGCTGAGTGCAGACCCCGGATCGACTTGTATTCTCTCGATGCACGTTGAACCGATATATCCGGTGTAGTACAGAGGTCGATCGTGCTTGTTGTCTTTGAGAAGCATATCTTCCGCCGTGAATGTAATAGCGGGCACCTTTGATTGTGCATGATGACTTCTGGGCAAGGAGACTGAACGTCGTCGTTAGGGATTTCAGGCATGCATGTCAGAAAGGATTCTGAATTGGCTAGCGCATCCCTGAGTGCTTCTCTTGTTTCTTTCGAGAGGCGAAGTAGCTCATGTATAGTTATACGAGCTGGGATATTGGCCAACTGAGCCAATATGTCAAAGCGAAAGGGCGTATCAAACCCTTGGCCTGGTGGTTTCTTCAACACGTGGTCGAATCGTACCTCCTTAGGCCTCTCTTTTCCCTTGGTTGGGATTGGAGTGGATGCTGGTATTTGTACTGACGTCGTTTGCTGTTGTGTCTCGTCAGTAGACTTTTCATACTGCCTCAAGTATGATTTTCTGGATCGGGTGCCCATCTGTTGAGGCGCGTCGGCTTGCGCTGTGCAAGCATGCTTTTCTCCTTCAGAATCACTGAGGGAAGCCGATGTAAGATTGTCGTCGTCTGGCAGGATGGAGATGACATTGCAAGACTTGCCCTTTGAGTTGGGCTGCTTCGGATCCTGCCGTACGTCTTGGACGAGGTCTGGATGTATCCACATGACTTCTCCTGTCTCCAATGTTAAGGGAACAAGACCCTTATTGTTTTGAGCTGTAGCTGAGGGATGCTTGACTTCCAACCGTGGCGCAGGGGCTGGATAGGTCCCGTCAGGAACTGTGATCTTTGGAGTTTTGCCAAACTCGAGGGTCACCATATTGGCAGTGACTTTCTTCTGCTCCGTCTTCAATGTCAGAACCCCGGCATCAACCAGGGCTTGTATTCTGTCCTTAAGGACATAACACTTGTCAGTAGGATGGTGGATCATCCTGTGGTAGAGACAATATTTAGGGTCGTTTGTGCGCCCTATCTCATTGGGACGCCGAGCATCTGGCAGTTTCATTTTGTTCCCTTTGTGGAGCAGATGGAATATCGTGACCACCTGATCGTCTTTGAAGGAGTACTGCTTTGGAGGGAACTTAGACTCCTGATTGTTGAAACCGCTCTTCTTGGCCTTCGACTGTACGTCTCCGGATAACTCCACAGACATAGTCTCTTTGCCTTTAGCTTGAGAAGATTGCGGTAGGTCGCTACGCCCTTTGTTGTTCATCCCCCACTTGCCTCTAGGGGCGGATGGTTCGAACTTTTTAGCCGATTTCTCGGCTATCTCAACTTGTTCGACCAATTCTTTCCAAGTGTGGGCTTTGACAGCCCCCATGCGAACTTCTACTTGGTCTAGGAAGTTGTGTCTGCATGTCTGCAAGAGCATGGGTAATGGCATCCCAGCTGGGCACATCAAGGATAAGTTTCTGAATCGTTCAATGTAGTCACGGACATATTCGCCCTTCCTCTGCACAGTGGAGAGGAGCTTATCCATGGTTACTTCGGTATCATCCTCATGGAAACGAGAGAGGAACCGAGTTTCCAGGTCGATCCAGGAGTTGATAGAGCCCGGGGGAAGACTGCGAAACCAGTCAAATGCCACCCCCTTTAAGGTGCCAATGAAAAGCCTAGCCATGATGGCATCATTGCTTATAACATTACCAGTCTGAGACCGGAAATAGTAAATGTGCTGATTTGGCGAGCTCTTTCCATCATAGGTATGCAGCGTTGGCGGTTTGAACTTCAGTGGATATGGCACCGAATCCCACTCCAGCGGATAAGGACGGACTGCCCCTACCTTCTTTAATTCATCCCTCTGAGCTAAGGATGCGATCTGAGCTTGGAGGCCCTTAAGGACTTCGGCGTCTAAGGAGGAACCCTCTTTGGATTCTCCGTCTTTGGCTGCTCATTGCTGAAGTGTTCCTCCTCGTCGTGATTGCTCCCGGCATCATTGTTGTTCCGATCACTGAGGAGTTGTGCGAGCATGTGTTGAATATTGTCCAGAGCCTCTTGCTGAGTCTTGGAAGTTTGCTCCTGAGCTTCCAAACGTCGACGAAGATCGTCGTTAGCATTATCAGCCATGTTGACTGATGCCCTGTTTGTTCGCACTGAACTGACTGTGGCCGAAGAAGCATACCCGCTATCTTCATCTTCTTCGTCGAATGATTGGAGTGATCTCCTGGGCTGTGACGAGGCTAGGGCCGTCGAGGAAGAAGGCTGTTCATAAGTGTAGGGTATCACCACCCTGGATCTGGTGTTCCGGAAAATACCTTCTTCATGCACCAAGACTTCGCCTAAGGCTGGGCTATAATCTAGATCTGGGGACTCTCGTCCTCTTCCAGGCATGTTGACGGATGCAGAGGGTAGATCTCGCGAGATGCTCCTTTTGCGGTGTCTCCTCAGGGCCTGTACCGATAGTCGATCAAAGACTGACCGTCGTCTTGGAGGCGTGGCGGGGATTGGTCCCAGCCGGCAATGGACCGAGTGGAGTGTCACCAGCTGACATCCCACTTGTTGACAACAGGGGAAGAGGTTTGTCTATTTATCAACAATTTTCTCAAATCAGACCCGGTTGGGTCTCTGCAATCGAGCGCGAAGGCTCTTTTGGTCGCATATAGGATGACGTCCTGCTTCTTTTATCCTTGCAGATGGGATTAGCATTGAATAGTGCTTTAGTTTCAGCTTCGCCATCAGGTGCGAGCTTAGTGCTTGACGCACTGGAAAGCGGAGCACGCTGTGGTGCTTTACCTGCTATGCTGCTGCGAAGGAAATTAGCCTTAGATAGTACTTTGGCTTCGGCTTTGCGGTCATGAACCCTGTGTTGGCCCAATGGCCTTCCACTCTAGTTTTGATGATGATCAACACTCATGTAGTTATGTTTACTAATATTCTTGTGTTTCTAAGTTTCAGATCATTAACAGGATATTAGTTGGTGATTAGCTTCAACAAAATGATTAGAAGCTATTCTTGATGATTCCGGTGCCAAGCTTAAAGATCATACCTTTGCACTTGGAGAATCACGGAGTTTTGGAGCAAGTCTACTTGAAGATGAAGATCGTCAAGAAGACTTAGGTATCCTCGTTGTTGACTGAGATTTCCTGCACACAAAAAAATTAGAATATTAGATTAAGAATAGATGTGCAAGGTTCTCAGTTCTAATCCGCGGTAGCAGGGCTATGCGGGTCGTGATCCTCAAGGAGGGACTGCGATGGAAGCGTTGAGCAAGTTTCTCTAAAAATTTATCTTTTTTAGTTATTTTGTTAGTCACGATGGTATTTACAAAGAAAAGTGGTATTTACAATGAGTTGTGGGAAAGAATATTGGAGAGGTGTGGATTTGATCTACAAAAAAGAAAAGAAAAGAAAAGAATAGAAAACTAACCTTGGTTGGAGAAAATATGCGAAACCTAACACTTTCTACCTTATTTCGGAGGCATTGAACGTATAAACCTTGGGATCGAACTCAGTCCGTTGTCGCATTAGGTCATCAAGCCTTGGGCAAGCATGAGTTGATACGCCTCGAGGAGGAGAACATCGCCATAGAATATCGTTGGAACCTACTAATCTTCGGTATACTTGTGGTTCGGTAAACGCTCGCGTGCTCGTCAAAGATCAACAAAAAGAAACACAGTAGAAAAGAAAGAGAAAACAAAGAAAAGCAACGACATAAGAACAAAATAAAAATTACCTTTTTATTGATTACAATGGAAGAGAAGAGAATCATCTGTCGGTGTCACCATCAACAAAGCCATCTCCCTCACTTACATAAAAATTACAAAAAGAAAAGAAAACCTAGAAGAAACCCTAAAAATCTGAACTTTGGCCCTTTGCTGGACGCTAGACACCCTGTACGTTGCACTTTGCAGGGATATTTATAATGCAGAAGGTAGTAGAGTCCAGAATGAAGTCCTCCACGAAAACCTGTCCCTGGATAACTCTGAAATGCCGCGGAAACGCGGCTTTTGCCGCGCCTCCGCGGCAATCTGGTGGCTTCTGGCCACGCGCTTTGGCGCGTGGCCTCTCCTGGTCCGTCCCTGTGGGCTTCTGCTTCTGGAATTTTAATCCTGGCCTTTTAAATCTGGATTTTCGAGGTAACTTGGTAATCAAGTTACTCTTAATCCAGATTTCTTCAAATTTTCTTCCACGAAATTCCTCTCTATCTTGGCCTTTATCTTCATCCTGCAGGTGTTTAGGGTTGGATAGAAGTCTATCTTTCCCTAATCTCTGATATTTGCAACTTTTAGCCCTTGTATTTGCATTTTGACTCTTTGTATTTGCGCTTTTTCACCTGGGCTTCAAACATGGGCTTGGATCTGGGCTTTTGGGCTCTTTAGGCTTTATTTATTGCTAAAATAACAATTCGAGGCCTGCACACAATAAATAATAAAATATTAATAATTGTGCAGAATTAAATGAATAAATATGAAAATGTGATGGTAAATATGATGATAAAAATGCACTTTTGACTACCAATCACTCGTTTAGATAGAGTTTTAGATCCATTTGTAAAGCTTAGTTTAGTTGATATGCTCAAGTGCACAAAACACACACGTTTCATGATTTGGTTTTTGGTTTTCATGAATAATAGATCAAAACAAGTTTACCTTATACCTATGTATATTAGATATGTTCTAGATATACATACATGCTTTAAACTTGCTAGACAAACTTATTTTGACTATCCTATTCATGTTTTGGAAAAATCAAGTTTGATAAAAATACAAGTTTTGTTTTTGATAAAATTGGCAAGACACAAAAATGAATTGATATGTTGATATATTGTCTTGAAATTTTTATCACATGTTTATGTTTCAACATAAAATGATAAAACAATTTTTATGGTATTTTTAAAAGAGATAAAAGATTTTTTAGAAAATATTTTTCCAAATTTTTCTGACCTGGTTTTGTGCTGACAGGCTGGTCGGCCGACCGGGACGGTCGACCGCACCAATGGCCGGTCGACCGACGTGCACAGACGTGCACGTCTGTTAGGCACAGTGGACGGTCGACCGGGCCGGTCGACCGGGCCTGAGAGCTCTGCTCTCGGTTTATTTCGGTCGACCGGACCGGTCGACCGATGTTGCCCAACGGTCACAAATTTGACCGTTGGCGGTCGACCGGGCCGGTCGACCGGCAGTCTGTCAGACTGCCAACTCAGCCTAACGGCTAGTTTTGTAAAGGGGCTATATAAACCCCATCTCTTTGGGGGTTTTAGCCAAGATTTCTAAGAGAAAAAATACTAGTTTTCTGTAGTGTTTAAAAGAGTTTTAAAAGAGTTTTTGAGGCTTTAAAACTTCTCATCTTTATTTGTTTTGGGTTTTTGGAAAATCAAAGAAAAATAGGTTTTTGGGATTTTTGCTTAGATCTTCAATTCTATCATATTGCAAGTATTTTTCCAAAGATTTTTCTTTGTTGCTTGTTTCCAAAAACACTTGTTTTCCACACTTGAGCTATCTTCTATCCTAAACTACTAGGATCTTTGTTTTTGTGGAAAAAGAAAGAAAAAGAGAGTTTGTGGTTTTTGAACCACTTGTTGTAAACCCTCCTTTATTTGTTGTATCCCTCTTCGGTAGAGGTGATCGGAGTGGTATTGGTTTGCTCCCTCTTCGGTAGAGGTGGAGTTTGGTTGTGAGCCTCTTCGGTAGAGGTGTGTGGATTGGTTGTTGTATTGGCTACGGGCCTAACCCCTCGGTTGTGAGGAGGTTGTTGTTTGAGAGAGGAGTTTGGTACTCCTAGAGTTGTAAGAAATCCTCTTTGGTAGAGGTTCCCTCGGTGGGAGTTGAGATAGTGGAAATCCTACACGGTGGTGTAGGCGGGGATGTAGAGCAAGGTGCTCGAACCTCGAAACAAATCTTGGTGTTTGCGTATTGATCCATTGTCTCTCTAACTCTCTCTCTTATATTTGTGCAAAGCATCATATTCATATCATATCATATTTGCTTGTGTTGTGCATATTTCATATTGCCTTGCATTTATTCATATTGCTATTCATTCTTATATGCTTGGCTTGATTGTGTGTATCTTATATTGCTTGGATTGCTTGTGTGTGTGTGCCTAACTTATACTCATCCAACAAGAGCTTCACATAGCACCTCAACCCATTTCAAGGGGAATCAAGGGGAGTTAGTCCAGAGCCTCGCAAGGGGAATTCGGCTACACTTGTTGTATTGTATTAGTTTGTGCATAATTTGCATTAGCTTCCGCATTTAGCGCATTAGTTTTGCATTAGTTCATTAGATTAGCAATAACACCTATTCACCCCCCCTCTAGGTGTTTTTCAATTGGTATCAGAGCTAGTGCTCCTGATACTTAGGCTTAACATCCTAGGAGTGATCCATTTGCTTGCTAATCTCATTTGCATTTGTTTGTTTGCACATTCATATATAGTTTACCATGGACTTCATGACCCCTCCTAGCTTTGACCCTTCCAACATTGATGTTTGGAAGTATAGGATGTCCATGTACCTAAAGACCCTAGGTTTGCATGTTTTCCTTGCCGCCACCAAGAGATGTTATCTTGGTGATGGTAATCATATAGGGGCCAATGCACAAGCCCTAGAGGCTATTAGAAGCACTTTGCCTAAAGAATATCTTTTATGTGTTTCTAACTTCGATTCCGCTTTTGTAGTGTGGAACAAATTGACAACCACCACCACCTCCAAGCTTCAATTGCCAATCCAAGAAGAGGAATCTAGTGGAGAATCCGAACCACAACAATGCTACATGGTCCAAGGGAATGACTCCCTTGAGGTACACTCGGAAACTCCATTAGATAGTGATGATGATGCTAGTTCTTCAAATGATCATATTGATGCCCATGCTTTGAATGAAGAACTTTCCATTATTTGTGAAAAACTAATTGAAAAATATAAGATTTTGAAAAAGAAAAGTCTAGAAATTGAAAAAGAAAATAAGTGTTTGCATTCTAGACTTGATTGTGTTTTGCAAGAAAAGGTTGAGATCCATAATGAGAGGGATTCATTAAAATCTCAACTTGATCTTGCACTTAAAGAAAATGAGTTTTTGAAAAATAAAAATGATTGCCATGTTCTTTTGAAGAAAAATGAAAACTTGTCTTCAAAAGTTGATTTTGTTTTAAAAGAGAATGTTGATTTGAAAAATAAAATTATTTCTATTTCAAATGATTTAGATGTGTGTTTAAAGAAAAACATTGTTTTGCAAATAAGATGGATGCACATGTTTGCCATGCTAGTGTAGCTTCTTCATCTAGTCTACCTAATGCATGTACCTCTTCTTCTAAAATTATTGATGATATTTGTATGTTAAAGAAGAGAGTAGATTGTTTGGGCTCCACTATGAGCCAATGTGCCATGAACCACTCACGGTTGGAAACCTTGGTTCGAAAGAAACAAGTTCCATCTTCTATGCATGCACACCCTCCACGGCATACACATGCTCCTCACGGACACCATCACACCATGTATGCTCATGTGTACACTTGTACACATTGTGGTCGTAAGGGCCATCTTGCTAAATTTTGCTATGATCGTTTACATGTTGAAAATTTAGCCAAGAAGTTTGTTTGGGTTAGAGAAGGTACTAACCCCCATGGACCCAAAAGAGTATGGGTACCAAAGACCACCCCTCCTATTATTTTTGATGTAGGTGTGGGCTCTCATATGACGTGAGAGTGATGACACCTTGGAGTGGATGCGTTCCGTACTTAAAGGAAATCATATGGATGCATCACTTTCAAGGGAAGATTTGGTGGAGAGGACCACCAAGTTTTGGAGACAAGGAGAGTTGCCTTGAGGTTTTTGTAACGATTCCTAAACTCCCATGCTTTCATATTCATTTGATTATGGCATTTTTTTTGATGTCTATGGATTAGTATGTTCATTCCATGTTTATTAGATCCTTGACATACATGTATAGTATTTGAGACACATATGCTTATATGAACCCATATTTAGTGTTCTCACTTTTGTTTAAGCTATAATGTATATCATGAATCTAATACATGTGAATTTACATAGTAATCATGTTTTAGTTTTATCATGATGATTTTTATATTGTGTTTTGATGCTTCATGTTAAGGTTACTTGTTTAGATGTTAGTTTTCATTAAGACTAGGAATTATACTTGTACATATAGTGGGCCACAAATAAATCTATATATGTATGAGCTTGAACGCTTATTTGAACCCATTAGATGTGCTAGTATAGTCTAGTTTTGATGATTCATACATTTCAAACTTGTATTCCATTTTTGGATTTGTTTTATGAGTTTTCACTTCATGTATATGTGTATTATTGTCAAACTTTAAGATATACATGTATACCCTTTGAGTCATTTGCCTTTCATGCAAATCTATATATGGACTCAATTGTGTTTAGGGATATGTATGTATACTTCATGTTTGACAATTCATACATATACCTTGAAATGAAATTTTTCTTGATGAAGATTTAGTTTCTCTTGATTTTGTGTTTAATTATTTAACTTCATGTATATGTCCATCTTATCCAAACTATTGACTATACATGAGTATCCTTTTTGAGCCACGTGCCTTAACGCATATATTTTGTGGACTCGTTATGTTTTGGATATGTATGTATACTATAGTTTGTATTAGACATACATATGCCTTGAAGATTAGATAGTTTTGATGATTTCGTGTTTTAAGGAATAATTGAGCTTAATGAAATATTTTTCATGATTATGATCTTCACATATTATTTGTACACTCATATCTATTGCTCATATTTTGTTTCTCATGAGTTATGCTTTATTGGTTAGAGTGATGATTATCATGTGAATTTTAATTTTGTTTTATTCCTTGCTTGAAGGATTTCGTGCTAGTTAACAAGTTTTTCATTTAACTAGTTGCGGTGTTCTTCATTTTGGTAGTGATTTTCAAATAAAACTACATTTTCAAATCTATCTTTGAGAACCCCTACCTTCCAAGGGCGGTAGGATGGGAGATCATGTTCATGTATGCCCTAAATTGAAAATCTTTAAAACTTGAATTATGATTGGGTGGTAGATAATATGATGTATACACTTGAACTTATTGTTATGTCAATTGGTATCATTGAACTCTTTCAATTGGTATCATTTTGATCTTCTTGTATACTCATATATGTTTTGTATGTATGTATGCTTTAAATTCCAAGTATATCAATTTCTATTGGTATCTATTTTTCATACATATATATGTTTGTGTTTATGCTAGTGCTTGAGTTTCAATTTTGTTTAAATTGATTACTTTTAAATTGTTATCAAGACTATGCATGACTTTAGTTTGTATTTCATAAAGGGGGAGAAAATATGATTTTGTATTTCAATTGGTATTTGTACTCCCACACTTTATGATTAAAAGTTGTTTATATGTTTTTAAAATGAACAATTCTTACAATTGGTATCAATGTTTCTATGTAAAATCTTTTCAATTGGTAAAATATTTACAATTGGTATCATATTTAAGAAATTCAAAATTTGTTTTGGTTTCAAGATTCATGTTTAAGAATTCAAGACTTATGTTTAATTACAATTGGTATTTCCAAAATTTTGTTTAAAGAAAATATTCAAAGTTTTGATTTGTATTTCCTATATGCAAGGAGAGCTTAACATCTCTCTTACATATAGATTCATGTTGAGTATATTATAAATTGAGGAGCTTGACAACTCTTCTTTATATGATATACGTGTGTAGGGGGAGCTTCACATCTCCTCTTATGCATTACATAATATGTGTTATGTGAATTGGGGCTTGTCATCCCTTCTTCATGTAATGCATATGTGTAGGGAAGCTAACTCAGCGTCTTCCTCTTCATGAATGTATATAGCATATAACATATATTGATCCTTGTTTATTGGTATCAAGATGCTTCATTGACATATTTTCAATCGATATCATGTTTTTAAAGTCACCCCTTATTGACTTTGTTTTTGTTTTAGACAAAAAGGGGGAGAACATTGTTTGCATTGTTTTGATTGACAAAAAGGGGGAGAAAGATTTTTACCCCTCATTTTATCTATGGTTTTGATTGTTTACCCCTTTGTTGATGATTGACAAAAAGGGGGAGAAAGATTTATGAAGTTTTATATGCATGCTTATGTTTATGCATATATTATGTTTTAATCTCAAGAATATTAAGTTTAATTGATATATAGAGTTTGCTTTGTAATTGGTATCTAGAGCTTATTTTGTTTTGAATATTCCATTTGATATCTAGAACCATTTATTGTTTATGCATACGCATGTTTCATGTTTAACATTCATTGCATATATTTATTGTTTATCCCTATGCATGAGTTAAGGGGGAGCTTCCTTGAAGCTTATCTTTAATCCATGCATATATAACTCCATGAGTTTTGTCATCATCAAAAAGGGGGAGATTGTTGGCCCAATGGCCTTCCACTCTAGTTTTGATGATGATCAACACTCATGTAGTTATGTTTACTAATATTCTTGTATTTCTAAGTTTCAGATCATTAACAGGATATTAGTTGGTGATTAGCTTCAACAAAATGATTAGAAGCTATTCTTGATGATTCCGGTGCCAAAGCTTAAAGATCATACCTTTGCACTTGGAGAATCACGGAGTTTTGGAGCAAGTCTACTTGAAGATGAAGATCGTCAAGAAGACTTAGGTATCCTAGTTTAGATAGAGTTTTAGATCCATTTGTAAAGCTTAGTTTAGTTGATATGCTCAAGTGCACAAAACACACACGTTTCATGATTTGGTTTTTGGTTTTCATGAATAATAGATCAAAACAAGTTTACCTTATACCTATGTATATTAGATATGTTCTAGATATACATACATGCTTTAAACTTGCTAGACAAACTTATTTTGACTATCCTATTCATGTTTTGGAAAAATCAAGTTTGATAAAAATACAAGTTTTGTTTTTGATAAAATTGGCAAGACACAAAAATGAATTGATATGTTGATATATTGTCTTGAAATTTTTATCACATGTTTATGTTTCAACATAAAATGATAAAACAATTTTTATGGTATTTTTAAAAGAGATAAAAGATTTTTTAGAAAATATTTTTCCAAATTTTTCTGACCAGGTTTTGTGCTGACAGGCTGGTCGGCCGACCGGGACGGTCGACCGCACCAATGGCCGGTCGACCGATCCGGTCGACCGACGTGCACAGACGTGCACGTCTGTTAGGCACAGTGGACGGTCGACCGGGCCGGTCGACCGGGCCTGAGAGCTCTGCTCTCGGTTTATTTCGGTCGACCGGACCGGTCGACCGATGTTGCCCAACGGTCACAAATTTGACCGTTGGCGGTCAACCGGGCCGGTCGACCGGCAGTCTGTCAGACTGCCAACTCAGCCTAACGGCTAGTTTTGTAAAGGGGCTATATAAACCCCATCTCTTTGGGGGTTTTAGCCAAGATTTCTAAGAGAAAAAATACTAGTTTTCTGTAGTGTTTAAAAGAGTTTTAAAAGAGTTTTTGGGGCTTTAAAACTTCTCATCTTTATTTGTTTTGGGTTTTTGGAAAATCAAAGAAAAATAGGTTTTGGGATTTTTGCTTAGATCTTCAATTCTATCATATTGCAAGTATTTTTCCAAAGATTTTTCTTTGTTGCTTGTTTCCAAAAACACTTGTTTTCCACACTTGAGCTATCTTCTATCCTAAACTATTAGGATCTTTGTTTTTGTGGAAAAAGAAAGAAAAAGAGAGTTTGTGGTTTTTGAACCACTTGTTGTAAACCCTCCTTTATTTGTTGTATCCCTCTTCGGTAGAGGTGATCGGAGTGGTATTGGTTTGCTCCCTCTTCGGTAGAGGTGGAGTTTGGTTGTGAGCCTCTTCGGTAGAGGTGTGTGGATTGGTTGTTGTATTGGCTACGGGCCTAACCCCTCGGTTGTGAGGACGTTGTTGTTTGAGAGAGGAGTTTGGTACTCCTAGAGTTGTAAGAAATCCTCTTTGGTAGAGGTTCCCTCGGTGGGAGTTGAGATAGTGGAAATCCTACACGGTGGTGTAGGCGGGGATGTAGAGCAAGGTGCTCGAACCTCGAAACAAATCTTGGTGTTTGCGTATTGATCTATTGTCTCTCTAACTCTCTCTCTTATATTTGTGCAAAGCATCATATTCATATCATATCATATTTGCTTGTGTTGTGCATATTTCATATTGCCTTGCATTCATTCATATTGCTATTCATTCTTATATGCTTGGCTTGATTGTGTGTATCTTATATTGCTTGGATTGCTTGTGTGTGTGTGCCTAACTTATACTCATCCAACAAGAGCTTCACATAGCACCTCAACCCATTTCAAGGGAATCAAGGGGAGTTAGTCCAGAGCCTCGCAAGGGGAATTCGGCTACACTTGTTGTATTGTATTAGTTTGTGCATAATTTGCATTAGCTTCCGCATTTAGCGCATTAGTTTTGCATTAGTTCATTAGATTAGCAATAACACCTATTCACCCCCCTCTAGGTGTTTTTCACCCTGCGCGTACACTGTGGTACAGTAGCTTCGCTCATGAGAACGAGGCCGGCGCGAGGCATCGCTGCTCTTGAATTGGGTGACGGTATGATTGCCGTTGTAACTTTATGATTGGAGCAGACAGGCATCTTGCCTTTTTCTTCGTGGGAGAGGCGCGGTTTAGGCGTAGCTACGCCTGAAGCTTCGGTTGAAGACTTCTGTTTAGGCCTCCATATCCGCCTTGGCAGAGGAGGCTTAGATTCGCAAGGAATCTGATTAGCCACACACGAGGCTGAGGAGTGTCGGCGGAATTCTGCTTCTGGTTTCTGATTTGAAACCTTGGTCGTGGAAACCCTCCTATGCTTCCGTGCTCGAAGCATTGGGCCACCCCCAGAGAGGACTTCTTCAAATCTTTCTTGATCGAGCTGAACCACCAAGTTCTCACAAGTAAAGGAATCAGACTGCGGGCGTGCTTCCTTGTTGCGCCAGAGGACCGCAACAGGTTCGCAGAAAATCTTTTCAGTCTCCGCAGAGACTTTCCTTGAAGATTTAGCCAGAGAAGCTCTGGCTGCACCGGCTTTTCTGAATTCAGAGTCAGACCCAAAGGTCTGTTCGTCGTATTGCGACACTTGATTCTCGGCAGTGGAGAATTCAATCCCCAGCGGAGTCGCCATCTTGTTTTCCATTATATTTGCAAAGGGGGAAAACTTACAAAAAAGAGTTTGCGGAGCTAAATTACAAGTATTCTTAAAAAGATTACAAGTAGATCTCCTCAGAGATTCTGGAGAAGTGTGCCGATAGGAGTCTGGTCAGCGCGCGACCACTTTGTCCCTTTGACGATGCGAGCGATGAGATTCCCTTCTCGCCTGGTTCGGGGAATCAGAGAATAGAAGGTTGGTAGAACCCTCTTGCTGCTTCTCAAAATCGCCTTCAATTAGGAATTCCTTCTCGCCTGGTTCCGGAGATTCCTTGAGAAGAAGGACGATGTTAGGGTATCAACACCCTGGATAGAGAAAGCAATTCTCTAAAAGTTCTCTGAATTCGAGAGCGCACGGTGCGTTATGAAGAAGCCTCTGCTTGTGGAGTCCTCTTGTATGCATCTGTCTCGTATGCATCTCTCTGTGCCTTGTACCCATGGTGGGCTATTTATAGGGAAAACAAGGGTATAATCGTCCCTTAAAAATATAGAAACAGATTGAATCGAATCTGTTTAAATCTGGAAAGTAGCCTTGCTGCGAGGCTAGGATCAGCTTCTGCGAAGCTAGAAAAGGCAGGTCGGTTGATCCTCTTGATCCTTTCCATATCGTTGAAGGATTTCCCCTGATCTTCTTACTCGTTTTAGAAGAGTCAAGAGATTGTGGCAATCAACTGCCAAATTTGATCTCTGATTTGATGTTAATTGGATTTGATCTTGATTGGATCCGATCTCATCTGGAGATTTGATTGGTCAAAGGTTGACCATAGCAGACCAATAGCGGAGCCGTCCGCATTGAGCTCATAGCGGAGCTAGAGGCAGCTTCTGGCGAAGTCCGAAAGAAACCCTTTGGCGGAGCTGGAAGTCCCCTGTGGCGAAGTTTGCGAGTTATCTTCTTGGCGAGGCTTTGGATGACTTCAAGGCGAAGTTGGATGATTTTAGCCTCTCAAGCGAGGCTATCCCTTTGGGCTCGTGTGATGCTAAGTGCTAGCACCTTAGACCTGCTGAGGTCTGTTTAGAAACAATTCGGGTTCACTGTCTGCTTGCTGGATCAGTGGAGTCCAAGTTGCTTCCTTGTCCCTCAGAGATGGGTGAAAACTGGTCTTCAGCTCGTCTGTCACTTGTCTTTTGTAAATGTCAACAAGTTTAGACATTGTTCGGACCAATAAGAATCTTGTCTTTTTTAAGTGTCAACAACCAGGTTGGATCTTATCAGACCCGATAAGGACTGCAGACTCGTTTTGCTAATAGAAACTTTAATTAGCCATCACATGCTCATCCAACTTCCATTTTGGGCATGTAAACAGCCGTATAGGAGCTCTTGACGAGTACTACATTATTATAAGGCACTAGACATGGCAAAACAGTAGTTGGTTGAAATAAAAAAGACATTGAGGTATTTTTAACATGATAATATGTATCCTTACATGCTTCCACTTCATTAATATTTATATTATTACTTGTATTACTATACCATGAAGAATATTGATGTTTACAGTAGATAACACACAGATAAAGATATATACATGTTCAAGTTAAAAAAATTTATAAAAAACTTATTTAATTGCGTATATAATTCATGCGGATAATAGTCCGCCTAAAGGAAGACTATTGTTTGACTGAATTGTATACGGAGTCGGATACTTAATGTGGGTAATGCAATTTTGGGAGAACCTTGGAGTGTGGAATCGGCCGAAAAGAAGGTTGCTACGTTATAGGCCCATATTGCATTACGCTCATCAACTAGTTCAATGGCGAAACAAGAATCAAGATGCGTAGATTTGTGTAGCCCATGCGTGTGACAATCGACCTAAAGGAAGGTTGTAATTATGACCGGATAATTACATATATTATATAGTTGATATAAATGATTTAAATTTTGTGACCAATCCTATAAAGGGGCAGTCAGCTCAAAGAAAGGTTGTTCTTTTATATAAAACTTAGACTTTAGGATATCTATATTGGGTCAGTAATAGTATTGGCATAAAGAGATACAACTTGTTCTGAAAGTTTGACGAGGCAGCTCTATCAGTTAGACTGGTTGCATTCATTATAAATTCTTCTTATTTTATGGCTACTACAGTGAACTTATTAAATGCAATTTTTATTAAAATTGAAGTAAAATTTTATGCTTATGTAGTCTAAATTGAATGATACAAACTTTAAGGAGTAACAAGACCATGTAACCTAGACTATCCCTAAGGACTGATGGACCCCCTATCGTTACTGATAAAAGTTCAGTTAAAGAAAATATCAATTGTAAAAAGTAAGAGAGGTCCAATTGGATATGTCTGGTGGCCATAAAATATGATGTTCTTATAACTATTAGGGGTTCTATGCCTGATAAAGTCAATGCTAAGAGTTAACAGCTAAGTAGCCGACTGATTTATTAAAACGCATCTTAGTAAGCTGATAAATATATGCTACAACGGTAAAAAAAATAAGAGAGTACATTATTAAATGTCCAATTTTGTTTATAAACGAAAGGCACTAAAATTGAAACTCTCTAAAGAGATTCTAGTGCATTTCATTTTTATCTCTTTTCTTACAAAGTATAACCCTTTTCAAGATTATTTATAATACTCAAAGGAAAAAGTGGAGTCTCATTGAGCTCATCAGTCACTATGTCCGGAAATAAAAGAGATTGAAATAAGAAAAGACTAAAAATACTCACTTAGCATTCTGGGATAATACCTCTAATAAGGAAAAAAAGTGTAACTAAAGAGAGAAACACAAACACCACTTCAGTTATTGATCTAACAGTGGTAAAAGTGTAGGAGAAGAAGTCTAAGGTCATTGCATGTTTCTTCTGTAAGAAAGTAAGCTACCTCAAGCAGGATTGCATAAAGTACCAGAAATGGATAATTAAAAAGAGTATATCTCATGTTTAAGTTTGTTTTGAAATTAATTTAGCTTTAATGTCACCTGGACGGATAATTCACATAAGTAATTCAATGCGGAACTTCCAAACTCAAAGGAGACTTTGCCCAATTGAGCGATCCATATATATGGGTGATGAAAATAAAGCTGCAGTTGAAGCTATTGGAGTTTGTAAGTTTAGATTAGATTCTGGTTTTTTGTTTTAGATTTAAATGAGACTTTATATATACTGTCCTTTTAGGCGGAATTGTATTTCTATTTCATTGTTAGACAAATCTGGTTTTATTTTCACTCTATGGTTAGTCTACTTTTCAAATCTTAAGTTGTTGGTACTAGAATTCTGATTGATGGTTATATAAATTGAAACTTCATGCTTCATATCTTTGTATTTGAATAACTTAGGCACTAAGCGAACATTAATTAAAGAAATATTAGAAAGTTTGGTGCTAGATGGAGTTCAGGAGTCTTAGATTTGATGTATACAGACATTTGTAGTCCATGCCCTTCAGTTTCTTAGAATGATCACAGATATTACATCACTTTCACATACAAACACTTTCGTTATGAATACCTATACTTAATCCAAAAGAAATTCCAATTACTGGACATGTTCAAAATGTATAAAATTGAAATTGAAAATCAACTAAATAGAAAGATTAAAGCCGTTAAATCAGAAAGTGGTGGTGAGTACTATGATAGATATGACGGATCAGGTAGATGTCCAGAACTTTTTGCCAATTTTCTGAAAGAGTGTGACATTATCTCTGAGCACACCTTGCTAGGGACATCTCGTCAGAATGGTGTCACTGAAAGACGAAATAGAATACTAAAGGGCATGACTAGGAGTATGATAGCTCACACTACTCTACCAGAGTCATTATGAAATGAAGTCTTAAAGTGATTTCAATTGGTATCAGAGCCTACGCTCCTAATACTTAGGCTTAACATCCTAGGAGTGAGATCCTTCTTTGCTAATCTTGTTTGTATTTGCTTGTTTGCACACATATAGTTTATACCATGGACTTCATGACCCCACCTAGATTTGACCCTTCCAACATTCTTGTTTGGAAGACTAGGATGTCCATTTACCTACAAACCCTAAGCTTACATGTTTTTCTTGCCGCTACCAAGAAATGCTATCTTGGTAACCGCATTCATATAGGGGCCAATGCACAAGCCCTTGAGGTCATTAGAAGCACATTATCTAAAGATTATCTTATGCGTGTTTCTAACCTTGATTCCGCTTTTGTAGTGTGGAACAAGTTGACAACCACAACCACCACCTCCGAGCTTCAAGTGCCAATTCAACAAGAGGAGTCTAGTGGAGAATCCGATTCTCAATGCTTCATGGTCCAAGGGAATGACTCCCTTGAGGTACAATCGGAAACTCAACTAGATAGTAGTGATGCTAGTTCTTCATGTAATGAAAATTTTGATGCTCATGCTTTGAATGAAGAACTTTCAATTGTTTGTGAAAAATTGATTGAAAAATATAATTTGTTGAAAAAGAAGACCTTTGCTTTAAATAAAGAAAATGAAAAATTGTCTTCTAAACTTGACAAGGTTTTGCAAGAGAAGGTTGAGGTCTATAATGAAAGGGATTCATTGAGATCTCAATTAGAACTTGCACTTAAAGAAAATAAATTTTTAAAATCTAAAAATGATTGTGAATCAATTTTGAAAATAATGATGTTTTGTCTTCAAAAGTTGAATTTGTTTTAAAAGAAAATGATTCTTTGAAAAGAGAAATTGATTTTAATTCAAAAGAATTAGAAATTTGTTTAAATAAAAATAAATTTTTGAAAAATAATATTGATTCTCATGTTTGCCTTGCTTCACCTAGAACACCTATTGCATGCCACACTTCTTCTTTAATTGAACATGATATATCCTTACTTAAGAAGAGTGTTCATTGTTTGGGCTCCACTTTGAGCCAATGTGTAGTGGGTCATACACGTTTGAAAACTTTGTTTCGAAAGAAACAAGTTCCATCTATTATGCATGCACACCCCCCACGGCATACACATGCTCCTCACGGACACCATCATCATTTGTATGCTCATGTGTACACTTGTACACATTGTGGACGTAAGGGCCACCTTGCTAAATTTTGTTTTGATCGTTTAAATGATTGTAATTTAGCAAATAAGTTTGTTTGGGTTAGGGAAGGGACTAACTTTATGTCTAGTTTTATGCTTCATGTTTTGAATATATGTTTAAATGTTAGTTTTTATTAAAACTAGGAATATACTTTTGCATATAGTGGGTCACAAATAAATCTATATATGTTTGTGCTTGAATGCTTATTTGTACCCATTAGATGTGCTAGTATAGTCTAGTTTTGATGATTCATGCATTTTAAACTTGTATTCCTATTTTTGGATTTGTTTTATGAGTTTTCATTTCATGTATATGTTTATTTTGCCAAACTTTAAGATATACATGTATACCTCTTGAGTCATTTGCTTTTCATGCAAATCCTTATTTTTGGACTCAATTGTGTTTGGGGATATGTATGTATACTTCTTGTGTTGACAAATCATACATATACCTTGAAATGAAATTTGTTTTAATGAAAACTTAGTTATTCATGTTTTCAAGTATTTATGTTTAAACTTCATGTATATGTCTATCTTGTCCAAACTATTAGATATACATGTATATCCTTTTGAGCCACGTGCCTTCATGCATATATCTTTGTGGACTCTTTGTGTTTGGATATGTATGTATACTTTAGTTTGTATAAGACATACATATACCTTGAAGATTAAATAGTTTTGATGATTTTTATGTTTTAAGGAATATTGAGCTTAATTGCCATTTTCATGATTATGATCTTCACATTTTATTTGTACACTCATATTTATTGTTTACTCATGTTTTGTTTTCATGACTCATATTTATGCTAAATTGGATTAGAGTGTTGACTATCATGTGGATTTCATGTTTTATGAAAAACTATTTTGTTTTATTCCTTGCTTGAAGGATTTCGTACTAGTTAACAAGTTTTTCCATTTTGACTAGTTCGTATTCTTCATTTTGGTAGTATTTTTCAAACAAATACATTTTTAAATCAATTTTTTTGAAAACCCCTACCATCTAAGGGTGGTTGGATGGGAGATCATGCTCATGTATGCTTTATAGTGAAAATCATTTTAAACTTGAACATGATTGGGAGGATAGGATATATGAGATATACACTTGATATTATTGTTGTTTCAATTGGTATCATTGAATTTTTTCAATTGGTATCAATTTTGACCTTTCTTGTATACTCATATATGTTTGTATGTATGTATGCCTTCAATTTTTATAGTATCAATTTCGATTGGTATTAAATCTTTCATACATATATATTTTGTTTATGCTAAGGCTTGAGCCTCAATTTTGTTTCAATTGATTTAGCTTTCAATTGGTATCTTAATTTGAGCCTACGCACTGTTTTTGTTGGTATTTCATAAAGGGGGAGAAAATTTGATTTTGTATTTCAATTGGTATTTTGTTCCCTTACTTTATGATAGAAAATAATAATTTCAATTGATATCATATGTTTAAAATGAACAATTATTTCAATTGGTATCAAGATGTTTTCATTTTTTAATTGGTATCAAGAGGTACTTCATTGACATTAAACATGATACCAATTATGTTTTAATGTCACCCTTATGGACTTTGTTTTTGTTTTAGACAAAAAGGGGGAGAACATTATTTTTATTGTTTTGGTTTATACCCTTTTGTTGATTCTTTGTTTCAAACAAAATGGGGAGAAAATTTTATTGTTTTAGCTTTTACCCCTTTGTTGTTAATTGACAAAAAGGGGGAGAAAGATTTTGAGTTTTTATATGCATACTTATGTTTTTGCATATATTAAGTTTAATTGGGATCTAGAACATGTTTATTTGTTTTTGAAAATTTCATTGCAAAATTTCATTAGTATCTAGAACCTTTTATTGTTCATGCATATCTATGCATGTCTCATGTTTTATAATTTCATTGGTATCTAGAACCTTTTATTGGTTATGCATAATATTCATTGCATATTTATGTTTATTTGTTTATGCATGAGTTAAGGGGGAGCTTCTTTGAAGCTTAACTTTAATCCATGCATATATAACTCCATGAGTTTTGTCATCATCAAAAAGGGGGAGATTGTTGGCCCAGAGGCCTTCCACTCTAGTTTTGATGATGATTAACTCATGTAGTTATGTTTACTAATAATCTTGTGATTTTAGTTTCAGATCATTAAACAAGATATTAGTTGGTGATTGCTTCAAAAAGAGGAGTTTTGGAAGCCTTCACTTGGTGATTCCCGAGCCCGAGCGTCAAGATCATTCATAGCCATGCTCGTTAGATCACGGTGTTTGGACCGAGTCGACTTGAAGATGAAGATCGTCAAGAAGACTTAGGTATCCTAGTTTAGTTTAGTGTGTTTAGATCCTTTTGTAAAGCTTAGTATAGTTGATATGCTCAAGTACACAATACACACACGTTTTGATTTTGATATTGGTTTTCATGAATAGTAGATCAAAACAAGTTTAAATGGTTTATATGTATAGTAGATGTATTTTATTTATACATGGATGCTTAAACTTCATAGACAAACTTATTTTGACTATTCTATTCATGTATTGAAAAATCCAAGTTTGATAAAATACAGTTTTGGTTTTTGGTAAAAAAAATGATAAGACGCAAAAATAGTTCAAATTGCTTGATATTTGAGTTGAAACTTTTATCACATGTTTATATATCAATGCAAAATGTTAAAACTATTTTTGGAGATTTTTAGAAGAAATAAAAGAATTTTTAGAAATATGTTTAACTGTTTTTCTGACCCAGGTTCTGACCCAGAACTGTGCTGACGGGCCAGGCCGGTCGACCGGGCGGTCGACCAACGTGCACAGAGCTGTGCACGTCTGCTGGCACAGTGGGCCGGTCGACCGGACCAGAGAGCTTTGCTCTCTGTATCTGGGCGGTCGACCGGACAGAGAGTTCTGCTCTCTGTATCTGGGCGGTCGACCGGGCGATCGACCGGGTTTGCCCAACGGTCATATTTTTGACTGTTGGCGGTCGACCAGGCGGTCGACCAGCCGGTCGACCGCCAACCTGTCAGGCTGACAGATCAGCCTAACGGCTAGTTTTCTTTTGGGGCTATAAATACCCCATCTCTTGGGGTGTTTTGACAAGACTTTTGACAAGAAAATTTTCAGAGTTTCTCTAGTGTTTAAACAAGTTTTCAAAATAGTTTTTGTGCCAAAAAGCTTCATTTATTTTGTTTTAAGTGTTTTATTTATTTCAAAGAAATTAGGTTTTGGGAATTGTTTTTGAGCTAAAATTTCTATATCGTTTTTGGTGTTTTCCCAAGAGTATTTCTTTGATCAAAACACTTAGTTTTCCACACTTGAGCTATATCTTATATCCTAATCTATTAGGATCTTTGTTTTGTGAAAAAGAGGAAAAAGAGAGATTGTTTGTGGTTGAAAGAAACCACTAGTTGTAAACCCTTCTTTATTTGTGTATCCCTCTTTGGTAGAGGTTGATCGGAGTGGTGTTTGGATCCCTCTTCGGTAGAGGTGATTGTGATTGTATTGGCTACGGGCCTTATCCCTCTTCGGTAGAGATGGATTGTGGTTGTATTGCCTCGGTGGCATTGTAAGGTTGAGAGAGGAGTTCGGTACTCCTTAGTGGATTAGAAATCCTTCTCGGTGAAGGCGGGGACGTAGAGCTAGGGGCTCGAACCTCGGAACATATCATTTTGTTTGCGTTTGATCCATTGTCTCTCTAACTCTCTCTCTCTCTTTTATTTGTGCATAGCATCATTCATAGCATTATATCTATTTGCTTGTGTTTGAACATTGATTCATATTGCCTACCTACTATATGCTTGGTTTGTTGTGTGTGCCTCACTTGTACTTAACCACAAGAGCTTCATATAGCACCTCAACCCATATCTAGGGGAATCAAGAGGAGTTAGTCCAGAGCCCTTCACGGGGAATTCAGCTACACTTGTGTGTTGTACTAAGTGTGTTGCAAATAGTTTTTAGCTTCCGCATTTAAGCGCATTTAATTTCTAGATTAGCATTATCACATATTCACCCCTCCTCTAGGTGATTTCAATTGGTATCAGAGCCTACGCTCTTGATACTTAGGCTTAACATCCTAGGAGTGAGATCCTTGTTTGCTAATCTTGTTTGCATTTGCTTGTTTGCACACATATAGTTTATACCATGGACTTCATGACCCCACCTAGATTTGACCCTTCCAACATTCTTGTTTGGAAGACTAGGATGTCCATTTACCTACAAACCCTAGGCTTACATGGTTTTCTTGCCTCTACCAAGAAATACTATCTTGGTAACCGCATTCATATAGGGGCCAATGCACAAGCCCTTGAGGCCATTATGTAACGCCCCGATCCCGCGGGTACGGAGACGTTACTGCAACGTATATACGTAGGTCAGAACTACCCTCACGTATATACGCTAAGCATCAGTACAAGCAAGAATCAGAGTACGGAAGCAAGTGGTGCATTATACATTCCAATACATGAGTCCAATTACAGAGTCATCACCAGAGGTGATTAATATTACAATAATATTACATCACCTGATAGGCGCAAATGCGAGAATAGAAGAAATATACATATATGAACAGTACACAAGGGTGCTCACGAGATAGCTGGAGATATCGCGAGCCAACCAGGAGGTGCAAGGATGGGACTGGAGCTACAGCTGATCTGACCGCTCCACAGAAGTAAACTTGGTCCTCAGCAAGAAGAATCCTCTAGCTCCAAGCTCCAGGACCTGGACGTGAGAATCCAGGGGAGTCAGATGAAACTCCCCAGGCGAGTAGTAATACGAAAGCCAAATGGCGAGTATAGGTGAACACATGCGTATCAGTAAATCTGGATTGTAAGCATGAATACTATATTGTAGACATAAGCATGCAGGAACAAAAGGTATACAGTATGTGACATCCAAGGCATAACAAGATAAACAGTAAAGAAGATAGGGCAATACTAGTTATCTCCTAAGTTATTATAAAACCGATAAAACAGAATAAAAACCGATTACGAGTAAATTCAATTGTACAGGTTTAGGTCATGGCTCCATGAGGTTAGTACTTCGAAGGAATAATCCAAACAAGGAAACCCTCATCCATATACCTTTACCTCACATTACCGTGACCTGAACACGTACAGCTCGAAATACAAAACAATGCGGCGGAGACGTATTAGAATTATTATTATGATTAGGCTGTCTAAGTTGTAGGTTTTAGTATGCGTCCCATTACACATACTTCTACTTACAACTTATAGAGCAAGTTATCTGGAAACTGATTAAGTGCGATGAATCATGTTCTGGATGGGTCCCGTACATGCCCGGGACAACGGTTCAGGAGTATCCGGTGCTGAGCCGGAACGTACCGCTAGGTACCGGGACTTATGGACGCCCGAACAGGAATAGAGTATCGCAGATCCCATAGAAATAGGTCTAGGGCGTGTGCATACCCGGCATGAATATCAGGAGTAGGGGTGCCAGTACACCCCACGGAATCCCTGGTGGCCGCCAGGAGATCCCTCAAGTATGTGGCCACGCGTGACTCGATAGTACCACCATGAACATGATTAATCAGGGCCCATCAGTTTCCCCCAAACCGGTGCAAGTTGTCTAATTATAATAGTACATCAAATAAGCGGGACATGATCAGGAATGGGGATCATAACAGGAGTCATAACAGGAATCAGGTATAAACAAGAGATGGCCCTGCAGATTCAAGAGGTGGCCCCCACGGATTCAAGAGGTGGCCCCCACCAGGTATGGTGTGGCACTTTGTTCCATGTGGCACTTTGCTCTGAGGGGATGGATTCTAGAGGTGGCCCCCACAGATTCAAGAGGTGGCCCCCACCGTGTGTGGTGTGGCACTTTGTTCCATGTGGCACTTAGTTCCATTCAGGACTTGACAGGAACAGGTAGTACAACATGAGTCAGGATCAAGTAGTAGCATGACAGGTGTCAGGTGATAACATATTGAACAGAGTGCAACAGATTGTATCTGGCAAATAGTTAAACAGAATCAAGAGAAGCTGAGCAACTGGAGGTACATGATAAATACAAGGTCAATGGGAAGGGTCTATTGCTGATAGGACGATCAAACATGGCAATTAGCCAAACTTAGTCGACTAGAGAAAATAGTAGTCGACTGGACAAAGAGTAAGTCGACTATGAAGGGGAATCAAGTCGACTAATAAAGTCTGCGTTTTGGAAGAGCTGCGTTTTCAGAAGGAAAGTTAGTCGACTAGGGCGTTTGGGTTAGTCGACTGGTCAGGGCTGCGTCTCAAAGAGCCGCGTTCCACAAGCCCGCGTCTTGCCACAAGTCCGCGTCTCATGAATCCGCGTTTCATAAGTCCGCGTCTCACAAGAAAGAGTTAGTCAATAAGGGATGAAAAGTAGGCAGCGTTCCAGGAAAAGGACGCGTTCCAGGAAAAGGTAGTCGACTGGCACAAAGGATTAGTCGACTAATAAGGTGCGTTCCAGAATAACCAGACTGCGTTTCAAGGGTTTAGTCGACTTATGATTTGGGCAAGTCGACTAATACTGGGAAACAGTGAGCAGTAACAGCTTTTAAGAGTTATAGTTTGTTGATAAAAATACAAGTTCTTGGCGAGGAAAAGCACTCGCCGAAATAGGAGAAATCAAGCGAGAACACTCGCATAGTCAATAAAATATGAAGGCAAGCGGATAGCGAGATTACTCGCCTAACAACGATCTTTGCCGCGTCCAACGAAGGGAAGCTCGGTCCCAATCCAAAAGGAGTGGCCGGTTCCAAGTTTGTCAACGGAGAAGAACGCGGCCAAAATCCCAAGGAGTGGCCGGTTCCACAAAGTGATGGAGAGAGGTTGAAGGTGGTGTACTTGGTGAAGAAGTTATGGAGAAGATGAAGGTTGGGTAAACAAGGGAAGCAAGAGAAGGAGCTCTCCCTTGGTGGCTTCTCTGTTGGAGGCTGCAGGAAGCAAGGAGGAAGAAGAAGGAGAAGTAAAAATGAAGAAAGAAAGAAGGAGAGGGGTATTTATAGGAATTGAATTGTGAAGTGATGCAAATGAATAAAGGAGAGGGGGGTTTTTGTAAAATGGGGAGTTGAGGTGACCCTCTTGGCCACTTGGCCAATTGTGATAATGAGAGGGAGTGGGGATATCAAGGAAAAGACTTTTGGAAGAGAGGCATTTAATGAAGAGAGAGAAGGGGAGGATAAAAGAATGATGTTGCACACAAAAACACAAAAGAACAAGGGAGGGATTCTTGCGTTTCCCACATTGAAACGCAGCCCTCTCCCTCTCTTGACCAGCATGATGATGAGAGGGGAGTGGGGTGTCTTGGAAATGATGATTTGTAAGGAGAGAATTAAATGAAGAGAGAGAAAAAGGTAAAAGGAATGAATCTTAATAATGTGCACATCATTCAAGGCAAAAGAGTCAAAGGGGGCTTGCGTTTCCCATCTCAAAACGCAGCACACAACCTGCGTTTTAAGCCAAATGAACTAAACGCGGGAATTAAAGCCGCGTTTAGGGAAGCCAAAAGCTGCGTTTTTTAACAGAGGAGAGAGGAAGTCATGATAATTGATGGGATTTGATCTGAAGTGCATTAAATGCGGAATGGGGAGGATCTTCACAATAAATGCGGAATCCTAGGTTGGTGAGATCCGCGTTTGGTGAAGGAGAGGGAATATATGGGACAATCTCCTCGGTATCTGGGAAAATACCGGAAAAGCCCAAAAATGAAGTAATCCGGAAAGTCTCCCAAAAATTCTCAAAAATCATAAATATTATAAAATGATTTTCGGTGAAATCGGTTTTCAAAGATTCAATCTTATTTTCAAGATAAAAATCATAAGGTCAACCGTCAATCTCGGTCTACACCGGATTGGCCAGTTTTTCAATAAATTCTGATAATTCCCAGAAAAAGTATTTAGATAGAAAATATGATTTTAAGAAACATTGCCTAAAGGCACTTTTAGAAATTCCCAACCGTTTTAAGTTAAAAATCCGGGAATCGGTCAACGAAACTGGCCGACACCGGTTTGAAGATTTTCAACTAAATCCAGGAAAATTTCAGAAAATCATAGAAAATCTAGAATATTGGAAAATGATATTTAAAACTGAAATCGGTCGAATCGGAATACCAGAATGTCCAAACCGAGCAATACTCTGGGATCGGGCCTTCGGTTCAAACTAAGGTTGACTCCGAATCCACGAATCCAAATCCAAGACAAAACAATCATATAAAGAATTCATAATACAAAACGAATACAAGAAGTAAATCGAAAAAATACGGTCGAGAATTCTGAATACGCACCTAAGTACGTATTCTGGGAGCGGGGTGTTACAATCCATCCACCTTACAAAAATTGCGTCCTCGCAATTTCGTTAAGGGGTAAATTGAACACAAGAAGGACAAAGGCTGGAAATAAGGCTTCATAAAACCAAAACAGGTGTAAGATAAACACAGGAGGACCAGGATGGACAATGAGAATAGGATAAGGAGGAATATTCACGAAGGATTACCAACTCAAAATACAAAAGGTCAGGGGGTTGCTGCAAACGGTGACATCCTCAAGGTTCCTGCTCCAGATACTGAGCCTCATACTCTGCTGCTGCTTCATCTGATACCTCTGCTGCCATGTTGTGAGCTTGGCCTCTGCCATAGTCTGCTCTGGGTCTTGCTCCTCTCTGTGGGTGATCATGTTGCTGGGGTGGAAATGGAGCTCTTCGGTCAACAGGTTCTGGGTTCCTTCTCAGTGGTGGAGCTGGAAGTGCCGGGGGTGCTGCTCGTGCTGGAATTGCTGGCGGTATTGGGTAATTCCTCTTGAATGGACAATCACCTATAGAGTGATTTCCAGATCCACATACCAAGCATAGCCTATTAGCTCTTCGGCAATTGCGTTGGATGTGTCCGGGTTTCCGGCAGTACCCGCATATCATCTGCTGCTGGGGAGGTTGGAATGGTCGCTTAATCACTGGACCATGGGTTGCCCTAGCTGCATCTTCCTCATTTATCAACTGAAAGGGCCTCTTCACTGGCTTGTTCTGTACCTGGTTCTCACTCTTCTTCTCCAGTCCCCTTTCTACTTCACGGGCAATGGAGAGAACCTGAGAGTATGTCCTCAGTTGTTGAGGAATAAGGAACATCTGAACATCCATCTTCAGCCCTTGCTGAAATCTGCTCGCCCTCTTTTCTTCGTCTGACACCATGTAGGGTGCAAACCTGCTAAGCCTCAAGAATTCAGCCGCATATTCATCCACTGACCGGTTCCGTTGCTGTAGCCGGATAAATTGTTCCTCCATTTCCTTTTGGGCTGTTGCCGGGAAGAATCTCTCATAGAAACCCTTTGAGAATTGATCCCATGTAATGGGCTTCTCCAGTGTTGCTTCTTCTGCCAACCACCAGGTTCTGGCCACATCTCTCAGCTGTATCTTGGCCACTTCCACTTGGTTCTCATCCGGGACTCGGGCTGCCTTCAAAAGATCTGTTGTGTCTATCAGCCACTGTTCTGCATCCAGAGGCTTCTCTGTTCCTGAAAATACTGCCGGCTGTAATCTCCTGAAATCTGACACACTGCCTGGCCTCTGTTCTCGGGGTGCAACCAACAGTCCTTGACGTAACAGTTCGGTCTGCTGCTGTTGACTCTGCATCATCCCCTGAAGTACCCTCATCATACCATCATTGTCCCTGTTGGGTCCATCTTGAGAAGTACCAGCACCATTACGTGTACTCCGTCTTTCCATATCTGAGTTGGTTGAAAGAGTGACAAGAAGAAACTGGAGGGTAAAAGATTGAAGGTTCTCAGGATTCAAGAAATAGATTAGAAGGAAGAAATAGATAACCCTGTACTTGTAGTTGGAATGTATAACCAAGACTCATGCATTCCAGTTGCAAATTCCTTTACCAATAATTTGCCATCTGGACGTACTGAGGAAGTAAGAGCCTAAGCTCTGATACCAACCTGTAACGCCCCGATCCCGCGGGTACGGAGACGTTACTGCAACGTATATACGTAGGTCAGAACTACCCTCACGTATATACGCTAAGCATCAGTACAAGCAAGAATCAGAGTACGGAAGCAAGTGGTGCATTATACATTCCAATACATGAGTCCAATTACAGAGTCATCACCAGAGGTGATTAATATTACAATAATATTACATCACCTGATAGGCGCAAATGCGAGAATAGAAGAAATATACATATATGAACAGTACACAAGGGTGCTCACGAGATAGCTGGAGATATCGCGAGCCAACCAGGAGGTGCAAAGATGGGACTGGAGCTACAGCTGATCTGACCGCTCCACAGAAGTAAACTTGGTCCTCAGCAAGAAGAATCCTCTAGCTCCAAGCTCCAGGACCTGGACGTGAGAATCCAGGGGAGTCAGATGAAACTCCCCAGGCGAGTAGTAATACGAAAGCCAAATGGCGAGTATAGGTGAACACATGCGTATCAGTAAATCTGGATTGTAAGCATGAATACTATATTGTAGACATAAGCATGCAGGAACAAAAGGTATACAGTATGTGACATCCAAGGCATAACAAGATAAACAGTAAAGAAGATAGGGCAATACTAGTTATCTCCTAAGTTATTATAAAACCGATAAAACAGAATAAAAACCGATTACGAGTAAATTCAATTGTACAGGTTTAGGTCATGGCTCCATGAGGTTAGTACTTCGAAGGAATAATCCAAACAAGGAAACCCTCATCCATATACCTTTACCTCACATTACCGTGACCTGAACACGTACAGCTCGAAATACAAACAATGCGGCGGAGACGTATTAGAATTATTATTATGATTAGGCTGTCTAAGTTGTAGGTTTTAGTATGCGTCCCATTACACATACTTCTACTTACAACTTATAGAGCAAGTTATCTGGAAACTGATTAAGTGCGATGAATCATGTTCTGGATGGGTCCCGTACATGCCCGGGACAACGGTTCAGGAGTATCCGGTGCTGAGCCGGAACGTACCGCTAGGTACCGGGACTTATGGACGCCCGAACAGGAATAGAGTATCGCAGATCCCATAGAAATAGGTCTAGGGCGTGTGCATACCCGGCATGAATATCAGGAGTAGGGGTGCCAGTACACCCCACGGAATCCCTGGTGGCCGCCAGGAGATCCCTCAAGTATGTGGCCACGCGTGACTCGATAGTACCACCATGAACATGATTAATCAGGGCCCATCAGTTTCCCCCAAACCGGTGCAAGTTGTCTAATTATAATAGTACATCAAATAAGCGGGACATGATCAGGAATGGGGATCATAACAGGAGTCATAACAGGAATCAGGTATAAACAAGAGATGGCCCTGCAGATTCAAGAGGTGGCCCCCACGGATTCAAGAGGTGGCCCCCACCAGGTATGGTGTGGCACTTTGTTCCATGTGGCACTTTGCTCTGAGGGGATGGATTCTAGAGGTGGCCCCCACAGATTCAAGAGGTGGCCCCCACCGTGTGTGGTGTGGCACTTTGTTCCATGTGGCACTTAGTTCCATTCAGGACTTGACAGGAACAGGTAGTACAACATGAGTCAGGATCAAGTAGTAGCATGACAGGTGTCAGGTGATAACATATTGAACAGAGTGCAACAGATTGTATCTGGCAAATAGTTAAACAGAATCAAGAGAAGCTGAGCAACTGGAGGTACATGATAAATACAAGGTCAATGGGAAGGGTCTATTGCTGATAGGACGATCAAACATGGCAATTAGCCAAACTTAGTCGACTAGAGAAAATAGTAGTCGACTGGACAAAGAGTAAGTTGACTATGAAGGGGAATCAAGTCGACTAATAAAGTCTGCGTTTTGGAAGAGCTGCGTTTTCAGAAGGAAAGTTAGTCGACTAGGGCGTTTGGGTTAGTCGACTGGTCAGGGCTGCGTCTCAAAGAGCCGCGTTCCACAAGCCCGCGTCTTGCCACAAGTCCGCGTCTCATGAATCCGCGTTTCATAAGTCCGCGTCTCACAAGAAAGAGTTAGTCAATAAGGGATGAAAAGTAGGCAGCGTTCCAGGAAAAGGACGCGTTCCAGGAAAAGGTAGTCGACTGGCACAAAGGATTAGTCGACTAATAAGGTGCGTTCCAGAATAACCAGACTGCGTTTCAAGGGTTTAGTCGACTTATGATTTGGGCAAGTCGACTAATACTGGGAAACAGTGAGCAGTAACAGCTTTTAAGAGTTATAGTTTGTTGATAAAAATACAAGTTCTTGGCGAGGAAAAGCACTCGCCGAAATAGGAGAAATCAAGCGAGAACACTCGCATAGTCAATAAAATATGAAGGCAAGCGGATAGCGAGATTACTCGCCTAACAACGATCTTTGCCGCGTCCAACGAAGGGAAGCTCGGTCCCAATCCAAAAGGAGTGGCCGGTTCCAAGTTTGTCAACGGAGAAGAACGCGGCCAAAATCCCAAGGAGTGGCCGGTTCCACAAAGTGATGGAGAGAGGTTGAAGGTGGTGTACTTGGTGAAGAAGTTATGGAGAAGATGAAGGTTGGGTAAACAAGGGAAGCAAGAGAAGGAGCTCTCCCTTGGTGGCTTCTCTGTTGGAGGCTGCAGGAAGCAAGGAGGAAGAAGAAGGAGAAGTAAAAATGAAGAAAGAAAGAAGGAGAGGGGTATTTATAGGAATTGAATTGTGAAGTGATGCAAATGAATAAAGGAGAGGGGGGTTTTTGTAAAATGGGGAGTTGAGGTGACCCTCTTGGCCACTTGGCCAATTGTGATAATGAGAGGGAGTGGGGATATCAAGGAAAAGACTTTTGGAAGAGAGGCATTTAATGAAGAGAGAGAAGGGGAGGATAAAAGAATGATGTTGCACACAAAAACACAAAAGAACAAGGAGGGATTCTTGCGTTTCCCACATTGAAACGCAGCCCTCTCCCTCTCTTGACCAGCATGATGATGAGAGGGGAGTGGGGTGTCTTGGAAATGATGATTTGTAAGGAGAGAATTAAATGAAGAGAGAGAAAAAGGTAAAAGGAATGAATCTTAATAATGTGCACATCATTCAAGGCAAAAGAGTCAAAGGGGGCTTGCGTTTCCCATCTCAAAACGCAGCACACAACCTACGTTTTAAGCCAAATGAACTAAACGCGGGAATTAAAGCCGCGTTTAGGGAAGCCAAAAGCTGCGTTTTTTAACAGAGGAGAGAGGAAGTCATGATAATTGATGGGATTTGATCTGAAGTGCATTAAATGCGGAATGGGGAGGATCTTCACAATAAATGCGGAATCCTAGGTTGGTGAGATCCGCGTTTGGTGAAGGAGAGGGAATATATGGGACAATCTCCTCGGTATCTGGGAAAATACCGGAAAAGCCCAAAAATGAAGTAATCCGGAAAGTCTCCCAAAAATTCTCAAAAATCATAAATATTATAAAATGATTTTCGGTGAAATCGGTTTTCAAAGATTCAATCTTATTTTCAAGATAAAAATCATAAGGTCAACCGTCAATCTCGGTCTACACCGGATTGGCCGGGTTTTCAATAAATTCTGATAATTCCCAGAAAAAGTATTTAGATAGAAAATATGATTTTAAGAAACATTGCCTAAATGCACTTTTAGAAATTCCCAACTGTTTTTAAGTTAAAAATCCGGGAATCGGTCAACGAAACTGGCCGACACCGGTTTTGAAGATTTTCAACTAAATCCAGGAAAATTTCAGAAAATCATAGAAAATCTAGAATATTGGAAAATGATATTTAAAACTGAAATCGGTCGAATCGGAATACCAGAATGTCCAAACCGAGCAATACTCTGGGATCGGGCCTTCGGTTCAAACTAAGGTTGACTCCGAATCCACGAATCCAAATCCAAGACAAAACAATCATATAAAGAATTCATAATACAAAACGAATACAAGAAGTAAATCGAAAAAAATACGGTCGAGAATTCTGAATACGCACCTAAGTACGTATTCTGGGAGCGGGGGTTACACATTAGAAGCACATTATCTAAAGATTATCTTATGCGTGTTTCTAACCTTGATTCCGCTTTTGTAGTATGGAACAAGTTGACAACCATAACCACCACCTCCGAGCTTCAAGTGCCAATTCAACAAGAGGAGGAGTCTAGTGAAGAATCCGATTCTCAATGCTTCATGGTCCAAGGAATGACTCCCTTGAGGTACAATCGGAAACTCAACTAGATAGTAGTGATGCTAGTTCTTCATGTGATGAAAATTTTGATGCTCATGCTTTGAATGAAGAACTTTCAATTGTTTGTGAAAAATTGATTGAAAAATATAATTTGTTGAAAAAGAAGACCTTTGCTTTAAATAAAGAAAATGAAAAATTGTCTTCTAAACTTGACAAGGTTTTGCAAGAGAAGGTTGAGGTCTATAATGAAAGGGATTCATTGAGATCTCAATTAGAACTTGCACTTAAAGAAAATAAATTTTTAAAATCTAAAAATGATTGTGAATCAATTTTGAAAAATAATGATGTTTTGTCTTCAAAAGTTGAATTTGTTTTAAAAGAAAATGATTCTTTGAAAAGAGAAATTGATTTTATTTCAAAAGAATTAGAAATTTGTTTAAATAAAAATAAATTTTTGAAAATGATATTGATTCTTATGTTTGCCTTGCTTCACCTAGAACACCTATTGCATGCCACACTTCTTCTTTAATTGAACATGATATATCCTTACTTAAGAAGAGTGTTGATTGTTTGGGCTCCACTTTGAGCCAATGTGTAGTGGGTCATACACGTTTGGAAACTTTGTTTCGAAAGAAACAAGTTCCATCTATTATGCATGCACACCCCCCACGGCATACACATGCTCCTCACGGACACCATCATCATTTGTATGCTCATGTGTACACTTGTACACATTGTGGACGTAAGGGCCACCTTGCTAAATTTTGTTTTGATCGTTTAAATGATTGTAATTTAGCAAATAAGTTTGTTTGGGTTAGGGAAGGGACTAACTTTATGTCTAGTTTTATGCTTCATGTTTTGAATATATGTTTAAATGTTTGTTTTTATTAAAATTAGGAATATACTTTTGCATATAGTGGGTCACAAATAAATCTATATATGTTTGTGCTTGAATGCTTATTTGTACCCATTAGATGTGCTAGTATAGTCTAGTTTTGATGATTCATGCATTTTAAACTTGTATTCCTATTTTTGGATTTGTTTTATGAGTTTTCATTTCATGTATATGTTTATTTTGCCAAACTTTAAGATATACATGTATACCTCTTGAGTCATTTGCTTTTCATGCAAATCCTTATTTTTGGACTCAATTGTGTTTGGGGATATGTATGTATACTTCTTGTGTTGACAAATCATACATATACCTTGAAATGAAATTTGTTTTAATGAAAATTTAGTTATTCATGTTTTCAAGTATTTATGTTTAAACTTCATGTATATGTCTATCTTGTCCAAACTATTAGATATACATGTATATCCTTTTGAGCCACGTGCCTTCATGCATATATCTTTATGGACTCTTTGTGTTTGGATATGTATGTATACTTTAGTTTGTATAAGACATACATATACCTTGAAGATTAAATAGTTTTGATGATTTTCATGTTTTAAGAAATATTGAGCTTAATTGTCATTTTCATGATTATGATCTTCACATTTTATTTGTACACTCACATTTATTGTTTACTCATGTTTTGTTTTCATGAGTCATATTTATGCTAAATTGGATTAGAGTGTTGACTATCATGTGGATTTCATGTTTTATGAAAAACTATTTTGTTTTATTCCTTACTTGAAGGATTTCGTACTAGTTAACAAGTTTTTCCATTTTGACTAGTTCGTATTCTTCATTTTGGTAGTGTTTTTCAAACAAAATACATTTTCAATCAATTTTTTTGAAAACCCCTACCATCTAAGGGTGGTTGGATGGGAGATCATGCTCATGTATGCTTTATAGTGAAAATCATTTTAAACTTGAACATGATTGGGAGGATAGGATATATGAGATATACACTTGATATTATTGTTGTTTCAATTGGTATCATTGAATTTTTTTTCAATTGGTCTCAATTTTGACCTTTCTTGTATACTCATATATGTTTGTATGTATGTATGCCTTCAATTCCTATAGTATCAATTTCGATTGGTATTAAATCTTTCATACATATATATTTTGTTTATGCTAAGGCTTGAGCCTCAATTTTGTTTCAATTGATTTAGCTTTCAATTGGTATCTTAATTCGAGCCTACGCACTGTTTTGTTGGTATTTCATAAAGGGGGAGAAAATTTGATTTTGTATTTCAATTGGTATTTTGTTCCCTTACTTTATGATAGAAAATAATAATTTCAATTGATATCATATGTTTAAAATGAACAATTATTTCAATTGTATCAAGATGTTTTCATTTTTTAAATTGGTATCAAGAGGTACTTCATTGACATTAAACATGATACCAATTATGTTTTAATGTCACCCTTATGGACTTTGTTTTTGTTTTAGACAAAAAGAGGGAGAACATTATTTTTATTGTTTTGGTTTATACCCTTTTGTTGATTCTTTGTTTCAAACAAAATGGGGAGAAAAATTTATTGTTTTAGCTTTTACCCCTTTGTTGATGATTGACAAAAAGGGGGAGAAAGATTTTGAGTTTTTATATGCATACTTATGTTTTTGCATATATTAAGTTTAATTGGGATCTAGAACATGTTTATTTGTTTTTGAAAATTTCATTGTAAAATTTCATTGGTATCTAGAACCTTTTATTGTTCATGCATATCTATGCATGTTTCATGTTTTATAATTTCATTGGTATCTAGAACCTTTTATTGGTTATGCATAATATTCATTGCATATTTATGTTTAATTGTTTATGCATGAGTTAAGGGGGAGCTTCTTTGAAGCTTAACTTTAATCCATGCATATATAACTCCATGAGTTTTGTCATCATAAAAAAGGGGGAGATTGTTGGCCCAGAGGCCTTCCACTCTAGTTTTGATGATGATTAACTCATGTAGTTATGTTTACTAATAATCTTGTGATTTTAGTTTCAGATCATTAAACAAGATATTAGTTGGTGATTGCTTCAAAAAGAGGAGTTTTGGAAGCCTTCACTTGGTGATTCCCGAGCCCGAGCGTCAAGATCATTCATAGCCATGCTCGTTGGATCACGGTGTTTGGACCGAGTCGACTTGAAGATGAAGATCGTCAAGAAGACTTAGGTATCCTAATTTAGTTTAGTGTGTTTAGATCCTTTTGTAAAGCTTAGTATAGTTGATATGCTCAAGTACACAATACACACACGTTTTGGTTTGATATTGGTTTTCATGAATAGTAGATCAAAACAAGTTTAAATGGTTTATATGTATAGTAGATGTATTCTATTTATACATGGATGCTTAAACTTCATAGACAAACTTATTTTGACTATTCTATTCATGTATTGAAAAATCCAAGTTTGATAAAATACAGTTTTGATTTTTGGTAAAAAAATGATAAGACACAAAAATAGTTCAAATTGCTTGATATTTGAGTTGAAACTTTTATCACATGTTTATATATCATGCAAAATGTTAAAACTATTTTTGAAGATTTTTAGAAGAAATAAAAGAATTTTTAGAAATATGTTTAACTGTTTTTCTGACCCAGGTTCTGACCCAGAACTGTGCTGACAGGCCAGGCCGGTCGACCGACGTGCACAGAGCTGTGCACGTCTGCTGGCACAGTGGGCCGGTCGACCGGACCAGAGAGCTTTGCTCTCTGTATCTGGGCGGTCGACCAGACGGTCGACCGAACAGAGAGTTCTGCTCTCTGTATCTGGGCGGTCAACCGGGCGGTCGACCGGGTTTGCCCAACGGTCATATTTTTGACCGTTGGCGGTCGACCGCCAACCTGTCAGGCTGACAGATCAGCCTAACGGCTAGTTTTCTTTTGGGCTATAAATACCCCATCTCTTGGGGTGTTTTGACAAGACTTTTGACAAGAAAATTTTCAGAGTTTAAACAAGTTTTCAAAATAGTTTTGTGCCAAAAAGCTTCATTTATTTGTTTTAAGTGTTTTGTTTATTTCAAAGAAATTAGGTTTTGGGAATTGTTTTGAGCTAAAATTTCTATATCGTTTTTGGTGTTTTCCTAAGAGTATTTCTTTGATCAAAACACTTAGTTTTCCACACTTGAGCTATATCTTCTATCCTAATCTATTAGGATCTTTGTTTTGTGAAAAAGAGAAAAAAGAGAGATTGTTTGTGGTTGAAAGAAACCACTAGTTGTAAACCCTTCTTTATTTGTGTATCCCTCTTTGGTAGAGGTTGATCGGAGTGGTGTTTGGATCCCTCTTCGGTAGAGGTGATTGTGATTGTATTGGCTACGGGCCTTATCCCTCTTCGGTAGAGGTGGATTGTGGTTGTATTGCCTCAGTGGCATTGTAAGGTTGAGAGAGGAGTTCGGTACTCCTTAGTGGATTAGAAATCCTTCTCGGTGAAGGCGGGGACGTAGAGCTAGGGGCTCGAACCTCGGAACATATCATTGTGTTTGCGTTTGATCCATTGTCTCTCTAACTCTCTCTCTCTCTTTTATTTGTGCATAGCATCATTCATAGCATCATATCTATTTGCTTGTGTTTGAGCATTGATTCATATTGCCTACCTATTATATGCTTGGTTTGTTGTGTGTGCCTCACTTGTACTTAACCACAAGAGCTTCATATAGCACCTCAACCCATATCTAGGGGAATCAAGAGGAGTTAGTCCAGAGCTCTTCACGGGGAATTCGGCTACACTTGTGTGTTGTACTAAGTGTGTTGCAAATAGTTTTTAGCTTCCGCATTTAAGCGCATTTAGTTTCTAGATTAGCATTATCACCTATTCACCCGCCCTCTAGGTGATTTCATACCATGCATGGAGTGACTCGGATGATGAAAGTGATACTTCCAACATATGCTACATGGTCCAAGGGGATGACCCCCTTGAGGAAAATTTCGAATCCGAACTTGATGAGGATGTTGACACGTCATATGATGAGCTTGCTTCGTTTTGTCAAAAACTTCTTAAAAAGTATGAATTGTTAAAAATGGAAAACAAAATTTTGAAAAATAAAAATGATTTGATTTCAAAAGAAAAGGATTCATTTAAAAATAAATTTGAAATTATTTCAAAAGAAAATAAATTTTTGAAAAAGGAGAATATTTTCTTATCTTCAAAATTAAATGACATTTGTGAAGGAAATAATTCTTTGAAAAATAAAAATTTTTGTGAAAAAAGAAAAGAGATTGTTCTAGATGAAAATAAGTCTTTGAAAAGAAAATTTGTTTTAAAAGAAAAAGAAAATATTTCTATAAAGAAAAAGAATGATGTTTCTCATGCTACTATTTCATCACCTCTTATTGATAAAAATGAGATTCATGTTTTAAAAAATAAAATTGATTGTTTGGGCTCCACTTTGAGCCAATGTGCATTTAACCATAATAGATTGGAATCTATGTTTCGCAAGAAACAACTTTCACATATTCATGCACATCCTACACAGCATACACCTCATGCACACCATGATCACACTCATTCTCATATGCATGCTAGAGTGTACACATGTATACATTGTGGCTGCAAAGGCCATCTTGCAAGATTTTACTTTGATGGATTAAATTCTATAAATTTTGTAAATAACAATGTTTTCCATTTGTTTCTAACCCCCGTGGACCCAAAAGAAAATGGGTACCAAAATTCCCGCCACTTGTGTTTGATGTAGGTGTGGGCTCTCACATGACGTGAGAGGTATGGTGGCTTGGTGGTGGATGCATGAGCTAGATGGACATATCAAATTGATGCATCGCTATCAAGTATGTTTGGTGGGAGGACCACCATGATTTTATTTGGAGGCTTAGAGAATAGCGCATATGGTTTGGTAACTATCTCTAAACTCCTATTTTAGTTTACATGCTTTCATATAATTGTCTTTAGCATGTTTTGATTTTAATGCTCATTATGTTAAAAAAAATTATGTCTTGTACTTCATGTGGTGAATACTTGTTTAGATGTAGTTTTCGTTAAAGCTTGTGTTTATACCTGTACAAGTAGTGAACTTGATTATTATATGTTTGTGTCTTAATGCTCATTTATACTCATTATATGTACATGTATAACCTAGTTTTGATGATTCTTTCATTTATACTCGTTTTTCCTATTTTTGTATATGTTTTGCTTCATGTATATGTTATTTTTTGTCTAAAGCTAATAAATTACATGTATACCATTGACAAACTTGTCTTCATGCAAATTTTATTACGGACTCATTTGTGTTTGGGATATGTATGTATATTTTTAGTTTTGATAGAACATACATATACCTTGAAGTTTGTTTAATTTTGATGAAAAATAAAATTTGGTGATTTTCATATGTTTTGGTATTTTAAGTTTATTGCTTATATTTATGAATATGCTATTCACATGATTCTTATGCACTCATATTATTTTTTACTCATGACTTTGTTTTCATGAACTTTTTATGAGTCTTATAGATCTTGAGTGACAATTTTTATGTACTTAGCAATGTTTCATGATATATATATATGATTTGTTTTCATATTTGAAGGATCGATAGCTAGTTTTTCAAAAATTTCCTTAACTAGTTATTTTTTTTTTTGAAGAATGTAAATTATATTTATCCAAAATGTATATACAGTCAGTATGCCAAAATGGCTGACCCAGAACTACATATCAGCAGCCACCACCATGCTGCCAAACACAGATTCTACTCCAGTTCAATTTAGCCCCGCTTCACCCAATCCCGCAGCCGTTCCAGTGCCCGAACTGGCAGAATTGTGCTGTCAAACTGGCAGCCCAATTCTGCCAGCACAAAAACAGTTCTGGCAAACCAGAACAGCAGCAACCAGCAGCAATAGCTGCTGTTCTGGCAGACCAGAACAGCAGCTAGAGGTGCTGTTCTGGCCAGAACTGTGCGCCAAGTTCTGGCAGCACATTTTGTCAGAACAGCCCTGTTCTGGCTGCAATTAACAGCATCCAGAACAGAAAAACAGGCTGTGCATGAGTATCTGGACAGAATCCAGAACCAAATACTGGCTGTGCAGGTATGTCAGTGCAAATGCTCCCTAAACTATACAGTGAGCACACAAAAGTATATCCACACGGTCAAAACAAGCAGACCAAAGAAAGGGCTATAATTCCACACAGTCATGTGGGAACAAGGAAAATAAAACTAGTTATTTATTCTTCATTTGGTAGTGTCTTCAATCTACAACTATTTTCAAATCTTATTTTTAAAAACTTCTACCCTTAAAGGGTGGATGGTTGGGCGACCATGCCTTATATCCCTTATTGAATATTTTTATCATGTGCATGAAAGGGTGGTAGTTATGAGTTATACACATGATCTTCATGAAATTCTATTTTTGTATACTCATATTTGTTTCTCATATATGTATGCTTCAAAATTCAATTAGTATCAACTACAATTGGTATTTTCAATTTCATACATACATATATATGATTTGTTTGTGCTTGTTTTTATAATGTCTTTACATTTTTAAAGCACAAATTATGTTTATATTAAGCTTAAGTTTATTTAAATGTTAATTGGTATCTTTACAAGCTTATACATTGATTTCAATTAGTATTTCATTTTGATATCAAAATATATTTCATGTTTCACCTTCAATTGGTATAAAAAAACTACTATTGGTATCATATTTTTTTTATAAGTGGTACCAACTTTTATTTTTATCAACTACAATTTGATTTCATTGGTATCAAAATTTCTTTTGTTGAATTAAGAAATTTCAAATTTTTGTTTTAAGTTTTATTAAAAATTTTGCTTCAAAATTTGTTGATATATATCGCCTAACATCTCTTCTATATATAAATTTATATTGAGTGTATCTCATATTGAGGAGCTTGACCTCTCTTCTTTATGTGATATACGTGTGTAGAGGGAGCTTAACATCTCCATTTACATATTGTATATTATGCTTTATGTCGGTTAAGATCTAGTCATCCCTTCTTCATGTAATGTATGTATTCAGGGGGAGCTAACTTTACGTCTCTCCTCTTCATGAATGTATATGTTTTTCATTGATTTGCAAAGGGAAAAACTTACAAAAAAGGGTCGAGGAGCTAAATTACAAGTATTCTAAAAAGATTACAAGTAGATCTCCTCTGAGATTCTGGAGAAGTGTGCCGGTAGGAGTCTGGTCAGCGCGCGACCACTTTGTCCCTTTGACGATGCGAGCGATGAGATTCCCTTCTTGCCTGGTTCGAGGAATCGGAGAACAGAAGGTTGGTAGAACCTCCTTGTTACTTCTCAAAACCGCCTTCGCTTAGGAATTCCTTTTCGCCTGGTTCCGGAGATTCCTTGAGAAGAAGGTATTAGGGTATCAGCACCCTGATTAGAGAAGCAGTTCTCTAAAGTCTCTGAATTATTGGAAGCAAGATAATAAGTCTCTGTTTAGCCGTTTCTCTATTTTTCAGCCTCTGTGTGCTTTTGTGCGCTCCTCTCTCCTTGTGCCCCTGGTGGGCTATTTATAGGGAGTGCAAGGGTATAATTGTCCCTTGAAAATATAGAAACAGATCGAATCAAATCTGTTTAAATCTAGAAAGTAGCCTTGCTGCGAGGCTAGGATAAGCTTCTGCGAAGCTAGAAGTAGCAGGTCGGTTGATTCACTTGATCTGTTTTGATCCTTTCCATATAATTGGAAGATTTCCCCTGATCCTCTTACTCGTTTTAGAAGAGTCAAGAGATTATGACAATCAACTGCCAAATTTGGTCTCAGATTTGATCTTGATTGGATTTGATCTCAATCCTGAATAGATTTGATCTCATCTGGAGATTTAATTGGTCAAAGGTTGACCATAGCAGACCAGCAGCGGAGCTGCCGCGTTGAGCTCACAGCGGAGCTGGAAAGCGCATGTGGCAAAGTCAGAAGACAGCTCTTTGGCGGAGCTAGATATCGTCTGTGGTGAAGCTACCGAACATCCTTCTGCGCGGTTGCGTGTGGCTTCAAGCGAAGTTAACTCTCTATGCGGAGTTAACTGAGCACTTCCGGCGAAGCTTTAAATTAGCTTCCTGATGGAGCTTTGAACGGCTCCAAGGCGAAGTTGGGCAATCTTAGCCTCTCAGGCGAGGCTAGCCCTTTGGGCTCATGTGATGCTAAGTGTTATGCTAACCTAGCATCTTAGACCTGCTGAGGTCTATTCAAAGACAATCTGGGCTCACGTCTACTTCACTGGTGTTGACACTTAAAAAAGACAAGATTCTTGTTGGTCCGAACAATGTCTAAACTTGTTGACATTTACAAAAGACAAGTGACAGACGAGCTGAAGACCAGTTTTCACCCATCTCCGAAGGGACAAGGAAGCGACTTGGATTCCACTGATCCAGCAAGCAGACGGTGAACCCAGATTGTTTCTAAACAGACCTCAGCAGGTCTAAAGATGCTAGCACTTAGCATTGCATGAGCCCAAAGGGATAGCCTCGCTTGAGAGGCTAATATCACTCGACTTCGCCTTGAAGCCATTCAAAGCCTTGCCAGGAAGCTGACTCGCAAACTTCGCCACAGAGGACTTCCAGCTCCGCCAAAGGGTTTCTTTCGGACTTCGCCAGAAACCGTCTCTAGCTCCGCTACGAGCTCAATACGGGCAGCGCCACTATTGATCTGCTATGGTCAACCTTTGACCAATCAAATCTCCGGATGAGATCGGATCCAATCAGATCAAATCTGATTAAGGTCAAATCAGAGATCAAATTTGGCACTTGATTGCCATAATCTCTTGACTCTTCTAAAACGAGTAAGAAGATCAGGGAAAATCCTCCAACGATATGGAAAGGATCAAAACAGATCAAGAGGATCAACCGACCTGCCAATTCTAGCTCCGCAGAAGCTATCTTAACCTCGCAGCAAGGCTACTTTCCAGATTTAAACAGATTTGATTCAATCTGTTTCCATATCTTCAAGGGACGATTATACCCTTGCTCTCCTATAAATAGCCACCAGGGGTACAAGGAGAGAGAGAGGTCGATCAATCGAGAGAGAAGACTCCACAAGCAGAGACTTCTTCACAAAGCACCGTGCGCTCTTGAATTCAGAGACCTTTTAGAGAATTGCTTTCTCTAATCAGGGTGTTGATACCTAACATCGTCCTTCTTCTCAAGGAATCTCCGGAACCAGGTGAGAAGGAATTCCTTATTGAAGGCGATTTTGAGAAGCATCAAGAGGGTTCTACCAACCTTCTGTTCTCTGATTCCCCGAACCAGGCGAGAAGGGAATCTCATCGCTCGCATCGTCAAAGGGACAAAGTGGTCGCGCGCTGACCAGACTCCTATCGGCACACTTCTCCAGAATCTCTGAGGAGATCTACTTGTAATCTTTTTAAGAATACTTGTAATTTAGCTCCTCAACCCTTTTATTGTAAGTTTTCCCCCTTTGCAAACATAATGGAAAACAAGATGGCGACTCCGCTGGGGAAAATTCGACTCCGTTGCAGAATCGGGAGTCTAAAGTCAGAAGTGACATGCTATGTCATTGATGCTGACACTTCATATAAACCTGCTGCTGGGACGGCCATGGATCCATGCCAACTGGATCGTCCCTTCCACCCTCCATCAATGCTTCAATATGTTGAAGATAATGCGACAGTACGAACTGTCTTTGCTGAGAGACAACCATTCAAAGGAGTGGAAAACTACTTCACTGACGCTCTCCTATATCAAGAGGCCGGTGGAGCACTTAAAGAATCGTTGCCGGACGATGATGAAAGTGGCAACGAGGCGGATTCAGAATCCGAAACAGGCATGCCAGCCATTCTGATTGGTGAACCAATTATAGCATGTCTCAACAATCCCCTATGTAATACTCCTTAAGAGGATGAAGGTGAATGGGTAATTAATGATAATATTTCTTTTGATTATCCTGCGACTGTTGGGCTATTTGAATCCATTACGGATAGCTCTCTGCACATGCCTTTACACAAGCCAAGTATGTCCAGTACGCCCATGGAATCCGCAGAAGGAGCCGTCTTGGTGATCCCGCCATCCAAAGAAGGTCAGTTACCGATAATCTTCGGTAGAACCCAACCACGGGGACCCGCGGTCGCAGATTCAAGTTCAGACTCAGACACTCCACAATTCTTTCATTACGCGCGGCCAGCGTGCCATATTATGAAGAAAATGGGGTACGACTTGAAGCATGGAGCAGGCCTGAATTTCGGAAAAGGAAGGCGCGGTTTGATGCAGAACTTTGTGCCTAAAGGGAAGCCTGCAAATTACTATGATAGTACACGCAGGGGGTTGGGTTACGTCACGCCCACATCAACGGTCCAAGCCAAGGACGACGAATCAGCTCCATCACATTCGGCTTCATCCTCCGAATGGGACTCCGATATCAGCATAGGAGGAATGTTCAAGGACCTCACTGCTAATATGACCTCAAGCAGTCAATGGGAGCCCGCAGAAGCCGCTGATGAGGAACCATGGGCCCAGCAATTAGACCTTCAATGGGAAAAGCGATTCGAACTGCGCGAGCCGCCCACTGAAGACAAGGTGATGCAAGTCAATCTGGGTAGTCAAGACCATCCCAAACCCATCTTTATAAGTGAAAGCCTATCACTTACGAAAAGGGAAGAATTGATAATACTCGTAAGAGAATATATAGATGTCTTCGCATGGAGCTACGAAGATATGCCCGGACTTGATCCACAGGTCGCTATGCACCGTCTAAACATCAAGCCTGACGTTAAGCCAGTCAAGCAGCAACAACGTCAGTTTCGCCCGAACACCATGGAAGCTATTGAGGCCGAAGTTCACAAGCTCATCGCATGTGGCTTCATCCGGGAGGAACAACATCCAGATTGGGTAGCTAATATCGTCCCCGTCCTCAAGAAGAACAGGAAAATACGGATATGCATCGACTACCGTGATCTCAATACGGCCTGTCCCAAAGACGAATTCCCACTGCCCATCACCGATGTCATGATTGACAACACATGCGGGTTTGAAAGGATGTCTTTCATGGACGGCTTTTCAGGGTACAACCAGATTAAGATGTATCCCGACGACGAGAAGCATACTTCATTCCGAACACCATTAGGGGTATACTGCTATACTGTAATGCCCTTCGGACTGAAGAACGCCGGAGCAACCTACCAGCGGGCAATGAGTACGATCTTCCGCGATCATCTCCGAAAAACGGTGGAATGCTATGTCGACGACATTGCCGTCAAAAGCCGCAACAAGAATGAACATCTTCGCGACCTGAGAATGATGTTCGACATAATGCGGGCTCATCAACTGAAAATGAACCCGACAAAATCCTTCTTGGGAGTGTCAAGCGGCAAATTCCTCAGGTTTATTGTCACATCAAAAGGAATTCATCTTGACCCAGACAAAGTCAAAGCCGTCCAGAGCATGCATCCACCAAGGAATCTCAAAGAGCTCAGAGGCTTGCAAGGCAGGCTGGCCTATATCAGAAGATTCATCGCAAATCTCTCAGGCCGCTGTCAGTCGTTCACCCGGCTCATGAAAAAGGGTGCTTCCTTCGCATGGGATCAAGCTTGCCAAGAAGTTTATGAAGACATCAAGAGGTACCTCACAAAGCCTCCAGTCTTAGTGGCCCCTACATCAGGAAAGCTATTCTTGCTTTATGTAAAGGCTATGGACTACTCCCTCGGTGCCCTCCTCGCTCAAAAGGACGACAATGGCCACGAGCAGGCCATTTATTATCTGAGCAGAACTCTCATAGGAGCGGAATCTCGCTACAACCCTATCGAGAAAGAGTGTTTAGCTCTCGTCTTCGGTGTTCAGAAGACACGACATTATTTGGTCGGCCAGACATACATGTCATCTCCAGAGTAAACCCATTGCGTCTTCTTATGACGAAGCCAGGATCATTGAATTCAAGATTGGCTAAGTGGGCACTTTTATTGTCTCAATACGACATAATCTTCACGCCTCAGAAGGCGGTTAAAGGCCAGGCCCTTGCAGAGTTCTTGGCTGCTCATCCAGTTCCGGAGCATTCAAAACTTCACGAAGATATCCCTGATGAAGTCTTCGAGTCTTATGCAACCTCAGAAGAGGAAGTGTGGCAGATGTTCTTTGATGGAGCATCCCGAATGGGCCCTAAAGGCAAGATTATTGCCGGAGTGGGGGTTGTGTTTATCTCCCCACAGAATCATGTCTGCCTAGAGCATTTTCTCTGACAGAATCATGCTCTAACAATGTAGCAGAATATAATGCTCTGCTCATTGGTCTTCAGCTCGCCCATGGAATGGGGGTACGCTACCTCGAAGCTTATGGCGATTCAAAACTGATCATCAATCAGGTTAAAGGCGAATACGAAGTCCGCCATGAGGACTTGGTGCCTTATTACCATACAGCCATCGAATTGGCTAACCTATTTGAAGGTTTCTACATCGGGCATGTGTCCCGATCTCAAAATACTAAGGCGGACGCCCTTGCTGCATTAGCAACAACTCTAACCTTACCGGCAGACACCGAGTATCACCTCACAGTCGCAACTCGACATCTTGTATGCTCCAAGCACATGCTAAGAATTCGAGAAGTCTATAATGTCTTCACGGATCTTAAGCCGAGGGATTGGCGCTTTCCTCTCATTGACTATGCTTTGCACGGTCTACTTCCAGACGATCCTAAAGAAGCGGCGTCCGTCAGACGAAGGTCCATCCGCTTCTACTACGATTCAATTCTGAAGACACTTTACCGTCGTTCATATGACGGTGTCCTCCTCCGTTGCCTTTCTCATTCAGAGGCACAGGAAGCGCTTCAAGAAGCGCACGATGGCACTTGCGGAGCTCATCAGCCAGGTCCAAAGCTTAAAGACAGGTTGCATAGGCTGGGATACTATTGGCCAACTATGATAGCCGACGCCATCTAATATGCACGAAGGTGTAAAGCATGTCAGATTCATGCGGACTTCATACACCAGCCTTCGGAGTTGCTCCACCCGACTGCTGCTTCATGGCCATTTGAAGCATGGGGAATAGACGTCGTAGGGCCAATCAGCCCTTCTTCGACAAAAGGTCACCGTTTATCCTAGCAATAACCGACTACTTTTCAAAATGGGCGGAGGTTATACCACTGATTAAAGTCAAAACCTCCAATGTGGTTCACTTTATCAAACATCATATCATCCATCGATTTGGTGTCCCTAGGCGGATCATCCACGACAACGGTCCCCAATTCATAAGCCAAGTATTCTATCGGTTCTGCGATAAATACCGAATTCAGAATGTGGCTTCAACTGCCTATAATCCTGCTGCCAATGGCTTGGCGGAAGCATTCAACAAAACAATCATCAAGCTGCTCAAGAAATTCGTCTCCTCGAATAAGCGAGATTGGGACGAAAAGCTTGGTGAATGTCTTTGGGCCTACCGAACCACAGTTCGGACACCGACAGGCAATATGCCTTTTTCCCTGGTATATGGGTGTGAAGCAGTCCTCCCATTGGAAATCCAGATGCCATCGTTGCGTATAGCTCTGATTACTAAAACCACATCAGAGGACAATGATCGCCTACGCCTTCAAGAGCTCGAAGCTTTGGACGAGAAGCGACTACAAGCTCAGCAGCATATCGAGCTATATCAAGCTCGAATCTCAAAAGCCTTCAATAAGAAGGTCAAACAAAGGGTCTTCCAGAAAGGAGACCTGGTCTTAGCCGTCAGACGACCGATGATTATGACACACAAGACCAAAGGCAAATTTCAGCCTAAATGGGAAGGACCGTTTGTGATAGAAACAGTCTATTCAAACGGAGCATACCGCCTCACGACTGCAGAGGGCGACCTACTCATGATGCCGATCAATGGCAAGTTCTTAAAGAAGTATTATCCTTAATCAAGGATCCTTCTCTTGATCAAGTTAACACTGCACCTCTGATCAAGATCTCCGAGAGCCTTTCTCTTCCTCCCAGTGAGGTCATACAGCCATAAACCAACAGGAACCTGGCCGTGCACCAGTTATCCTAAAGAAGAGTCAGGGTTATGCAGACATTAACCCGATAATCCAATATCCTTAACGATTAAGGATAGAGGAAAATGTTGGCCTGTAAGCCCAACATAAGTCCTCGATAACTCATCATGCTGAGGGGAAAAGCATGGCTAGCCCAATTCAAACGGTAGTTGGTAAAGGCATATCAAACCCGTTGACAGCTGGGGATTTGCTAAAAAATCCTAAGGGACCTGTTCCCACTTGATTCCCTCTCCAAAAATCACTTACCAATTCTCATCCATAGAATGGTAAGACCATATATACATTCCGCTGTTACGTTAACATTAAACCTATGACAGCAATTCCCTCGTCTCTCCTTGTGAAAACGAGATCTCCAAAATCACTTACCAATTCTCATCCATAGAATGGTAAGACCACATATACATTTCACTGTTATGTTAACATTAAACCTATGATAGTGATTCCCTCATTTCTCCCCGTGAAAACGAGACTTTTCCCAAACTCTATTACAATTTTTGAAGCTTGGTGGCGTCTCATCCGGTTACGTCATTGCGACCTCTGAACCAGCAGACAGCTAAGTCTCAACCCTGAGCCCTGTTGACATTTACAAAAGACAGGTCTCGATACTCGTTGACATTTACAAAAGACGAGTATCACCAATTTTTGAAGCTTGGTGGCGTCTTATCCGGTTATGTCATTGCGACCTCTGAACCAGCAGACAGCTAAGTTTCAACCCTGAGCCCTGTTGACATTTACAAAAGACAGGTCTCGATACTCGTTGACATTTACAAAAGACGAGTATCACCTATTTTGAAGCTTGGTAGCGTCTCATCCGGTTATGTCATTGCGACCTCTGAACCAGCAGACAGCTAAGTCTCAATTCCGAGCCCTGTTGACATTTACAAAAGACAGGTCTCGATACTCGTTGACATTTACAAAAGACGAGTATCACCAATTTTTGAAGCTTGGTGGCGTCTCATCCGGTTATGTCATTGCGACCTCTGAACCAGCAGACAGCTAAGTCTCAATTCTGAGCCCTGTTGACATTTACTAAAGATAGGTCTCGATACTCGTTGACATTTACAAAAGACGAGTATCACCAATTTTTGAAGCTTGGTGGCGTCTCATCCGGTTATGTTATTGCGACCTCTGAACCAGCAGACAGCTAAGTCTCAATTCCGAGCCCTGTTGACATTTACAAAAGACAGGTCTCGATACTCGTTGACATTTACAAAAGACGAGTATCACCAATTTTTGAAGCTTGGTGGCGACTCATCCGGTTATGTCATTGCGACCCCTGAACCAGCAGACAGCTAAGTCTCAATTCCGAGCCCTGTTGACATTTACAAAAGACAGGTCTCGATACTCGTTGACATTTACAAAAGACGAGTATCACCAATTTTTGAAGCTTGGTGGCGTCTCATCCGGTTATGTCATCGCGATCTCTAAACTGGCAGATAGCCAAGTTTCATCTACCATTGAGCTTAGTAGCGTCTCAACCGTTATGTCATTGCGACCTCTGAACCAGCAGACAGCTAAGTCTCAACTTTGGGCCTGTTGACACTTACAAAAGACAGGACTCACCGATGCTTGCTGACATTTACAAAAGGCAAGTATCTCCTCTTCAGCCCCACAAAGAGCTAACCTCAAGATTGCTGACGTCTTAATCATTACGATTGGAGATTCGATAGAAGCCAAAACAAAAGAAAGAATTTCCATTAATGCCAAAAGATGGGGACACATGAAGGCACGTACACAATGACCTACAAGCGTACACTGTACGATCTGAGCCGCTCCCCGAGGGCGTTTAGCCTCGTCTTCCTGTTATCAGCAGCCTGGGCAAGCGCCTGTGACCTCAGCTCAGCCTCATCAAAGTCCACCGCCTGGGCCAGACGAGCTTCAACTTCCGCCAAAGTTGCCCTCTGTGACAACTCCTGCCGCGCAAACTCCTCACTCTGAGCTCTGAGCTCTTCAAGCTGCGCAGTTTCCTCAAGACGCACCGGTATGGCCTTGGATAAGAGGAGATTTGCTTTCCTGATCATTTCCTCAGCCTTCGCAATCTTATCCTCAGCGCCAAGAAGAGCACTAGTGGAGGCGTCAATTGCACTTCCAACCTCCGCTTGCCTTGTTTCCAAGGATTTCAAATCAGAAGAGACAGCCTTAGCAGCCTCTTGAGCAGCAAGCCGGGCCTCGTGCTTTCGGGCAACAAGACAAGCGAGCTGCTCGTCAGCTAAGGACGCCGGGTCTGAGCGATAGAGACGGCGCCACTCCTCTACAGCCTTCTCAAGTTCATCCACCAGGAGTTCTAAAGCAGCAGCCTGATGATACCCCTCAAAGTCCCGAATGCTCTCAATGTCACGGGAGAGGACCACCTTCAGCTTTGAGAATGGTACAGGCGAACCCTTTAAAACTAGGTCGATAGTTCGCTCCAAGCTTCTATAAAAGCTATCGACCAGGTCACCTATGTAATCATTCTCGGCCTCAGCCATTTCGGGCAGGGAGGCAACCTCAGAATAGTCCACCAACCTGGTGACGCCGTCGCAGAAGAAGCAGCGGGAACACTGACAGTAGCAGGACTAGCCGAAGGCGATCTCGGCGGAGTCCTCATCAAAACCAGCACGCCAGCCACCGCGGAGGTAGGACTGGAAACCACCTCTTGAGCAGCAGGCTCAACCACCAGGGTTGGAGAAGTAGGGCTTGCAATCACCCTCAGTGCCACACTCGGCAAAACAGTCCGCACCTCACTTGTTGATGTGATTGGGAGTGAGGATACCTCCGGAACTGTCGTCCCTTCAACCTCTGGTCCTTCAGCTGATTTAGGCTGATAAGAAGGAAGGTTGCCATACAGCGCGTCCAACACAGCAGCATCCGCCGTGGCCGAGGTGCTCATGTCACCCCTCGATCCCTCAGGAAGATCTACCGGCTCCCTTGAAGCTGATGCATCTTGAGGCCGAACACCTGTAACAAGACTGTGGTTAGTCGGGACACTATATACAGAAGAAGCCAAGAGGGTACGACAATACCAAAGGATGATGTTGCCTCGAACATCTCGTCGGCCGCACCAGTCTCCAGAGGCTCCATCGGAAAATTTTTGACAGAATCAACACGAATAGCCGGCTCGTTTTCACTTGCCGAGTATCCTATGGACCACCCGATAGAGCTCGATGCCTCAGGACTTCCTTTAGAAGTCCCAACGCCTGAAGGACCGATGTTGGCCACATCACCTCCAGACTCCTCCGGAAGGGCACAGGAACTAGCTTCAGCCCCATAAGTGAATAGGGGATCATAATGTTCCCCTTGCTCTCCAGCCGTCTCGGCTCCTGCAACAAGAAGCAAAGGATGAGTTATTCGGAACACACCAAAAGCATTATATGAACAAGGGTAACCTCACCCAGACCTAGAGCGAATTCACCACTAGTCGGTTCAGCAACCGACGGTTCAGCCGCTAATGGGGCAGCAGGAGGAATCGCTGTAGAGGGGTAACCCTCTACGACGATCGTAGGAGCTTGGCAACGGGGCTTCTTCGCCGACGATTTCCTACGAGAGCTACCCGCCCTCTTTCTCTTGAAGTGGACGTCAGAATCCTCTTCTTCCACTCCTCCCGCACGTCGTGGGGAAGATGTCCCCATCACACCAGAGCCAGCCGCATAAGTATCAGCTCCAGCCCCCATCTCGAAGCGAGGGCTCCCTGCATCAGAAGCCTCGCTGTCATCCACAGCGATGAATTCTTCCAAGCCGGGACACGAACCCGTTTGCCTTCTCTCTTATCAGAGGCTTTCCGCTTCAGTCGCTGAGAGATTAACTTCACACCCGAACTGTTGGCGTTAAATCCAGGAGGTGTGGAGTTGGAAGCCGCGTACCACTGGCAAAAACATAGGGTCGTCGAGAGGCCGGGATCCTGCAGCGGCGTGCGTAGCCACGCCCCAGTGCCATCCGCAGTAAAGAACCGCCAGGCACGGGCCCCATCAATAAGACTCCCCATGAAAGCCAGGTCCGAATTGGGGTTGCCCACATACAGCTGGTCGTACCCGAATTGCCGGGCAAATCGACTCGGGACGTAGGGTTCCAGGTAGCAGGTATCCCCACTCCTGTACAGCAAATGCGAGGGCCGGATGCTGACCAGCCACTCGAAAACGCCCCGACTCATGGGAGACCGCGCCGACTCCGTATCTCAGAATTCCTCGTTGTATCCTGCACCCCGAATACGAGGAAAACAGCGGAACAGGCTATAAGCGTCATGACGACGCACTAACTTACGGGCCTCGGCCACGTAGGCTTTCATCCAGGAGCAACCTTCGAATCGGCGGAGAAGCGTCGTTTGAACACCCTGCGGAGGGTCTTCCCCAGCTCCAATCAAAGTAGGGCAGTGTAAGGCGAACCACGCCATCAAGTAGGTGTATGGCAGACCCACCCTAGGATTGGGTCCATCACAAGGCAGGATAGCACTCTTCCCACGTCTCGTCGCCGGTGGCCTGCAGAAAGCCTCCGTTAGTGCGCGAAGGCCTCTTTGAATACAGCATACCATGGCTGGGAGAAGACCCAGACGGTGACCATGGGCCAGGCGAACGGCGGGTAGCAGAACATTCGGGTGGACGATGTCACCCAAGGAAGAAGGCACAACACACATCTTTAACCAGACGGTTAAGAAACCGGCCAGCAGCGCCTTTCGAGACATAGGCCGACGGGCCTGATGGTGAAAGCTCCGAAGGGTATCACCCTTCTCATAGGGACCAGTGTCTTCTGTTACGACGATATCCCTTTGGAGACACATCTCCATCCGTTCAACAATATCGCCATCAGCAACTCCGCGATGAGCTGCTTCAGGAGCATTCTTCATGTCTGGAAACAGGTAACTTCCCCAGCTCTTCAAGCTCTTCGAGCTACCCTTGCCACCACCGTGAATGCTGGAACAAATATGCAAGTGGCACATCAACTCCCGATAAGTCTCGAGCATAGCAGGCTCCTGCTTCTCCAGGAGAGCCAACTCCGCCTCACAAGGAAAGTACTCTTCGTATGGAAGAGACCCGAAAGGCAAAGCAGAGATTTCCCACATCTCATGCAAAGCCATGCCCAGCTCGCCAACCGGGGTGAAGAAGGTCCCCGAAGCCGGGCAGTACAACTCAAGGATGGCGTAGAAGCACGCCACCTTCATCTCAATGCCGTAGCAGGTCGCCCTGACGGCCTCATAGAGATTCAACCCCTCCAAGTCCTCCTCGAAGTGAGCGAGGATATAGTTGGTCAACTCCGCCCACCATGTCTTAGGAGGATGAACCCAACCGGGAGCCCTGAAGTCAGTGGCAGGATAGTTCCCGTCAACTGCGCAGAATTGAGTGCCAAAGGTCTGCGCCACAGCCGGGTTCTCTCCCACTGGAAGTTCCCGCGATACCTTCCCAGGGTATAGCCCCATTATGCTGAGGGGAGGGCCCGCCCTCGAATAGCCGGACTGAAAGGTCAATCTCCCAACATGGACGGATTCGACGCTTCGGCTTACGCCCCACGCCATCTTCCGAGCCTGAGTCACATTCACAAAAGAAGATAAAGGAAAGTGCCGCTTAGTCGACGGAAGGTAAAACTTCTCGCCATCCAGTTGAAAGATCCATTGTCCTCGCCTGCCTGCAACTGGCGATCGGGATCGGATGCGGCATCCTCGAACATAAAGTTGGGCTTTCTGTAAGTCGACGGTCAACGTCCTCAAGAGGGGCCGTGGTCAAGATACTCCGCGTGGTCTACGGATGACCGCCTTGGATGAGTGTATCCCGGACGAGGGAGCTCCGCTCACTGAACAAAGAAGCCTGTCCATGGAATTGCAGGCTGAGGTTACCATCTGCTCGACTGGTTAGCCCAAACAGACTGTTCAGGAGACCGGAAGTGTAATGCACTGCAAAGACAGAAATGAACTATGATTAGTTCAACAATCAAGTGGATACGAAGACATAAAAATTCACTAAGGCATAGCCTCGCTCAGCAAGCAAGGCCAGCAAGGCGATAGCTTCGATGAAGCTTGACCTCGCGGATAAAACTGCGTCCAAAGTACCAACTTCGCTTAAGCAGGAAGTGGTATAGCCCTAAGGGCTAACGTCACCAAGAGGGCATCATGGTCAAAAGTCACCCTTCGTGGCCATGACTGAAGGAACAGACCTATATCCTGTTCCTCAACAGGATGGAGACTGCCCGAGTAATGGCTTCGTACGGAAGCCTAAGGAAGAACTGTTCGGTTCTTAATTCCCTTGTGCAAGGAGAATAGGGAAGTTCAGGGAAACGAGTTCCCTAATGAGGACAGATCATATTCGATCGTCCTAATAGCCAAATGTCAGCTCCAAAGGAAAGAGACCACGGTCTCTAATCAAATAGGAAAATTCCTTACCGATGACTGGTCGCTCGATGACCGGAGGAGGAGGACCCTCCGCTGCAGAAGTCGCCACTTCTTTTCCCGCTCGTCTTTTGGGCGCCATTAAAGAGTTGCAAGAGTTCTCAAGGTTCTCTGAACAAAGAAGGAAGAGGAAGAGGGAAAGTCAAGAAATCTCTCTGAAAAAAGGAGATCTTTTCCTGCTCAGCCCGATCGGGCTTTTATAGGCCAATCAGCGCCTGAAACGAGGCCTCGAAAAGGGCGTATGCCGCCGTTTCGAATTAATTCGAAACGCCACCCAAAGCGCCTTCCCGAGAAGCGCTGCTTCGATTCCGCTAAGGGTTAACTTCGCCCTGGCTTAAAGTGCGGATTTCGCACAATCCTTTAAGGACTTAGCCGAAAGGCTTACCTTAGCCCTCTAAAAGGGCGCCGACATGCCAGTCTCGCGAAGATCACTCAAAGAAAGGACTATGTCCTTAACTCCGCATACAGTTTAGCCCCGCTATGGCCAAACCCTCAAAGAAAGCAAGCAAAGATCAGATGATTAGAAGATGAACTTTCATTGATTTAAAAGGAAGGGTACATCGATATTACATCGAAGTTGTGTTTCATACAACACACCCAGTTGCTCGACAGGGTCATTTGCGCAAAAAAGCATACAAGTGGTTTTACCCGCTTCTAAGTCAAACCGACTGGACAAAGGAGGCCTTCCTCCTGCACAAGGCCGTAATCAGTGGTGCCGCAAGGACACGGTCATTATTCTCCACAAAAAATGGCAGATCTTGCCAGGCCATTTTTGTTAAAGCCTGGCAATAGAAACCTATCGCCGCCAACACGATAGATCACGTATAATGGGAATCGGCAGTGATACCAGTGATCTAACAGGTGTGAGGCCCGCTTTCCCGAAGTGGATGGCCCTTAAAGGTCACCAAAGTTGAAAGTTGGCAATGATGTCAGTGATCTCACAGGTGACGCCCACTACCCCGAAACGGATAATCTCCGACAAAGCGGCTATCAGCCTCACCTCAGAACGAATCATCTCGGATAGGAGGCTGCCAATAGCCTCTGGGACACGCACCCGCTGCCCCGAATTGTTCCTCATGCTTAAAAGTAAAGCTTCAACCGGGGAAGCATAGGCAATTTTATGGTTCCTTCCATCAAGTCACAAGATTGGCGAGCATAGCCCACTGCAAGGCAAATCAGAACAGATTAGCAGTTAAGCACAGAAAAAACTGCAAATCAGAATCTTTTGGGTCAAAGCAATCCAATTTCAGTAAAAGCAGAAGACAAGGCTCGCCTGCACAGCACTGATGAGTTGGCTCAACAAACGCCAAGTCCAAGCCTCGCCTATATGGCTAGCCAGACTGACCCCGTGGGATAGTCTTAGCTCCACCTATATGGCAAGACTGGCTCAACTATTGAAGAGACCAAGTCCCAAGTCCTGCCTGCGCAACAGACTTAATATGCAATGATATTTTTTCTGATCAAGTAAAAATGATAGCTTCGCTGGGAAGCTATGCCAAAATCCTTATCTACAGATCAGTCAGTTGCAAGATGAAGAACAAGGGAAGTTAATCCCTGAAGCAGCTGTTAAAGCTGAATTAAGGGAGATGAATTCCCTAAAATCGGTGAAGTCGTTGAACGATCAAGACTTACCGGTCCTTGGCCGGATAATGACCAGAGTGGGCGTTCCCACTAGTTCAGAGATCTGAGTATCTCTTTCAAACCAAGAGAAGAGAAGAGAGGCAAAGCACTTCTCTTCAGAGGACCTCAAGTGTCCTATTTATAGGCCCCATGGCCTGAGCGCTGCCACCTCAAGCGTGAAAAAAACAAGCGCATTTAAGGCATTTATTACGCCTTGAGAATAGGGACGGTTTTCTCTTGAAACCGTGCAAAGGAAGAAACGTCTCCCTCATAAAAGGCGCTTACGGCGCCTTGAAGAAAGGGAATATCCTCCCTCGAAAACGTGCAAATCGGAGAATATCTCCCTCGATCAGCACGAAGAAAGGAGTAATCCTCCTCGTAACCAGCCCATGGCAGTTGATCTCGGGAAAGCGACATGCCCTCCCAAGCGAACATATCTTCAGAAGCCCAGATGCGGGGCTACTAGCTGCGAAGCTACCCAGACGCGAGTCTACATGATTCCTCGGCGAATCTACATCCCAAAGCAGGATTCAAAGCGAAGCTGAACTCAACCATCATGGCGACGTTCATACTCCACACACCACCGATCAAAGCAGTTCAAAGTATTTCGAAGTCTGAGCCATTGCAGACTTTCGAAAACTTTGAAGGGGGTCTTGTTGACACTTAAAAAAGACAAGATTCTTATTGGTCCGAACAATGTCTAAACTTGTTGACATTTACAAAAGACAAGTGACAGACGAGCTGAAGACCAGTTTTCACCCATCTCCGAGGGACAAGGAAGCGACTTGGATTCCACTGATCCAGCAAGCAGACGGTGAACCCAGATTGTTTCTAAACAGACCTCAGTAGGTCTAAAGATGCTAGCACTTAGCATTGCATGAGCCCAAAGGGATAGCCTCGCTTGAGAGGCTAATATCACTCGACTTTGCCTTGAAGCCATTCAAAGCCTTGCCAGGAAGCTGACTCGCAAACTTCGCCACAGAGGACTTCCAGCTCCGCCAAAGGGTTTCTTTCGGACTTCGCCAGAAACCGTCTCTAGCTCCTCTACGAGCTCAATACGGGCAGCGCCACTATTGATCTGCTATGGTCAACCTTTGACCAATCAAATCTCCGGATGAGATCGGATCCAATCAGATCAAATCTGATTAAGGTCAAATCAGAGATCAAATTTGGCAGTTGATTGCCACAATCTCTTGACTCTTCTAAAACGAGTAAGAAGATCAGGGGAAATCCTCCAACGATATGGAAAGGATCAAAACAGATTAAGAGGATCAACCGACCTGCCAATTCTAGCTCCGCAGAAGCTATCTTAGCCTCGCAGCAAGGCTACTTTCCAGATTTAAACAAATTTGATTCAATCTGTTTCCATATCTTCAAGGGACGATTATACCCTTGCTCTCCCTATAAATAGCCCACCAGGGGTACAAGGAGAGAGAGAGAGAGGTCGATCAATCGAGAGAGAAGACTCCACAAGTAGAGACTTCTTCACAAAGCACCGTGCGCTCTTGAATTCAGAGACTTTTTAGAGAATTGCTTTCTCTAATCAGGGTGTTGATACCCTAACATCGTCCTTCTTCTCAAGGAATCTCCGGAACCAGGCGAGAAGGAATTCCTTATTGAAGGCGATTTTGAGAAGCATCAAGAGGGTTCTACCAACCTTCTGTTCTCTGATTCCCCGAACCAGGCGAGAAGGGAATCTCATCGCTCGCATCGTCAAAGGGACAAAGTGGTCGCGCGCTGACAAGACTCCTATCGGCACACTTCTCCAGAATCTCTGAGGAGATCTACTTGTAATCTTTTTAAGAATACTTGTAATTTAGCTCCTCAACCCTTTTATTGTAAGTTTTCCCCCTTTGCAAACATAATGGAAAACAACTGAATCAGTAGAGTCCAAGTTGCTGATTTGTCCCTCGGAGATGGGTATAGGACTGGTCGTCAGCTTGTCTGTCACTTGTCTTTTGTAAATGTTAACAAGTTTAGACATTGTTCAGGCCAGTAAGAATCTTGTCTTTTTTAAAGTGTCAACAAGACCCCCTTCAAAGTTTTCGAAAGTCTGCAATGGCTCATACTTCGAAACACTTTGAATTGCTTTGAACGGTGGTATGTGAAGTACGAACGTCACCATAGTGGTTGAGTTCAGCTTTGCTTTTAATCCTGCTTTGGGATAGATTCGCCGAAGAATCGTGTAGATTCGCTACTCTGGGTAGCTTCGCGTCTGAGTAGCTTCGCATCTGGGTAGCTCCGCGTCTGAGCCTCCCAGAATAAGTTTGCTTCGGAATGTTGTTTCTTTCCCAAGCCAACTGCTTTCGGCCAGTTACGAGAAGGATTGCTCCTTTTTCGAGGTTATAACAACCTCTTGCATTATCGAGGGAGATCATTTCTCCTTTGTGCGCTTCCGAGGGAGAATATTCCCTTTCTCAACGCTTAATAAATGCCTTAAATCCGCTCGCGCTTCCATGCTTGAAGCGGCAGCGCTCAGGCCATGAGGCCTATAAATAGGACACCTGAGGTCCTCTGAAGTGAAGTGGTCTGCTCTTCTCTTCTCTTGGTTATTAGAGAGAGATACTCAGATCTCTGAACTAGTAGGGATGCCCATTCTGGTCATTATCCAGCCAAGGACCGGTAAGTCTCGGTCATCCAGAGACTTTACCAATGGACAAATGACTTTAGGGAGTTTATCTCCCTTAATTTAGCTTTAACAGCTGCCTCAGGGATTGATTTTCCTTGTTCTTCATTTTGCAATTGACTGATCTGCAGAGAAGGGTTTCAGCCCAGCTTCCCAGCGAAGCTATCATTTTGACTTGATCAAAGAAAGATCATAGCATACCTGCTTGCTAAGTTCGCCACACAGGCAAAACTTGGGGCTTAGTGTCTTCAAAGTTGAGCCAGTCTTGCCATATAGGTGGGGTCAAGACTGCATCCCTCAGGATCAGTCTGGCTTAGCCATATAGGCGATGCTAGGACTTAACTTATGCTGAGCTAGCCCATTATCACTGTGCAAGCGAGGCTATCCTCTGCTTTAACTGAAATCAGTCTTTAACTGAATCGGATATAAATTGCTTTGCCTCAAAGAATTTGACTTAGCGTTTTTGCAGCTTTTTCTTTGACTTACTGCTAACTTATTTCAGTTTGCATTGCAGTGAGCTATGTTCGCCAGCCTTTCGATCTGATGAAAGAGACCAAAAAGTTGCCTCTTGCTTTTCCAGTTGAAACTTTAATCCTAAGCTGGAGGAACAAACTGGGGTAGCTGATGTGCGTTCCAGAAGAGGTTGGCAGTCGCTTATCCGAGATGATCCACTTCGAGGCAAGGCTGGTAGCCGCTTATCCGAGATGATCCACTTCGGAAAAGTGGACGTCACCTGTAAGGTCTCGGATCCTCCATTGCCAATTTTCATCAAAGAAGATCCAGCCTTCTGGCGGCAATCGATCATTCGCCAATTTTGATTACGGAAGGTTCAACTTCCTAGTCACACCATCTGTCATTATGCGAAGGATTACGGCCTTGTGCAGGAGGAAGGCCTTTCGTGTCCAGTTGGTTAGGCTTGGAAGTAGATAGGACCCCTTGTATGCCTTTTGAGCAAATGATTCTGGTGTACGAAACACAACCTTGATGTAGCAGTATCAATGTATTCTCTTTTAAATCAATAAAAGTTCAGTTTCTGCTCATCTGATTTGTTATGCCTTCTCTTTTGAATTGAGAACACTTGAATTGGTCCGGCGGAGCTAGACTTCATGCGAAGTTAAAGATAGAATCCTTTCTGAATCAGGAACGAGCTTCCAGTGAGACTAACATTTCCGCGAAGTTCGGACTGTGCTTTTGGCGGAGCTAAGGCAAGCTTTTCGGCGAAGTTAACGATACGTCGCGCGAAGTCAGCACTTAACTTGTGGCGAAGTTAACCCTTGGTGGGGCTGAATCAGCGCTTCTCGGGAAGGCGCTTTAGGCGCCGTTTCAAATTAATTTGAAACGACAGCTTGTGCTCTTATCGAGGCGTCGTTTCAGGCGATCATCAGCCTATAAAAGCCCCATCGGGCTGAGAGAGAAGGCATTACTTCTCTTTGAATTTTCCAGAGTACTTGACTCTTCTCTTCTTCTTCTTCTTCTTTGTTCAAGAATTCAAGAACTTTCACTGTTCTTCAATGGCCCCCAAGAGACGAGCGGGAAAAGAGGTCGCAACCTTTGCAACGGAGGGTCATTCTCCTCCTCCGGCCATCGAACGGCCGATCGTCGGTAGGGATCTTTCCCTTTTGATTAGAGACTGTCGTATCTCCTTTAAAGCCGATTTCTGGCTATCTTTAGATAAGCCCAAAATGATCAATTATGATCTGTTATTCTTAGGGAATTCAACTCCCTGAGTTTCCCTAGATTTCTTGATCGGGAATCCAAGAACTGAAGAGTCCTTCTTTAAGCCTCCAGGCGAAGCTATCCCTTAGGCGGTTTACATCCTGTTGAATGACAGGATGAGAAGCTGTCCTTTGAAATATGACTGAAAAGGACCTTAATGCCTTTAAAATAGTCTTTTGACCATAATACCCTACTGACGAAGTTAGCCCTTGGGGCTTTGTCGCATTCTGTTGTTCGAGGCTAAGCTTCTAGAGCGAAGCTAACACTTGGATATTTTCCTGCATCCTGCCTTCGTGTGGAATGCGGAGTTACGCTGTAGCTGCGAAGCTAAGCTTCGGGGCGAAGCTATCATTAGGCCAGCTTCGCTCGGAGAGCGAGGCTATGCCTTAACAGATTTTGCTTTCTTGTTTTAGCCATTGTTTGGCTGATGAACTAATCATAGTTTTTCTTTGTTCTTGTAGTGCACTACACTCCTGGTCTTTTGAACAGTCTCTTCGGCACAGCCAGGGGACTAGATGGCAATGTCAGCTTGCAATTCCAAGGGCAGGCTTCGTTGTTCAGCGAGCGGAGCTCTCCTGCTCGAGATATACTTATTTATGGTGGGGATCAACGCACCATGAGGAGCATCTTAACTACTGCTCCCCCTTGAAGATTCTGACCGACGAATCTATCGGAAGCCCGGCTTCGTGTTTGGAGATGCGGCGCCAGACCATGATTGCCAGCTGCTAGCCGAAGAGGGGCAGTGAATTTTCCAATTAGATGGCGAGAAGTTCTATCTTCCGTCTAACAAGCGGCATTTTCCCTTGTCCTTCTTTCAATGCGTGATGAAGGCTCAGAAGATGCAGTGGAAAGTGAGTCGGACTACTAACTCTATTCACGTAGGGAAGTTGATAATTCCTTCACCCGGCTACACAAGAGCGGGGCCTCCTCGCTGCATAATGGGTCTCGACCCTGGGAATGTACTCCCAGACATCCCAGTTGGAGAAAATCCTGCGGTGGCGCAGACCTTTGGGAATCAATTCTTCAAGGTTCGTGGCAACTATCCAGCCACTGATTTACTCCAGGGTGGATTCACCCTCCGAAGGCATGGTGGAGGGATTTGACTCTATATGTCCTTGCTCATTTCGAGGAGGATCTGGAGAGACTGAATCTTTATGAGGCCGTTAGGGCGACCTGCTATGGCATTCAGAAGAGCGTAGCGAACTTCTACGCCATCTTTGAGTTATACTGCCCGGCTACAGGGACCTTCTTCACCCCTATTGGCGAATTGGGTATGGCTCTGCATGAGATGTGGGAAGTCTCTGCTCTGCCTTTGGGATCTTTCCCATACGAAGAATACTTCCCGTGCGAGGCGGAATTGACACTTCTGGAGAAGCAGGAGCCCGCCTTGTTTGAGACCTACCGGAAGTTGATGTGCCATTTATACATTTGCTCTAGTATGCATGGGAGCAGTAAGGGACCTTCATGCAGTTTGAAGAGCTGGGGAGATTATTTGTTCACCGATATGGAAAATACTCCTGAAGTGGCTCATTGTGTAGTTACTGATGAAGACATCTTTAGTCGGATGCAAAAGAATTCTCAAGGTGATCTAATTCTGGAAGAAGATGACGGCCCCTATGAGAAAGGCGATATCCTTCGGAGTTTTCACCATCAGGCTCGTCAGCCGACGTCCCGGAAGGCACTTCTGGCTGGTTTCTTGACGGTCTGGTTGAAGAGATGCGTGGTGCCATCTTCATCGGACGATGTCATTCATCCGACTGTCTTTTTGCCTGCTGTTCATCTAGTCCATGGTCGTTCTCTTGGACTTCTTCTGGCCATGGTGTGCTGTATTCAGAGGCCTTTGCGCATTGACGGAGGCTTTCTGTAGGCCACCAACGACGAAGCGCGGAAAGGGGACTATTTTGCCCTGCGACGGACCAAACCCCAGAATAGGTCTGTCGTATACTTATTTGATGGCGTGGTTTGCCCTTCACTGTCCCTCCATGATCAAAGCCGGAGAGGACCCCCCAGAAGGTGTTCGAACGGTGCTTCTCCGTCGATTCGAGGGATGTTCATGGTTGAAGACTTACGTGGCTGCGGTCCGCAAGCTACTATGGCGTCATGACGTCTATAGCCTTTTTCGCTGCTTTCCCTATATTCGGGATGCAGGCTATGGTGAAGAGTTCAAGGACGTGGGAGAAGGGCAGACGTCATTGAGCCGGGGAATTTTTGAGTGGCTGGTTAGCATCCGGCCCTCACATTTGTTGTACAGAAGCGGGGACACCTGCTACTTGGAGCCCTATATTCTAAGTCGGTTTGCCCGCCAGTTTGGGTATGACCAACTGTACGTAGTCAATCCAAACAGCAATCTGGCTTTCATGGGGAGCCTCATCGATAGAGCCCGCGCCTGGCGGTTCTTTATCGCTGGCTGTACCGAAGCGCGGCTGTGCATGCCGCTAAGGACTCCGAACCTTCTGATGACCCTGGGATTCTGCCAGTGGTATACGACCTCAAACTCCACACCGATCGGATTCTCTGTTAATTCTTCTGGTGTGAAGTTAATTTCTTAGCGGCTGAAGCGGAAGGTCTCTGAGAAAAGCGAGGGTAAAAGGGTTCACGTCCCAGGCATCGGAGAATTCATTGCCGTTGATGACAGTGAAACATCGGATGCAGGAAGTCCTCGCTTCGAGGCGGAGATAGGTGCTGAGGCTCCAGCAGCTGCTTCTGGCGTGGTGGGGACAGCCCCCGTAGAACATGCCGATGTTGAAGAAGTGGAGGAAGAAGATCCTGACGTCCACTTCAAACGAAAACGGGAGGGTAGATCTCGTAGGAAGAGGGTAGTGAAGAGGCCTCGTCGCTACGCTCCTACGATTGTTGCGGAGGGCGAATTGCCTACATCGGCTCCTCCTCCTGCCCCATTAGTAACTAAATCGTCGGTTCCTGAACTGACTACTGGTAGAGCCGCTCTGGACCCGGGTAAAATCAGCTTCGTTCTTGTAATATACTTCTTATGTGTTCCAAACAGCTCATGGTTTGTTTTATGGTTCAGGAACTGAGGCGGTGAAAAGCCTGAGAGCTGAAGTTGTCGGAGAACAAGGGGAGCATTATGATCCTTTGTTTACTTATAAAGAGGGCGATGAGGCTGGCTATTTTGCCGTCTCAGAAGAGTCCGGAGATGATGCGGCTGGCGTAGGTCCTTCGGGCGCTGGGACTTCGAAAGAAGTCCTGAAGCTTCTAGCTCCTTTGGGTGGACCACGGAGGGTTCGGCAAGTGAAGGCGGGCCGGCCATTCGTGTTGATTCTGCCAAAGATTTTCCAATGGAGCCCGTAGAAACTGATGCAGTCGCCATGACGATTGAGGCGACATTATCTTTTGGTACTATTTTGATCTTTTGATTCTTGCTATTTGTTATGCCCTGCCTAAACAAAGTCTTATTGCAGGTGTTCCGCTTCTGGGTGCATCGACTTCAAAAGAGCCAACCAATCATCTTGAGGGAACCAGGGGTGAAGCAAGTGCTTTGACCGCAGCGGATGCTGCTGAGTTGGATGCTTTGTATGGCGACCTGCCCTCTTATCAGTCTGAACCAGCTAGAAGAACTGAAACTGAGGGGATGGTAGTCATGGAACCAATCTTACTTCCAACTATATCGGTGAGTGAGATCCCATCAGTTTCGCCAATGCCGCCTATCTTGCCAGGTGCGGAACTGGGGGTGATTACCAGTCCTACTTCTCCAACACTGGTGGTTGAGCCCGCTCTCCCGGAAATAGTCACTAGTCCGACCTCGGTTGTGGCTAGTGTACTGGTTTCAATGAAGACTCCTCCGAGATCACCGGCAACCTCTCATGTTGCTGCAGCCAGTGCTTTTACTGTTCCTTCCACAGTAGTATCAATAAAGCCAGTGAAATCTTCAAGGGCTGCTCCTCTGCCAGGAGTGATTGAGGCCGAGAATGAATTTGTGACTGAGTTAGTCGTAGCTTTTATAAGAGCTTGAAGCGATCCATCGCTTTGATTTTGAAAGGCTCGACTACCTCGTTCTCTGCTTTAAAGGTGGTCCTCTCCCGAAGCATTGAGAGTATCCGAGACTTTGGAGGGGATGACCAGGCCGCTGCATTGGAACTTCTGGTGGACCAACTTGAGAGGGATGTAGACGAATGGCACCGTCTTAGCCATTCTGACCTGGAGCCTTCAATTAATGAGCAGCTTACGCACCTTATCGCTCAGATGCATGAAGCTCATCTTGCCACTCAGGAAGCCGCTAAGGCCATTTTTCTGACTTGAAATCCTTGGAGACAAGGAAGGTAGAGCTCGGGGACACCATGGACGCTTCTAGCAGTGCTCTTCTTGACGCTGAAGATAAAATTGAAAAGGCCAAGGAGATGATCAGGAAGGCAAATCTTCTTTATCCAAGGCTGAACCTGTGCGTCTTGAAGAGACTGCGTGGCTTGAGCAGCTTAAGGCTCAGAGTGACGAACTCTCGCGGCAAGAGTCAGCTCAGAGGGCAACCTTGGTTGAAATTGAAGATCGCTTGGCCCAGACGGTGAGTTTTAATGAGGCTGAACTAAGGTCGCAGGCGCTTGTCAGGGCTGCTGATGATAGGAAGACAAGGCTGGCCTTTCTTGAAGGACAGATCAAATCTTATGAAGCACCCTTATAGCTTGTAATATATATGCCTTCATGTACCCTTCTTTTCGGAATCAATAAAAGTAATTTTGTTTTGACTCCCCTGCCGTATTTTTGACTTGTTTTATCCTTTGAATTGTCGCTTTCAAGTTGCATTGCAGCCTTTTGAGAAAATAGTCCTTACTGGACTAAATGATGAGACTTGGCTATCCGCCGGTTCGGAGGTCGCAATGACGTAACCGATTGGGAAGCCACCATGCTCGAAGAAGTAGTCCTTACTGGACTAAATAATGAGACTTGGCTATCTGCCGGTTCAGAGGTCGCAATGACATAACCGCTTGAGAAGCCACCAAGCTCGAAGAAATAGTCCTTACTGGACTAAATAATGAGACTTGGCTATCTGCCGGTTCAGAGGTCGCAATGACATAACCGCTTGAGAAGCCAACAAGCTCAAGGTAGTCCTCGTCGGACTGAAAGGTGAGACTTGTCTTTTGTAAATGTCAACAAGCTCGAAGGTAGTCCTTGTCGGACTGAAAGGTAAGACTTGTCTTTTGTAAATGTCAACAAGCTCGAAGGTAGTAAAGGTGAGACTTATCTTTTGTAAATGTCAACAAGCTCGAGGTAGTCCTTGTCGGACTGAAAGGTGAGACTTGTCTTTTGTAAATGTCAACAAGCTCGGAGGTAGTCCTTGTCGGACTGAAAGGTGAGACTTGTCTTTTGTAAATGTCAACAAGCTCGAAGGTAGTCCTTGTCGGACTGAAAGGTGAGACTTGTCTTTTGTAAATGTCAACAAGCTTGAGGTAGTCCTTGTCGGACTGAAAGGTGAGACTTGTCTTTTGTAAATGTCAACAAGTATAGAACTGGTCGTCGGCTTGCCTGTCACCTGTCTTTTGTAAATCTCAACAAGATTAGACATTATTCAGACCAGTCAGAATTTTAATGGAATTTGGAAAAAGGGCTTGTTTTCATTGCGAAAACGAGGAGATCACCATCATAGGTTTAATGTTAACGTAACAGCGAAATGGATGGAAAGAGCTTTGTATGTGGTCTTACCATTCTATGGATGAGAATTTGTAAGTGATTTTGGAGAGGGAATCAAATGGGAACTGGTCCCTTAGGATTTTTAGCAAATCCTCAGCTGTCAACGGGTTTGATATGCCTTTACCAACTACCGTTTGAGTCGGGCTAGCCATGCTATTCCCCTCAGCATAATGAGTTATCGAGGACTTATGTTGGGCTTAAAGGCCAACATTTTCCTCTATCCTTAACCGTTAAAGGTGTTGGATGATTTGGTTAGTGCATGTGTAACCTTGAATCTGTTGGCCCAAAGGCCATTATCCCGGTTATTTTGATGATAGCAAAACGTATTTAGTTATGTATTTAATAATCTTGTTTTAAAAGTATTTCAGGTTCAAAGAAACAGTTTTTGACGACTCCTCTAAAAGACTCACACTTTTGGAGTTCGCCCAACATTTGCATTCCCAAGCTAAAGCACATAGGAAGCTTCGGAATTTGCGTTGAAGAAAAATTCAAGAAGAAGATCAAGACTTGCTAAAGAATCCAAGATTTGTATTTTGTCTATTTTGTTTTAGAATTTTTGTCAAAACTAAATAGTAGAAGTAGAGATATGGGATATCACACACACACATTTTCTAGAGTGATTTATGGCTTCAAAATACTTCTATTTCTATTTCCAAACTCAGTTTTAGTTGAACATATCTATTTTGGAAATATGATTTTTAGAGAGACTAGTTTTGGAAAACATTTCATTGAAAATCAAGTTTTTATCAAAAGAATTTTTACCAAGTATTTTACCTTGATAGTAGTATGACACATGCTCATACTCTATGATTTTTCAAGACCAAAATATTTTATCCAAGACCCAAAACCTAAATCCAAATTGTCCAGGTCCTGGAAGTTCTGATTTTTCAGAATTTCTCAGTGACCGGTCGACCGGCAGTCGACCGGCACTCGACCGACATGCACAAATGTGCATGTGCGTATCAGTCGACCGGGAGTCGACCGATACTCGACCGGCCCCAACCTGCTGCTCTCTGGAAATTGCCAGTCGACCGACCCGGTCGACCGGTGAGCCCAACGGTCGGATTTTCGACCGTTGGCGGTCGACCGACCCGGTCGACCGGTAGTCTGTCAAAAGTTCTGACAGACTCAACAGCTATTTTTCTGACTTTTTGACTTTAGGGATTTGTCTCCAACGAATCTCTTGAGCAGTTTTTGACCCCTATAAATAGGTGGTCACTTCATATGAAATGACTAATGATTTTAGAGCTATCAAGTGAAATTTTACAAAAGTTGTGAAAAGATTTCCAAAGTTTTCAAAAGAAAAGATTTTTCTCTCCAAAGCCTAAATTTCCATCACCTTTCTTGGAGCCTATTCCTCTACTTCTCTCTAGCTTTGCACTACACAATCCCATACTCTAACTCTCCTATTTGGTTCTAGGATTGTGCTTAGTGAGCTCTTTTGTAAAGTGGTCAAGTGTGATCACTTCCATTGTAATTGAGTGAAGTTGTAGAGGCATCGGCCTCAAGGCGAGCTAGTGTGCTCAAGGTGGTGAAGTGTCATCACGGGAGACGGACAAGTGTTGTCCTTGTATTGTGATCCGGTGGGATCCTCAATAGTGGAAATCCTTCAAGTGTGAAGGCGGGGACGTAGAGCGTGGCTCGAACCTCGGAAACATATCGGCGTGTTTGCGTTTGCTCAAATTCTTCTAACTCTATCTCTTTAATTACTTGCACCTTTACCTTGTTTAATTCTTGCAAGTATTTGTATTGTGATAATTGTTAGAGTTAAATTTTAAATTCCGCATAATTGCCATTATCATATAGCCATCACCTATTCACCCCCCCTCTAGGTGATTTCAATTGGTATCAGAGCCTAACCCTAGATTTGGTTTAACCACCTTAGGGAGATCCTTCATTTGGCTATATATATTTGCTTGTTGTTGTTTGTTGCATTTTACTTGCTTGTGCATTCATGGCATCCATGGACTTTTCTAGCATTAAATCCCCTCCCAAATTTGATGGCTTGAACTTTCCTATTTGGAAAGTCAAGATGAACTTGTTTTTGAAATCCTTAGGTGTTAGGGTAGCTAGGGCCATTACCAAAGACTTCATTGAACCAACTAGTGATGAGAGCACATGGTCCGAGGATACTTCCAAAGACTATGAAGCAAATGCTAGGGCACAATATGCATTAACACAAGCACTTAATGAAGATGACCTTGCACGCATCATTAATTGTAAATCGGCATATGAAGTTTGGAACATGCTTATTGTGACTCATGAGGGAACGTCACAAGTCAAGAGAGCAAAAGTTGACTTGCTACGTTCTCAATATGAGAATTTTTACATGATTGATAATGAGAGCATTGATGACATGCTCACTCGCTTTACAAAAATAACTAATGCTCTTTCTTCCTTAGGCGACAAGATTGACAACGATCAAAAGATAAGGAAGGTGATTAGAGCTCTTCCCAAAGCTTGGGAAGTCAAGGCGACAACCCTCAAGGAGCTAAATGACAAGGAGGAGATGGACTTCTCCGGCTTCATCGGAAATCTCAAAACACATGAGATGGAGATGAAGGTACGAGAAGAGAGGGAGGCACCCAAGAAGAAATCAATAGCCTTCAAAGCCGCTCCAACCATTCAAGACGAGGATGATTCATCGGACGAGTGCGATGAAGACTTCGCCATGCTCATCCGTAAGGTGGGCAAGATGTTTTACAAGAAGGGAAGACAAAGCAATTTCCGGCGAGGGAAACCTCAAGGGAGATTTGAAAGAAAAAGAGAGGAGCCCGGTCCTTGCTTCCATTGCAAGAAGATCGGTCACCTCATTGCCGATTGCCCCGCTCTACAAGCGACCACATCCAAGAACGGGCAAAGAAAGAAGAAAGCAATGGTGGCTACTTGGGATGACACGGAGTCGGAATCCGAAGAGGAAGTCGACGCCGCGCACATGTGTTCATGGCACATGGGGAGGATGCACCAAAGGTAACTCTAGAAAACTCTTTAGATGAGGATGAGTTAACTATGGATGAACTTGCACAATTTTTTGAAGAATTGCAAAATAGGTATGAGATTTCCCAATCTCAAAATAAGAAATTAAAAAAGGAAAATGAAGCTTTAAAATAAAGTTGAAATAGTTGTTAAAGAAAAGGATGTTTTATCTAGCTCTTTTGGAAATTGAAAAATGATTTTGATAAATATAAACTTGCAAATAAGGGTAAAACCCCCATAGTTTCAATTGATAAAAATGATTTTGTTGAGATCCAAAAGCGTGTTGATGCTTTGGACTCCACACTTAAAAATTGTGCATTTGATTTGAAAAAGATAGCTTCTAAATTTCCTAAGGGAACACCCCAAGGGAAACATGCACAACATGCACATACACATGCACGAAAACATGCGCACACACATAAGCATGCATACATATATAGTAGTGGTAGAATTTATGTTTGCACTCATTGTGGCCGCAAAGGCCATTTAGAAAAATTTTGTTATGCTAAAAATAATGTTAAGAATAAATATGTTTGGGTTCGCCCCGGTACTAACCCTAAAGGACCCTCAAAGATTTGGGTACCAAAAGATCCTCCAAATGTAGGTGACACAGGTGGATCTACTTCCTCCAAGACTTAGGGGGAGACGGTGCCCGGGTGGTAGATGCAACTAAGCTCACAAGTTCAAATCTAGCTTGCATCGCTATCGTGGAGGCACCTATTTTTGGAGATTGCCCTTAAATTGGTAACATCTCCATTTTAAAATAGATGTTGATTTTTGGTAATGTATACATGTGTATAGAATTGTTAGTTTGCTTTTGTTCGTCATTGATACATGCTTATATAGAACTACTTTTCTATCATGTTGTGTACATGCCTTGTGATAATTTTCATATCTTGTATAGTTATGCCTTATGTCATACTTGTCCACATGTCCATTTTGTTAGATAGTGTATCTACATGTATAGTTTAGATTTTGTGATTATATACTTGTATACATATAGACCTATTTTCATAAATAAAGTAAAACGTTTTGAAAATTTTCATATTTAAACAAATACCTTAAAGATGGCAATTGCGCACCTCAACTCATTCAAGAGGAATCAAGAGGATGAAGTTCAGAACCCGTCACTGGGTATTCGGCTTCAACATCTTTAAATCTTTGTTTAAATTTGTAAAATAAAATTAAATCATTTTGTGTGAAGTTTTGTTGATATGATCTCTAAATGAAGATTTTTTAAAACTGATTGTTATATCCCTGTATGTTATTATATAACATATTTTTATTTGTTATAATTTTTATTTAAATTTTTTTTTTGGTCAGAATCTGGTAGCAGAATTTTCAGACTTACCGGTCGACCGGCCCCTAACCCCAGTCGACCGGCTCTGTCTGAGAAGAAAAATTTTGTATTTTTTTTGTGCTACCGGTCGACTGTTGTTATAGGACCAGTCGACCGATCAAGATGCGTGACTCTCTGTATCTTTTCGGTCGACCGGTCCCTTAATCCCAGTCGACCGATAGTCGTATTCTGGCGTATATTTGGACTTTTTCCTCACTGTTTCGCTCTCTCTCTCACTTTTCCTCTCAGCGACCCGCAGGAGCTCCCCCCTCTCAATATTTCCAACTTCTAATCCATCCATCCGATCTAAAATTCCTTCAAAACCCATCTCAAACTCCTCATTCCTAATTCAGATCTTCAATCTCAAGCCGATCCGTCCATCAGATTTTCAGAATTTCTGGGTTTTCAAGCTAGGGTTTCAGTTTTTTCCAAAGGTAAAAATTTCGGATTTTTCACTTGTTCTTCCTTTCTAGCTTAGATATATCACTTCTTTTGTCTTCATATTAGGTTGATTAATCATCTAGATCGTGCCTTTACCTGCAAAAACCTAAAAATTTGATTTTTGTCATGGCTCCTAAAAGACATCGTTCTGAGAAGGGAAAGGGCATTGCCCAATCCTCATCTCAAGCCCCTAGGACTGATCCCTTGTTGCGTAACGATCTTGCCTCTGACCGTTACACACATCTAGCCCCTAGGAACACTATTTCGGGTAGGTTTGTGGCTATCCATGATTTTGAACACCTCGATATCCCCCACATACTCCGTACCAACAATCTTGTGGATTTTCTCTCCATCAGGGAGAAGGTTTACACTTCTTTGGTTCCCTATTTCTATGCCAATTTTGAATTTAGTGGGAACCGGATCATCTCCCGTGTGATGGGTAGGGACATAAACATTTCCCTAGGTCAGTTTGCTAGGATTCTTCATCTTTCCACTGATGGAATAGATGTTTACTCTTATGACCTACATGATTTTCCTGAATATCCGGAGGGTGAGTCTTCGCTCACCGCATCCACTCTCATTCACCAGGATGACAATCCCGATCTAGTGAGGAATGAGATTGTAAGTCAGTATTCCCTCCAATCTCAGGTCCTTGCTAAGATTATCTTTCATAATATCGTGCCTAAATCCGGTGAATTCAGTCATGCTCGAGGTCCTGTTCCCCTGATTATCTATTGCCTCCTTAAAGGCATTAAGATAAATTTCCCTCGAGTGATCGCTTCTCACATGAGTGGTGATCAGATTCGCACTGCTGGTAGGAGTCTGCCTTATGGCATGCTCATTACCCATCTTCTCAAGGCTTTAGATTTTGATCTCTCTGGTCAAGCCCCTTCAAAACCCTCATCTGATATCAATACTGCTGCCTTGAAGATGATGGAAGCTCAGTTGCGTCGACACGCAGCTGTGCAACCACCACCTGTTCCTGCAGCTGATCCAGCTCCAGCTCCACCTCCTGTTTTTCCTGCTCCTGAGTTTCAGGGTGCTTCTGCTTCTGAGGTCCGCTCAATGATCGAGGCTCATCAGGCCTGGGTCGGAGAGCAAGTCTCTGCAATTCGTGCAGATTTGGCTGATCGTGCTGCTATGGATGCTGTTTTTCGGGCGGAGGTCCGTAACGACTTGTCCTATATGGCTGAATCCATGAGATTTGTGGATGTTCAGTTCCAGTCTTTGTTCACAAAAATGGACATAGTCGTTCCTGATGGGACTCCGGGTGCTCGTCGTCTCCCTGCCGCTGGTCCTCCTTTCCCTCCCAGAGCTCGCGTCTCTATTCCACCACCGCGCCCCAGAGTTGATGCCTTGGATACAGAGGAGGTAGATTCCTCTTCTTCCTCAGATGATGGTGATGACCAGACGATGGCCGAGGGCTCTGATGATGACGAGGAGGAGGATGACGAGGCGACTGAGTGATGCTGATGAGTGACCTCCCCTTTATTGATGATGTCAAAAAGGGGGAGAGTTATTTGGAGAGAGAGATATTTTGTTATGACTCTTTATTATTTTTGTTATGTACTTGACTTATTTTGTTGTGTTGGACACCTTTATTTCTGTGTTGTGGACATGTATCTTTTGTGGTATGTATTTATGTCATGTATGAGACTTATTTCCTTATCTATGATATGACATGAGTAGTTGATATTTTCCTTATCTATGATATGACATGAGTAGTTGATATGTTGTGATTGGCATGGATGTGTGATGTTTATTTTTTATCACTATGCCTGAGTATGATTTTTATATATGCTTGTGTTGAGGGGGAGTTTCATTTGAAGACTCTACCCAAAATATTTTGTGATAACTACATATGTTTTGCCATCATCAAAAAGGGGGAGATTGTTGGCCCAAAGGCCATTATCCCGGTTATTTTGATGATAGCAAAACGTATTTAGTTATGTATTTAATAATCTTGTTTTAAAAGTATTTCAGGTTCAAAGAAACAGTTTTTGACGACTCCTCTAAAAGACTCACACTTTTGGAGTTCGCCCAACATTTGCATTCCCAAGCTAAGCACATAGGAAGCTTCGGAATTTGCGTTGAAGAAAAGTTCAAGAAGAAGATCAAGACTTGCTAAAGAATCCAAGATTTGTATTTTGTCTATTTTGTTTTAGAATTTTTGTCAAAACTAAATAGTAGAAGTAGAGATATGGGATATCACACACACACATTTTCTAGAGTGATTTATGGCTTCAAAATACTTTCTATTTCTATTTCCAAACTCAGTTTTAGTTGAACATATCTATTTTGGAAATATGATTTTTAGAGAGACTAGTTTTTGGAAAAACATTTCATTGAAAATCAAGTTTTTATCAAAAGAATTTTTACCAAGTATTTTACCTTGATAGTAGTATGACACATGCTCATACTCTATGATTTTTCAAGACCAAAATATTTTATCCAAGACCCAAAACCTAAATCCAAATTGTCCAGGTCCTGGAAGTTCTGATTTTTCAGAATTTCTCAGTGACCGGTCGACCGGCAGTCGACCGGCACTCGACCGACATGCACAAATGTGCATGTGCGTATCAGTCGACCGGGAGTCGACCGATACTCGACCGGCCCCAACCTGCTGCTCTCTGGAAATTGCCAGTCGACCGACCCGGTCGACCGGTGAGCCCCAACGGTCGGATTTTCGACCGTTGGCGGTCGACCGACCCGGTCGACCGGTAGTCTGTCAAAAGTTCTGACAGACTCAACAGCTATTTTTCTGACTTTTTGACTTTAGGGATTTGTCTCCAACGAATCTCTTGAGCAGTTTTTGACCCCTATAAATAGGTGGTCACTTCATATGAAATGACTAATGATTTTAGAGCTATCAAGTGAAATTTTACAAAAGTTGTGAAAAGATTTCCAAAGTTTTCAAAAGAAAAGATTTTTCTCTCCAAAGCCTAAATTTCCATCACCTTTCTTGGAGCCTATTCCTCTACTTCTCTCTAGCTTTGCACTACACAATCCCATACTCTAACTCTCCTATTTGGTTCTAGGATTGTGCTTAGTGAGCTCTTTTGTAAAGTGGTCAAGTGTGATCACTTCCATTGTAATTGAGTGAAGTTGTAGAGGCATCGGCCTCAAGGCGAGCTAGTGTGCTCAAGGTGGTGAAGTGTCATCACGGGAGACGGACAAGTGTTGTCCTTGTATTGTTGATCCGGTGGGATCCTCAATAGTGGAAATCCTTCAAGTGTGAAGGCGGGGACGTAGAGCGTGGCTCGAACCTCGGAAACATATCGGCGTGTTTGCGTTTGCTCAAATTCTTCTAACTCTATCTCTTTAATTACTTGCACCTTTACCTTGTTTAATTCTTGCAAGTATTTGTATTGTGATAATTGTTAGAGTTAAATTTTAAATTCCGCATAATTGCCATTATCATATAGCCATCACCTATTCACCCCCCTCTAGGTGATTTCAGAATCTCCTTTGAGACAACCAGTACATGACCAGGTTCCTACTGGTTTATTGTTGTATGATCCCATTTGGAGGAAGAGAGAGCTCTTTATGTGTACCTTGAATTTGAAGGTCTTGATCAGAGGTGTAATGTTAACTTGATCGTGAGAAGGATCCTTAATCAAGGATAATACTTCTTTAGAAACTTGCCATTGATCGGCATCATGAGTAAATCGCCATCTGAAGTCATAAGACGATATGCTCCGTTTGAATAGACTGTTTCTATTACAAACGGTCCTTCCCATTTAGGCTGAAATTTGCCTTTGGTTTTGTGCGTCATAATCATCGGTCATCTGACGGCTAAAACCAAGTCTCTTTTCTGGAAGACTCTTTGTTTGACCTTCTTATTGAAGGCTTTTGAGATTCGAGCTTGATACAACTCGATATGCTGCTGAGCTTGTAACCGCCTCTCATCTAAGACTTCTAGCTCTTGGAGACGCAACCGATCATTGTCCTCCGATGTGATCTTAGTGGTTAGAGCAACTCGTAATGACGACATCTGAATTTCCAACGGGATGATTGCTTCGCACCCGTACACCAGGGAAAAAGGCGTATTTCCTGTCGGGGCTCGAACCGTGGTTCGGTAGGCCCAAAGACATTCACCAAGCTTTTCGTCCCAATTTCGCTTATTCGAGGAGACGAACTTCGTGAGTAACTTGATGATTGTTTTGTTGAATGCTTCCGCCAAGCCATTAGCGGCGGGATTATAGGCAGTTGAAGCCACATTCTGAATTCGGTATTTATCGCAGAATCGATAGAATACTTGGCTTATGAATTGGGGACCGTTATCATGGATGATCCGCCTAGGGACACCAAATCGATGGATGACATGGTGTTTGATGAAATTAACCACGTTAGAGGTTTTGACTTCAACCAGTGGTATAGCTTCTGCCCACTTTGAAAAGTAATCGGTTATTGCCAGGATAAACTGGTGACCTCTTGTTGAAGAGGGGCTGATTGGCCCTATGACATCAATTCCCCATGCTTCAAATGGCCATGAAGTAACAGTTGGGTGGAGCAACTCCTAAGGCTGATGTATGAAGTCCGCATGAATTTGACATGCTTTATACCTTCGTGCATATTGGATGGCATCGGATATCATGGTTGGCCAATAATATCCAAGCCTCTGCAACCTGACTTTGAGTTTTGGACCTGGCTGATGAGCTCCACATATGCCGTCGTGTGCTTCTTTAAGCACTTCTTGTGCCTCTGAATTAGAAAGGCTACGGAGGAGGGCACCGTCATATGAACGACGGTAAAGTGTCTTCAGAGTTGGATCGTGGTAGAAATGGAGAGACCTTCGTCTGATAGATGTCGCTTCTTTAGGATCGTCTGGCAGCAGACCATGTAAAGCATAGTCGATGAGAGAAAATCGCCAATCTCTCGGCTCAAGATCCGTCGAGATATTATAGACTTCTCGGGTTCTTAACATATGCTTAGAGCATACAAGATGTCGAGTTGCCACTGTGAGGTGATACTCGGTGTCGACTGGCAAGGCTAATGTTGTTGCTAATGCAGCAAGAGCATCTGCCTTAGTATTCTGAGATTGAGATACGTGCCTGATATAAAAGCCATCAAACAGATTAGCCAACTCGATGACTGTGTGATAATAAGGCACCAAGTCTTCATGGCGGACCTCATATTCACCTTTAACCTGATTGATAATCAGCTTTGTATCGCCATAAGCTTCGAGGTAGCGTACCCCCATTCCGTGGGCGAGCTGAAGACCAATGAGTAGAGCATTATATTCCGCTACATTGTTGGAGCATGATTCTGTCAGAGAAAATGCTCTAGGAAGGACGTGATTTTGTGGGGAGATAAACACAACCCCCACATCGGCGATGATCCTGCCATCAGGGCCTATTCGTGATGCTCCATCGAAGAACATCTGCCACACTTCCTCCTCTGAGATTGTATTAGCCTCGAAGACTTCATCTGGAATATCTTCATGAAGTTTTGAGTGTTCCGGAACTGGATGAGCGGCCAAGAACTCTGCAAAGGCCTGACCTTTAATCGCCTTTTGAGGGATAAAGGTCATGTCGTATTGAGACAAAAGGAGTGCCCATTTAGCTAATCTTGAAATCAATGATCCTGGCTTCGTCATGAGAAGACGCAAAGGATTCACACTGAAAATGACATGTATGGTTTGGCCAACCAAATAATGTCGTGTCTTCTGAACGGTAAAGACAAGGGCTAAGCACTCCTTCTCGATAGGATTATAGAGAGATTCCGCTCCTATCAGAGTCTTGCTCAGATAATAAATGGCCTGTTCGTGACCATTGTCATCCTTTTGAGCAAGGAGGGCACCAAGAGAATGGTCCATAGCTTTCACATAAAGCAAGAATGGTTTCCCTGATGTGTGAGCCACTAAGACTGGAGGTTTTGTGACATATCTCTTGATGTCTTCATAAGCTTCCTGACAAGCTTGATCCCATACGAAGGAAGCACCCTTTTTCATGAGTCGGGTGAACGGTTGACAGCGGCCTGAGAGATTTGCGATGAGTCTTCTAATATAAGCCAGTCTACCTTGCAAGCCTCTGAGCTCTTTAAGATTCTTCGGTGGATGCATGCTCTGAATGACTTTGACTTTATCTGGGTCAAGATGAATCCCTTTTGATGTAACAATAAATCCAAGGAACTTGCCGCTTGAAACTCCCAAGAAGGATTTTGTCGGATTCATTTTCAGTTGATGAGCCCGCATTATGTCGAACATCGTTCTCAAGTCACAAAGATGGTCATCCTTGTTGCGGCTTTTGACAGCAATATCGTCGACATAGCATTCTACCGTTTTTCGGAGATGATCACGGAAGATTGTACTCATTGCCCGCTGATAGGTTGCTCCAGCGTTCTTCGGTCCGAAGGGCATTAAGGTATAGCAGTATACCCCCAGGGTGTTCGGAACGAAGTATGCTTCTCGTCGTCGGGGTACAATTTAATTTGATTGTACCCTGAAAAGCTGTAACACCCCGCTCCCGGAATACGTACTTAGTTGCGTATTCAGATTTTTCGATCGTATTTTTTGATTTAGTGCCTGTATTTGTTTTGTATTATGAATTATTTATATGATCGTTTTGTCTTGGATCCGGATTCACGGACTCGGAGTCAGCCCTAGTCTGAACCGAGGACCCGATCCTAGGGTACTACTCGATTTGGTCTTTCTGGTATTTAGATTTGACCGATTTAAGTTTTAAACATCATTTTTCAATATTTTAGATTTTCTATGATTTTCTGGAATTTTTCTGAATTAAATTGAAAACCTTCAAAACCGGTGTCGACCAGCGCCGCTGACCGATTCCCGGATTTTTAATTTACAAACCAATTGGAATTACTAGAAGTGTCTTTTTACATTATTTCTTAAAATCACATTTCCTATCTAAATACTTTTTCTTAGGATTTTATGAATTTATCACTATTTCACTGGATTTGGTGTTGGCCAGTATCGCTGGTTGATTTCAGAATTTTTAGTTTACAATCGGAATTGAATTTCTGAATTCCGCTTTCGTGTTGTATCTTAGAATCGTATTTTCTTCCTTAATATATTTTTTGGGATTTTTCAGAATTTTTCAAAATCCGGCCGACCCGGCGTAGACCGGTATCGGCGGTTGACTTCCGGATTTTTAATTTGAAAATGGGATTTTATTTCTAAAAACCGATTTCACTATATACCTTAAAATTATATTTACCATTTTTAAGAATTTTTCGAGACCCTTCCGGATTAGTCCAATTTTCCAGCATTTTCGGTATTTTTGGGATTTTCCCAGTTCCGAAATATCATCTACATATTTTTCTTTTCTTTCCTTTCTTTTTCTCCAATTTTCCCATCCACTCCTTCTTTCTCTATTTTCTTTTTCCTTCCCCAAAAATTCCTCCACCACACAACCCTCCAAAATATCTTCTCCTTTTTCTTTTTATTTTCTTTTCCTTTTCCTTTTCCTTTTCCTTTTCATTTTTTCTTTCTTTTTCTCTTTCTTCCCTTCTTTCTTCTCCTTCCCCTGGCGCCAACGACCACCGACGCCTCCTCCTCCTTCCCCCAAAATTCTCTCCCTTTCTCCCCTCAATTTCCAATCTCTGTCTAAATTCTCTCTCTCCATCTCCTCCTTTTTCTTCTCCACCCTCCAATTTCTCCCACCTCTCTCTCTCTTCTTCTTCCAGATCCGGCCACGGCAACCACCACCGCCGGCCTCTCCTCTCTCCTCAGGCGCCCCGGCGGGGGCTGACCGCCGCCGGCGCGACGCCGGCGGCCTGGGGGCGGCCAGGGGGCCTCCTGGCCCCCTGTGCGCGGGTGTGGAAGGGGCAGCAGCCCCCTCCCTTCTTCTCCTTTGGGTGGCCGGAGGCCACCCCTGCCTGCGCCGGCCACGACGGCCGGCGCAGCCTCCGCGCCTCCCTGGCCGGAGCAAGGGAGAGGCGCCAGGCCAGGCCAGGCCCGGCCTGGCCTGGGCGTGGGCAGGGGGGCAGCAGCCCCCCTGTTGATCCTCTCTCCCCTCCTTTAGGGTGGCCGGCGCGGCCACCCCTGGCCGGCGGCCACCGGAGGCCGCCGGCGCCGGCGCCGGCCCAGGCGAGGCCCCGGCCAGGCCTCTGGCCTGGCCGTGAGCCGTGAGAGGGGGGCAACCGCCCCCCTTCTCTCTTTCTCTCTCTCCTGCCTTTTTCTCTCTCTACTCTCTCTCCTCTCACTACATTCTCTCTCTCTCCAGATTCTCTCTCCTCTCTCTAATCCCTTCTCTCTCTAGACCTGCCCCCTTTCTCTCTCTAGATTTCCTCTAAAGATCTCCCTTTCTCTCTCTAGGTTTCTCTCTCTTTCTCTCTCTAACTCTTTCTCTCTCCTCTTCACTTTCTCTCTCAAAAATATTGGTTATTATTATATTCTATGGCGCGTGCGCGAGTTTCATGGATTTCGGACTTTTCGGTATTCCGGTGATTTAGGCGAGTGTCCTCGCCTCCATTTGGGTTTCCCCGCTTCGTCGGTTCGACATGTATTTTATTCCATGTTTATATGTATTTTGTATTGGGCTGGGTCCCTGTATTTTTGTGTATGGCCGAGTGCCAATGACTAGACATGTATTGCTCTGTGACGAATGCTTGTATTAGGATAGTTTAATTCTTGTATATATATCATGCCTGTGATGTGTTTTACTGCTTTATACCATGCGTGGCCGACCCTTCGTGGTCATAGACTCTGGGTTTCTGCCCACTCCTGGGATGGCTGGTAGCCATCGAGAGTGCGCTTAAACCCTGATCATTCTTGGCCCTCAGCCCTTCAGCCTCTGGTCTCTCACTATCTCGAAAGGGAAGTGATTGGGACCGTCAGGTCTCTCAGCCCTTCAGCCTCCGGTCTCTCACTATCTCGAAAGGGAAGTGATTGGGACCGTCAGGTCTCTCAGCCCTTCAGTCTCCGGTCTCTCACTCTCTCGAAAGGGAAGTGAGTTGAGACCGTCAGGTTTCTCAGCTCCGTCTGGTGAGCATACTTAGCGCTCAGCGCTTTATTCACTAAATTCGTCTAGGCGAGATGCTGTCGGATTTTCTACTCATATTTAAACCGAGTTGTCCCGGCAACCTCGTCAAGCGCATTAGTGTCTAAACTCTATTCGCTGCCTATGGCTCCAGCTTGTTCAGCTCCGCCTGGTTATCATGATCAGCGCTCAGTGCTTTACCACTAGATTCGTCTAGGCAAGATGCTGCCGATTTTCTACTCGCTCTTTAAGGCGAGGTGTCCCGGTAACCTTGCTAGACGCTCCAGTGTTAAATACTGTTTGCTGTCTGTGCCTCCAGCTTGCTCAGCTCCGCTTGGTTGTGCTCAGCTACTACTCTATCACATGTCATGTATTTACCTAATATGTTAATACTTGACATGCTTTACTTAATATCTGTCATTTACATGTTAACCTGGCACCAGGCATGCTACTACTTGGCAAGGCCCCTTGTTATGACATGACTTCCCACCAGACTAATATCAATCTCTTGACATGATTGGTCACCTGCCAAATATCATCCTCCTGTCATGCTATCACTTGACACCCGGCATGATATACTTGACTCTTATAATTATCACGATAACGGGAATGATGACCTGACATCTTGATTTCAACTTGATACATTATAGTACAAACCGTACTCCTGATACACATGTATTCCTGATATTCCTGACTTGTTTCTGCTCATTCCCGGAATCTGATAATTATCTAATAAATCGTAAAATGAGACAACTTACATCGGGTCGGGGGAAACTTGCGGCTATCAATATATGTTCGTGTTTACAGTGGTACTAGGCATGTTGTGCAACTAAAACTTCCGGTTTGACCTGTGGGCCTCCAGGCGACCGAGGGGAGTGCTGGCTCCCTTCTTCCTGGTACCATCTTGATAAGGGCATCCTATAAGACCCTCCTGATCGCCTTGCGGCAGGTTCCGTCCACCAAGCAACGGAACAATCCTGGGCCGTGGTCCCGGGTATGTACGGGACCCACTGTAAACATTGTTCGTTGATACCCCCGTTGGTTTCCAATAACAATCTTGCTTTACTCAGATGTGGATATATGTGTGCTGGGACGCTAGTTCACATATCTAGACATCAGGGTAAGATGAGTAATAATAATAATAAAAGATGCCAGCTATGGATCCGTTGTATGCTTTACCGAGCTTGCTTCTATTGGGTTTTACATCGGATTTCTGGTTTTATGATTATTCTCATATTAGCTACTCATACTCTGTTTTATTACCCATATTCCATTCCATCAGTCTTCTGCTCCTATCTTATTATACCAAGAGTACTTCCTGCTTGATATCACCTGTTATATATCTACCTGCCTATACATGCTTATGCTCACGACACGATTTTTAATGCATGATTATGATTCAGTTTTATCGATACACGTGTGCTTATCTTTGCACGCCATCTGGCTTTTGTCTCACCACTCGCCTGGGGAGTTCTGACTCCTCTGGATCCTCATGTCCAGGTCTTGGAGCTTGGAGCATGTGGATTCTCCTAGTTGCTGATCGGAGTGGCGCAGCGGAAGCATGGATCTCCAGCAGACCATCTGAAGCTCCATCTTTTCAGGCCCCCTGTGTGCCTCTCGAGTTTTCCTTTTGTAAACTCGTGAGTGCCTTTTTACTGTTCACTCTTGTAAATCCCTTTGTATTCTCGCATTTGCGCCTATCAGTGATGTAATATTATTGTAATATTTGTCACCTCTGGTGATAACTTTGTAATTGTACTCATGTGTTGGAATGTATAATGCACCATTTGCTTCCGTACTCTGATTCTTGCCTGTACTGATGCTTAGCATATATACATGAGGGTATTTCTTACCTGCGTATATACGTTGCTGTAACGTCTCCGTACCCGCCGGGATCGGGGCGTTACAGGATGGTATTAGAGCCTAGGCTCTACATCCTCAGTACGTCCAGACGGCAAATTAATGGTAAAGAAATTTGCTACTGGAATGCATGAGTCCTGATTATACACTCCAACTACAAGTGCAGAGTTATCTATTCTTTCTTGATCATTCTTCCTTTGATTCCTAATCCCTTCCATCTTTACCCTGTTTTGATTTTTCGAAGCCTTTATACCAACTTAAGATATGAATAGACTAGAGAGGTAGCGGCTGGTTCTGAATGAAGCTATGACATGATCTCTTCGGCTAACTCTTTGAAGTTCGGATATTCTCAGGATTGATTCACGATCGGGTTATCTTTCAGAAGTCAGTAGTCAGAATTCTCTACGGATATTCTACATTCTCGGCTATATCTTTCCGAGTAATCGATGCCTGGTCTTCAGAATTCTTAACTATCGGTCTTCTTTATTTATGCTCAGTATTATCAGGGTTTTCTTTATCTTCAGTATTCTGGCTCATTCTTGGAGCGACATTAGGTATACAGTACAGCGGGAATGCGGGAATTCTGTTGCAAAGTTGTGTTATCAGTCAGTATTATTCGGCATTGTTCGAAGATTTATACAGCCGGAAGTGCAGGGGATGTTTATATTCTGATTATTGTTCAGTCAACTTGAGAGCCCTACCTATAGTGCTTCATATCTTGATTGGTATAATTCCTGTCCTTGTCCTCTTGGTGTTCAATTTACCCCTTATCGAAATTGCGAGGACGCAATTTTTGTAAGGTGGATGGATTGTAACACCCCGCTCCCGGAATACGTACTCAGTTGCGTATTCATATTTTTTGATTTACTGCCTGTATTTGTTTTGTATTATGAATTATTTATATGATCGTTTTGTCTTAGATTCGGATTCACGGACTCGGAGTCAGCCCTAGTCTGAACCGAGGACCCGATCCTAGGGTACTACTCGATTTGGTCTTTCTGGTATTTAGATTTGACCGATTTCAGTTTTAAACATCATTTTTCAATATTTTAGATTTTTTATGATTTTCTGGAATTTTCCTGAATTAAATTGAAAACCTTCAAAACCGGTGTCGACCAGTGCCGCTGACCGATTCCCGAATTTTTAATTTACAAACCGATTGGAATTACTAGAAGTATCTTTTTATATTATTTCTTAAAATCATATTTCCTATCTAAATACTTTTTCTTAGGATTTTATAAATTTATCACTATTTCACCGGATTTGGTGTTGGCCAGTATCGCTGGTTGATTTTAGGATTTTTAGTTTACAATCAGAATTGAATTTCTGAATTCTGCTTTCGCGTTGTATCTTAAAATCAAATTTTCTTCCTTAATATATTTTCTGAGATTTTTCAGAATTTTTCAAAATCCGGCCGACCCAGTGTAAACCGGTATCGGCGGTTGACTTCCAGATTTTTAATTTGAAAATGGGATTTTATTTCTAAAAACCGATTTCACTATATACCTTAAAATTATATTTACCATTTTTAAGAATTTTTCGAGACCCTTCCGGATTAGTCCAATTTTCCAGCATTTTCGGTATTTTTGGGATTTTCCCAGATCCGAAATATCATCTACATATTTTTCTTTTCTTTCCTTTCTTTTTCTCCATTTTTCCCATCCACTCCTTCTTTCTCTATTTTCTTTTTCCTTCCCCAAAAATTCCTCCACCACACAACCCTCCAAAATATCTTCTCCTTTTTCTTTTTATTTTCTTTTCCTTTTCCTTTTCCTTTTCCTTTCATTTTTTCTTTCTTTTTCTCTTTCTTCCCTTCTTTCTTCTCCTTCCCCTGGCGCCAACGACCACCGATGCCTCCTCCTCCTTCCCCCAAAATTCTCTCTCTTTCTCCCTTCAATTTCTAATCTCTCTCTAAATTCTCTCTCTCCATCTCCTCCTCTTTCTTCTTCACCCTCCAATTTCTCCCACCTCTCTCTCTCTTCCTCTTCCAGATCCGGTCACGACGACCACAACCGCCGGCCTCTCCTCTCTCCTCCGGCGCCCCGGCGGGGGCTGACCGCCGCCGGCGCGACGCCGGAGGCCTGGGCGCGGCCAGGGGGCCTCCTGGCCCCCTGTGCGCGGGTGTGGAGGGGGCAGCAGCCCCCTCCCTTCTTCTCCTTTGGGGTGGCCGGAGGCCACCCCTGCCTGCGCCGGCCACGACGGCCGGCGCAGCCTCCGCGCCTCCCTGGCCGCAGCCAGGGAGAGGCGCCAGGCCCGACCTGGCCTGGGCGTGGGCAGGGGGGCAGCAGCCCCCCTGCTGATCCTCTCTCCCCTCCTTTGGGGTGGCCGGCGCGGCCACCCCTGGCGGGCGGCCACCGGAGGCCGCCGGCGCCGGCCCAGGCGAGGCCACGGCCAGGCCTCTGGCCTGGCCGTGAGCCGTGAGAGGGGCAACCGCCCCCCTTCTCTCTTTCTCTCTCTCCTGCCCCTTTCTCTCTCTACTCTCTCTCCTCTCACTACATTCTCTCTCTCTCCAGATTCTCTCTCCTCTCTCTAATCCCTTTCTCTCTCTAGACCTGCCCCCTTCTCTCTCTAGATTTCCTCTAAAGATCTCCCTTTCTCTCTCTAGGTTTCTCTCTCTTTCTCTCTCTAACTCTTTCTCTCTCCTCTTCACTTTCTCTCTCAAAAATATTGGTTATTATTATATTCTATGGCGCGTGCGCGAGTTCCATGGATTTCGGACTTTTTGGCATTCCGGTGATTTAGGCGAGTGTCCTCGCCTCCATTTGGGTTTCCCCGCTTCGTCGGGTCGACATGTATTTTATTCCATGTTTATATGTATTTTGTATTGGGCTGGGTCCCTGTATTTTTGTGTATGGCCGAGTGCCAATGACTGGACATGTATTGCTCTATGACGAATGCTTGTATTAGGATAGTTTAATTCTTGTATATATACCATGCCTGTGATGTGTTTTACTGCTTTATACCATGCGTGGCCGACCCTTCGTGGTCATGGACTCTGGGTTTCTGCCCACTCCTGGGATGGCTGGTAGCCATCGAGAGTGCGCTTAAACCCTGATTGTTCTTGGCCCTCAGCCCTTCAGCCTCCGGTCTCTCACTATCTCGAAAGGAAAGTGATTGGGACCGTCAGATCTCTCAGCCCTTCAGCCTCCAGTCTCTCACTATCTCGAAAGGGAAGTGATTGGGACCGTCAGGTCTCTCAGCCCTTCAGCCTCCGGTCTCTCACTCTCTCGAAAGGGAAGTGAGTTGAGACCGTCAGGTTTCTCAGCTCCGTCTGGTGAGCATACTCAGCGCTCAGCGCTTTATTCACTAAATTCGTCTAGGCGAGATGCTGCCAGATTTTCTACTCGTATTTTAAACCGAGTTGTCCCGGTAACCTCGTCAAGCGCATTAGTGTCTAAACTCTGTTCGCTGCCTATGGCTCCAGCTTGTTCAGCTCCGCCTGGTTATCATGATCAGCGCTCAGTGCTTTACCACTAGATTCGTCTAGGCAAGATGCTGCCAGATTTTCTACTCGCTCTTTAAGCCGAGGTGTCCCGGTAACCTTGCCAGACGCTCCAGTGTTAAATACTGTTTGCTGTCTGTGCCTCCAGCTTGCTCATTTACCTTGGTTGTGCTCAGCTACTACTCTATCACATGCCATGTATTTACCTGATATGTTAATACTTGACATGCTTTACTTAATATCTGTCATTTACATGTTAACCTGGCACCAGGCATGCTACTACTTGGCAAGGCCCCTTGTTATGACATGACTTGCCACCGGACTAATATCAATCTCTTGACATGATTGGTCACCTGCCAAATATCATCCTCCTGTCATGCTATCACTTGACACGCGGCATGATATACTTGACTCTTATAATTATCACGATAACGGGAATGATGACCTGACATCTTGATTTCAACTTGATACATTATAGTACAAACCGTACTCCTGATACACATGTATTCCTGATATTCTTGACTTGTTCCTGCTCATTCTCAGAATCTGATAATTATCTAATAAACCGTAAAATGAGACAACTTACATCGGGTTGGGGGAAACTTGCGGCTATCAATATATGTTCGTGTTTACAGTGGTACTAGGCATGTTGTGCAACTAAAACTTCCGGTCTGACCTGTGGGCCTCCAGGCGACCGAGGGGAGTGCTGGCTCCCTCCTTCCTGGTACCATCTTGATAAGGGCATCCTATAAGACCCTCCTGATCGCCTTGCGGCAGGTTCCTTCCACCAAGCAACGGAACAATCCTGGGTCGTGGTCCTGGGTATGTACGGGACCTACTGTTAACATTGTTCGTTGATACCCCCGTTGGTTTCCAATAACAATCTTGCTTTACTCAGATGTGGATATATGTGTGCTGGGACGCTAGTTCACATATCTAGACATCAGGGTAAGACGAGTAATAATAATAATAAAAGATGCCAGCTATGGATCCGTTGTATGCTTTACCGAGCTTGCTTCTATTGGGTTTTACATCGGATTTCCGGTTTTATGATTATTCTCATATTAGCTACTCATACTCTGTTTTATTACCCATGTTCCATTCCATCAGTCTTCTGCTCCTATCTTATCATACCAAGAGTACTTGCTGCTTGATATCACTTGTTATATATCTACCTGCCTATATATGCTTATGCTCACGACATGGTTTTCAATGCATGATTATGATTCGGTTTTATCGATACACGTGTCCTTATCTTTGCACGCCATCTGGCTTTTGCCTCACCACTCGCCTGGGGAGTTCTGACTCCTCTGGATCCTCATGTCCAGGTCTTGGAGCTTGGAGCATGTGGATTCTCCTAGTTGCTGATCGGAGTGGCGCAGCGGAAGCATGGATCTCCAGCAGACCATCTGAATCTCCATCTTTCTAGGCCCCCTGTGTGCCTCTCGCGTTTTCCTTTTGTAAACTCGTGAGTGCCTTTTTACTGTTCACTCTTGTACATCCCTTTGTATTCTCGCATTTGCGCCTATCAGTGATGTAATATTATTGTAATATTTGTCACCTCTGGTGATAACTTTATAATTGTACTCATGTGTTGGAATGTATAATGCACCATTTGCTTCCGTACTCTGATTCTTGCATGTACTGATGCTTAGCGTATATACGTGAGGGTATTTCTGACCTGCGTATATACGTTGCAGTAACGTCTCCGTACCCGCCGGGATCGGGGCGTTACAAAAGCCGTCCATGAAAGACATTCTTTCGAATCCACAGGTATTGTCAATCATAATATCAGTGATGGGCAGTGGGAATTCATCTTTAGGACAAGCCGTATTGAGATCGCGGTAGTCGATACAGATCCGTATCTTCCCATTCTTCTTGAGGACGGGAACGATATTGGCAACCCAATCTGGATGATGTTCCTCCCGTATGAAGCCACATGCAATGAGCTTGTGAACTTCGGCTTCAATAGCCTCCATAATATTTGGGCGAAACCGACGTTGTTGCTGCTTGACTGGCTTGGCGTTGAGCTTGATATTCAGACGATGCATGGCTATTTGCGGATCAAGTCAGGACATATCTTCGTACTTCCATGCGAAGACGTTTATGTACTCCTTTACGAGTATTATTAATTCTTCATTTTCCATAAGTGACAAGCTTTCACTTATAAAGATGGGTTTAGGGTGATCTTGACTACCCAAGTTGACCTGCATCACCTTGTCTTCAGTAGGTGGTTCGCGTAGTTCGAATCGCTTTTCCCATTGGAGATCTAATTGTTGGGCCCATGATTCCTCATCAATAGCTTCCGCAGGCTCCAATTGACTGCTCGAGGTCATTTTAACGGTGAGATTCTCGAACATCATTCCCATACTAACATCTGAGTCCCACTCGGAGGATGAGGCGGAATGCGATGGAATTGGTTCGTCATCTTTGAATTGAACCGTTGCTGGTGATGTGGGTGTAACGTATTCCAATCCCCTGCGTGTATTATCATAGTAATTTGTAGGCTTCCCTTTTGGCACAAAGTTACGCAGCAAACTACGCCTTCCTTTTTCGAAATTCAGGCCCTCTCCATGCTTTAGATTGTACCCCATTTTCTTCATAATATGGCGCGCTGGTCGCGCGTAATGGAAGAATTGTGGGGTGTCTGAGTCTGAACTTGAATCTGTGGCTGCCGACCCTCGTGGTTGGGTTCTGCCAAAAATTATCGGTGACTGACCTTCTTTGGATGGAGGGATCACTAAAGCGGCCCCTTCTATGGATTCCACGAGTGTACCGGATGCACTTGGTCTATGAAAAGGCGTGTGCAGAGAGCTATCCGTAATGATTTCAAACCCAAAACTCGCAGGATAATCAAAAGAGATATTATCATTAATTACTCATTCACCTTCATCTTCAGAAGGAGTATTACATTGGGGATTATTAAGACATGCTATAATTGGTTCACCAATCAAAATGGCTGGCATGCCTGCTTCAGATTCTGCATCCGCCTCTTTGCCACTATCATCATCATCTGGCAATGGTTCTTTGGATGTTTCACCAGTCTCTTGATACAGGAGAGCGTCAGTGAAGTAATTTTTGACCCCTTTGAATGGTTGCTTCTCAGTGAAGACAGTTCGTACTGTTGCCTCATCTTCAACATATTTGAAGCACTGGTGCAGAGTAAGGTGACGATCCAGTTGGCGTGGATCCACGGTCGTCCTAGCAGCAAGTTGTATGAAGTGTCAGCGTCAATGACATAGCATGTTACTTCTGACTTTAGGCTCCCGATTCGACAACGGAGTCGAATTTTTCCAAGTGGATGACTACTCTCAGCGCTAAAACCGTATATTGTAGTAGTGGTTGTAGACAACCTATATAGTGGTATACCGAGGAAGTAGAGGAGCCTTTTGGGGATGATGCTGAGTGCAGACCCCGGATCAATCTGTACCCTTTCAATGCATGTTGAACCGATATATCCGGTATAGTACAGAGGTCGATCGTGCTTATTATCCTTGAGAAGCATATCTTCCGCTGTGAAGGTAATAGCGGGCACCTTTGATTGTGCATGATGGCATTCAGGGCACAGAGACTGAGCGTCATCTTTAGGGGTCTCTGGCATATATATCAGGAATGATTCTGAATTAGCCAGGGCATCCCTGAGTGCTTCTCTCGTCTCTTTTGAGAGATGAAGGAGCTCGTGTATTGTAATACGAGCTGGGATATTAGCCAGCTGGGCCAATATATCAAAACGAAAGGGCGTGTCAAGCCCTGCGCCTAAAGGCTTCTTCAGGACATGGTCGAACCGGACCTCCTTAGGCTTCTCTTTACCCTTGGTTGGAACCGAAGCGGATGTTGGTACTTGTACTGACGTCGTTTGCTGTTGTGTCTCGTCAGTAGCTTTCTCATACTGTTTTAAGTATGATTTTTCGGATCGAGTACCCGTCGGCTGAGGTACATCGACCTGCGTTGCGCACACGTGCTTTTCTTCTTCAGAATCACTGAGAGAGGCTGACGTAATATTTTCATCGTCTGGCAGGATGGAGATGACATTACAAGATTTGTCCTTCGACTTGGACTTCTTTGAATCCCACTGTACGTCTTGGACAAGGTCTGGGTGTATCCACATGACTTCCCCTGTCTCCAATGTCAAGGGAACAAGACCTCTATTATCCTGAGTTTTAGCCGCATGATGTTTGACTTCCAGTCATGGCATAGGGACTGGATAAGTCCCGTCGGGAACTGTGACCTTCGGGGTTTTGCCGAACTCGAGGGTCACCATATTGGTAGTGACTTTCTTCTGCTCTGACTTCAGTGTCAGGACTCCAGCGTCGATCAAGGCTTGAATTCTGTCCTTGAGGACAAAACACTTGTCGGTAGGATGGTGAATCATCCTGTGGTAGAGACAGTATTTGGGATCGTTGGTGCGTCCTATCTCATTGGGACGTCGAGCCTCTGGTAACTTCATTTTATTCCCTTTGTGGAGCAAATGGAATATTGTGACCACCTGATAGTCTCTGAAGGAGTACTGTTTCGGGGGAAACTTAGACTCCTAATTATTGAAGCCACTCTTCTTGGCCTTCGACTGAACATCCCCGGACAATTCTACGGACATAGTCTCCTTCCCTTTGGTTTGGGCTGACTGCGCCATGTCGCTACGTCCTTTATTGTTCATACCCCATTTGCCTTTAAGGGTGGATGGTTCGAACTTTTTAGCTGACTTTTCGGCTATCTCAGCTTGTTCGACCAGTTCTTTCCAGGTATGGGCTTTGACAGCCCCCATGCGAACCTCTACTTGGTCCAAGAAGTTGTGCCTGCACGTCTGTAAGAGCATGGGTAATGGCATCCCTGCTGGGCACATCAAAGATAAGTTTCTGAACCGCTCAATGTAGTCACGGACAGATTCGCCCTTCTTCTGCACGGTGGAGAGGAGCTTGTCCATGGTTACCTCAGTATCGTCCTCATAGAAACGAGAAAGGAATAGGGTTTCCAGGTCAATCCAGGAATTCACGGAGCCCGGAGGGAGACTTCGGAACCAATCAAATGCCACCTCCTTTAAGGTGCCAATGAACAGCCTAGCCATGATGGCATCATTGTCTATAACATTACCGGTCTGAGACCGGAAATAGTAGATGTGCTGGTTTGGTGAGCTCTTACCATCATAGGTATGCAATGTTGGTGGTTTAAACTTTGGTGGGTATGGCACTGAATCCCACTCCAGCGGGTAAGGACGGACTGTCCCTACTTTCTTTAATTCATCCCTCTGAGCTAGGGATGCAATTTGAGCTTGGAGGCCCTTAAGGACTTCAGTGTCTAAAGAAGAACCCTCCTTGGACTTTTCCGTTTTTAGTTGGTCATTGCTAAGATGTTCTTCCTCATCATGGTTTCTCCCAGCATCATTATTGTTTCGGTTATTGAGGAGTTGAGCGAGCATCTGTTGAATGTTGTCCAAAGCTTCTTGCTAGGTTTTGAAAGTTTGCTCCTGAGCTTCCAAACGCCGACGAAGGTCGTCGTTAGCATTATCAGCCATATTAACTGATGCTCTGTCTGTTCGCACTGAACTGACTGTCACCGAAGAGGCATACCCACTATCTTCATCTTCTTCATCCGGCCACTGGACTGATCTTCTCTTTGGTTCTGGCGAGGTTACTGCCGTTGAGGAAGATGGCTGTTCATAACTGTTGGGTATTGCAACCCTAGATCTGGTGTTTCAGAAGACACCCTCTTCATGCACCAAGACTTCGCCTAAGTCTGGGCTGTAATCTGGATCTGGGGAGCTATAGGGAGTGTCGTCGGACGCTTGTCTGCCCCTGCGCAGCTCTTGTCCTCTTCCGATCAATTTGATGGATGTAGAGGGTAGGTCTCGCGAGACGCTCCTTTTATGATGTTTCACCGGGGCTTGCACCGACAGTCGAGCAAAAACTGATCATCGACTTGGAGGAGTGGCGGGGATTGGTCCTAGCTGGCAATGGACTGAGTGGAGTATTACCAACTGACATCCCACTTGTTGACAACAGGGGGGAGTAGTTCGGAACGATTCTGACTTCTGTTCGTTTGTCAAGAATTCCCGCAAGTCAGACCCAATCAGGCCTAAACGATCGAGCGCAGAGGCTCTTTTGGATCGCGCATAGGACGATGTCCTGCTCCTTTTATCACCACAGAGGGGATTAGCACACAATAGTGCTTCAGCTCTAGCTTCGCGGCTAAGAACCTTGGAAACGCCCTTGGGCGCTGAAGCTGCATAAGCAACGATATCAGCACTTGGGGACAATCCCTTAACTCCGCCACAAGGCGCGAGCTCAGCGCTTGACAAACTGGAGAGCGGAGCACGCTGTGGTGCTTTATCCGCTATGCTGCTGCGAAGGCGATTAGCCTTAGATAGTGCTTTGGCTCTAAGCTCGCGGCTCAAAGCTTTGGAAACGCCCTTGGGCGCTGAAGTTGCATAAGCAACGCTATCAGCACTTAGGGATGATCCCATAGCCCCGCTGCGAAGAGCGAACCTAATACTTGGAGGATTGGGGGACGAAACACGCTGTGGTGCTTTGGTTCCAGCTTCGCGGCTATGAACTTCGCGTGTAGGCTGTGGTACAGTAGCTTCGCTCATAAGAACGAGGCTGGCGCGAGTTGTTGCTCTTGAGTTGGACGAAGGTATGGTCGCCGCTGTAACTTCGCGGCTGGCAACATTGTCAGAGCAGGCAGGCATCTTGCCTTTTTCTTCGCGAGAGAGACGCAGTTCTGGCGTAGCTATGCTTGAGGCTTTGCCCAGAGCCTTCTGTTTAGGCCTCCACATCTGCTTTGGCAAAGGAGACTTAGGTTCGCAAGAAACCTGATTAGCCACACGCGAGGCTGAGAAGTGTTGGCAGAATTCTGCTTCTGGTTTCTATTCTGAAACCTTGGTCATGGAGACCTTTCATGAAGCATTAGACCACCCCCAGAGAGGACTTCTTCGAATTTTCCTTGGTCGAAGTGAACGATCAGGTTCTCGAAAGTGATGGACTTGGACTGCAGGCGTGCTTCCTTGATACGCCAGAGGACCGCAGTAGGCTCGCAGAGAGCCTTATTGGTCTCTTCAGAGACTTGCCTTGAAGATTTAGCCATAGGGGCTCTGGCTGCACCGGCTTTTCTGAATTCAGAGATAGACCCAAAGGTATGTTCGTCGCATTGCGACACTTGGTTCTCAGTAGTGGAGAATTCGATCCCCAGCGGAGTCGCCATCTTATTTTTCATTGATTTGCAAAGGGGAAACTTACAAAAAATGGTCGAGGAGCTAAATTACAAGTATTCTAAAAAGATTACAAGTAGATCTCCTCTGAGATTCTGGAGAAGTGTGCCGGTAGGAGTCTGGTCAGCGCACGACCACTTTGTCCCTTTAACGATGCGAGCGATGAGATTCCCTTCTCGCCTGGTTCGGGGAATTGGAGAACAGAAGGTTGGTAGAACCTCCTTGTTACTTCTCAAAACCGCCTTCGCTTAGGAATTCCTTCTCGCCTGGTTCCGGAGATTCTTTGAGAAGAAGGTATTAGGGTATCAGCACCCTGATTAGAGAAGCAGTTCTCTAAAGTCTCTGAATTATTGAAAGCAAGAGAATAAGTCTCTGTTTAGCCGTCTCTCTGTTTTTTAGCCTCTGTGTGCTTTTGTGCGCTCCTCTCTCCTTGTGCCCCTGGTGGGCTATTTATAGGGAAAGCAAGGGTATAATTGTCCCTTAAAAATATAAAAACAGATCGAATCAAATCTGTTTAAATCTGGAAAGTAGCCTTACTGCGAGGCTAGGATCAGCTTCTGTGAAGCTAGAAGTAGCAGGTCGGTTGATCCTCTTGATCTGTTTTGATCCTTTCCATATAGTTGGAAGATTTCCCCTGATCCTCTTACTCGTTTTAGAAGAGTCAAGAGATTATGGCAATCAACTGTCAAATTTGGTCTCAGATTTGATCTTGATTGGATTTGATCTCAATCCTAAATAGATTTGATCTCATCTGGAGATTTAATTGGTCAAAGGTTGACCATAGCAGACCAGCAGCGGAGCTATCGCGTTGAGCTCACAGCGTAGCTGGAAAGCGCATGTGGCGAAGTCAGAAGACAGCTCTTCGGCGGAGCTAGATATCGTCTGTGGCGAAGCTACCGAACATCCTTCTGCGCGGTTGCGTGTGGCTTCAAGCGAAGTTAACTCTCTCTGCGAAGTTAACTGAGCACTTTCGGCGAAGCTATAAGTTAGCTTCCTGATGGAGCTTTGAACGGCTCCAAGGCGAAGTTGGGCAATCTTAGCCTCTCAGGCGAGGCTATCCCTTTGGGATCATGTGATGCTAAGTGTTGTACTAACCTAGCATCTTAGACCTGCTGAGGTCTATTCAAAGACAATCTGGGCTCACTGTCTGCTTCACTGGATCAGTAGAGTCCAAGTTGCTGATTTGTCCCTTGGAGATGGGTATAGGACTGGTCGTCAGCTTGTCTGTCACTTATCTTTTGTAAATGTCAACAAGTTTAGACATTGTTCAGGCCAGTAAGAATCTTGTCTTTTTTAAAGTGTCAACAGTATATCGCATATACATCTTTATTATTTGATTGCCATCACCCTTTTGTTGATGAATTGAGAAAAGGGAGAGAAGAATTTAGTGAGTTTATATATGCATGTTTATATCTCTGTTTATGCATATATGTTTGTTTAGTTTATACACTTTATTGAATATCTTTATTGTTTATTGCTAAGGATGAGTTAAGGATGAGCTTCTATGAAGCTTAACTTTAATTCATGCATATATAACTTCATGAGTTTTGTCATCATCAAAAAGGGAGAGATTGTTGGCCCAAAGGCCCATCGCTCTAGTTTTGATGATGATTAACTCATGTAGTTATAATACTAATGATCTTGTGTTTATATAGTTTTAGATATTTGATCAAGATCTTAGTAGGCGTTTAGCTTCAACAAAAGATTCGAAGTCAAGTTTTGAAGCTAGACATTCAAGAGCTCGTGCATCAAGATCGCATCAAGCACTCTAGAGGAGTCTAGCTCATGGATCAAGGTTTGGACCAAGTCAAGAAGGAGAAGAAGATTTTCAAGAGAATATTTTCAAGAAGACTTGAGTCATGTTTGTAAGTGTTAAGATTTGTTTTTAGGCAAAATGTAAAGGATAAATTAGATGTGGATTGCTCAAGCTCATATACACGTGCACACACACGCACACAAAATTTATATGTGATTTCATAAAATAGTTTTGATTTGAGAAAATACTGTTTTGATTTTTGAGCTTTAAAGTATATATTTTTATGTTTCATGAATAGAGTTCATCAAAATGAGTTTATATGGTTTATATGTATTTTGGATTTCATCCATACACATTGTTGGTTTAAATGTTTAGAAAAACTTATTCGGTCTTTCTATATCATGTGTTTGAGTTTTTTATTAGAGCTTATTGTCAAAAATATAGATATTTCATCTTGTATGTGTATTGGATCATATCCATACACAGTAAGCTTCAAAAGTGTTTAAAATGTCTTGTTTTTGTATTTGGAGAAGTTTTGAAAAAATCATTTTTCAAATTGAAGATTGATTTTGAAAAATACAGATTTTTGTTTAAGGCAAATTTTCTTTTTTACAAAAATGATTCAAAATGTTTATAGTATGTGTTGATTTTTTATCACACAAATTTGTACTTCAAAATATGTTAATGAAATTATTTTTGTAGACTTTACGTGATTTTATTAAAGTAAAAAGACCAAGTTTTTAACCCCAAAAATGTCAGACCAGACCTTCTGCCGGTCGGTCGACCGGGGGTTCGACCAATATGAACAGATACGTGCACGGCCATTTGGCTTGAGGGCCGGTTGACTGGGCGGTCGACCGCTATGACCCCGGTCGACTGTCTAGAGAGCTTTGCTCTCTGGATCTGGCCCTGGTCGACCAGGCGGTTGACCGATAGGTCAAGGCTAGGGAACGGTCGATCGGGCGGTCGATCGGCAGGCTGCAACGGTCAAAAATATGACCGTTGGCCGGTCGACTGACAACAGAGTTTTCTGCTGAGTTGGCTTCCAATGGCTAGTTTTTTATCCCCTATAAAATGGGGATCCTTTGACCTGTTTTACACAAGATTTTGAGAGGGTTTTCAAGCTAGTTTTCTCCTCTCTTTTAGAGGTTTTTCTCCACTTATTTTTGGGCTAATACTCCATATCAAAAGGAGAGTTTTCAAGAATATTTTTCAAAAGAGTTTTCTTGAGCTTTTCACCATAACTCTATCTTATTTTTCTCACACAATCTTGAGCTATCCATTGTTATATCAATCCTCTAAGGAGATTTATTGTGAGAGTGTTTTTAGGTGATAAAAATGTTTAGATCACCAAGTATTCATCTTTGTATTTGAGGAGGCAAACTTACAGGTTCGTGTTGACACTTAAAAAAGACAAGATTCTTATTGGTCCGAACAATGTCTAAACTTGTTGACATTTACAAAAGACAAGTGATAGACGAGCTGAAGACCAGTTTTCCACCCATCTCCGAGGGACAAGGAAGCAACTTGGACTCCACTGATCCAGCAAGCAGACAGTGAACCCGGATTGTTTCTGAACAGACCTCAGCAGGTCTAAGATGCTAGCACTTAGCATTACATGAGCCCAAAGGGGTAGCCTCGCTTGAGAGGCTAGTATCACTCGACTTCGCCTTGAAGCCATCCAAAGCCTCGCCAGGAAGCTCACTCGCAACTTTGCCAAAGAGGACTTCCAGCTCCGCCAAAGGGTTTCTTTCGGACTTCGCCAGAAGCTGCCTCTAGCTCCGCTACGAGCTCAATGCGGACGGCTCCGCTATGAATCTGCCACGGTCAACCTTTGACCAATCAAATCTCCGGATGAGATCGGATCCAATCAGATCAAATCTAATTAAGATCAAATCAGAGATCAAATTTGGCAGTTGATTGCCACAATCTCTTGACCCTTCTTAAAACGAGTAAGAAGATCAGGGGAAATCCTCCAACGATATGGAAAGGATCAAAACAGATCGAGAAGGTCCACCGACCTGCCAATTCTAGCTTCGCAGAAGCCGATCTTAGCCTCGCAGCAAGGCTACTTTCCAGATTTAAACAGATTCGATTCAATCTGTTTCTATATTTTCAAGGGACGATTATACCCTTGCTCTCCCTATAAATAACCCGCCAGGGGTACAAGAAAAAATTAAATAAATCACAGAAAAGAGGACTCCACAAGCAGAGGCTTCTTCACGACGCACCGTGCGCTCTCGAATTCAGAGACCTTTTAGAGAATTGCTTTCTCTACCCAGGGTGTTGATACCCTAACATCGTCCTTCTTCTCAAGGAATCTCCGGAACCAGGCGAGAAGGAATTCCTAATAGAAGGCGATTTTGAGAAGCAGCAAGACGGTTCTACCAACCCTCTATTCTCTGATTCCCAGAACCAGGCGAGAAGGGAATCTCATCGCTCGCATCGTCAAAGGGACAAAGTGGTCGCGCGCTGACCAGACTCCTATCGGCACACTTCTCCAGAATCTCTGAGGAGATCTACTTGTAATCTTTTTAGAATACTTATAATTTAGCTCCTCAAACTCTTTTTTGTAAGTTTTCCCCCTTTGCAAACATAATGGAAAACAAGATGGCGACTCCGCTGGGGATTGTATTCTCCACTGCCGAGAATCAAGTGTCGCAATGCGACGAACAGACCTTCGGGTCTAACTCTGAATTCAGAAAAGCCAGTGCAGCCAGAGCTTCTCTGGCTAAACCTTCAAGGAAAGTCTCTGCGGAGACTGAAAAGGTTCTTTACGAACCTACTGCGGTTATTTGGCGCAACAAGGAAGCACGTCCGCAGTCTGATTCCTTTACTTGTGAGAACTTGGTGGTTCAGTTCGATCAAGCAAGATTTGAAGAAGTCCTCTCTGGGGGTGGCCCAATGCTTCGAGCACGGAAGCATAGGAAGGTTTCCACGGCCAAGGTTTCAAATCAGAAACCGGAAGCAGAATTCTGCCAACACCCCTCAGCCTCGCGTGTGGCTACTCAGGTTCCCTGCGAACCTAAGTCCCCTCTGCCAAGGCGGGTATGGAAGCCTAAACAGAAGTCTTCAACCGAAGCTTCAGGCGTAGCTACGCCTAAACCGCGCCTCTCCCGCGAAGAAAAAGACAAGACGCCTGTCTGCTCCAATCATAAAGTTACAACGGCAATCATACCGTTGTCCAATTCAAGAGCAGCGATGCCTCGCACCGGCCTCGTTCTCATGAGCAAAGCTACTGTACCACAGCGTTCGCGCAGGGTCCATGACCGCGAAGCCGAAGCCAAAGTATCATCTAAGGCTAATTACCTTCGCAGCAGCACAGCAGGCAAAGCACCACAGCGTGCTCTGCCCTCCAGCGCGTCAAGCACTAAGTTCGCGTCTGATGGCGAAGCTAGAACCAAAGCACTATTCAGTGCTAATCCCGTCTGCAGGGATAAAAGAAGCAAGACATCGCCCTATGTGCGATCCAAAAGAGCCTTTGCGCTCGATTGTAGAGACCCAACCGGGTCTGATTTGAGGAAATTGTTGACGGATAAACAAACCTCTTCCCCCTGTTGTCAACAAGTGGGATGTCAACTGCTGACACTCCACTCGGTCCATTGCCGGCTGGGACCAATCCCCGCCACTCCTCCAGGCCGACGATCAGTTTTTGATCGACTGACGGTACAAGCCCCGATGAAGCATCGCAAAAGGAGCATCTCGCGAGATCTACCCTTCGCATCCATCAACATGACTGGGAGAGGGCGAGAGCTGCGCAGGAGAAGACAAACAGCTGACGACATCCCCTACAGCTCCCCAGATCCAGATTACAGCCCAGGCTTAGGCGAAGTTTTGGTGCATGAAGAGGGTGTTTTCCGAAACACCAGATCCAGGGTGGCGATACCCTACACTTATGAACAGTCTTCTTCCTCGACGGCCCTAACCTCGTCACAGCCCAGGAGATCACTCTAATCATCGGACGAAGAAGACGAAGATAGTGGGTACGCCTCTTCGGCGACAGTCAGTTCAGTGCGAACAGACAAAGCATCAGTCAATATGGCTGATAACGTCAACGACGATCTTCGTCGACGCCTGGAAGCTCAGGAACAAACTTCCAAAACCCAGCAAAAAGCTCTGAACAATATTCAACAGATGCTTGCTCAACTCCTCAGTAACCGGAATAACAATGATGCCGGGAGCAATCATGATGAGGAGGAACACTTCAGCAATGAGCAACCAAAGCCGGAGAAATCCAAGGAGGGTTCTTCCTTAGACGCCGAAGTCCTTAAGGGCCTCCAAGCTCAAATCGCATCCCTAACTCAGAAGGATGAATTAAAGAAGGTAGGGGCAGTCCGTCCTTATCCGCTAGAGTGGGATTCGGTGCCATATCCACCGAAGTTCAAACCGCCAACGCTGCATACCTATGATGGAAAGAGCTCGCCAAATCAACACATCTACTATTTCCGGTCTCAGACTGGTAATGTTATAAGCAATGACGCCATCATGGCTAGGCTATTCATTGGCACCCTAAAGGGGGTGGCATTTGACTGGTTCCGAAGTCTTCCCCCGGGCTCTATCAACTCCTGGATCGACCTGGAAACTCGGTTCCTCTCTCGTTTCTATGAGGACGACACCGAAGTGACCATGGACAAGCTCCTCTCCACTGTGCAGAGGAAGGGTGAATCTGTCCGTGACTACATTGAACGGTTCAGAAACTTATCCTTGATGTGCCCAGCAGGGATGCCATTACCCATGCTCTTGCAGACATGCAGACACAACTTCCTAGACCAAGTGGATGTTCGCATGGGGGCTGTTAAAGCCCACACTTGGAAAGAATTGGTCGAACAAGCTGAGATAGCCGAGAAGTCGGCTAAAAAGTTCGAACCGTCCGCCCCTAGAGGCAAGTGGGGGATGAACAACAAAGGGCGTAGCGACCTACCGCAATCCTCTCAAGCTAAAGGAAAAGAGACTATGTCTGTGGAGTTATCCGGAGATGTGCAGTCGAAGGCCAAGAAGAGCGGCTTCAACAATCAGGAGCCTAAGTTCCCTCCAAAGCAGTATTCCTTCAAAGACGATCAGGTGGTCACCATATTCCATCTGCTCCACAAAGGGAACAAAATGAAGCTGCCAGATGCGCGGCGTCCCAATGAGATAGGGCGCACAAATGACCCTAAATACTGCCTCTACCACAGGATGGTTCACCATCCTACTGACAAGTGCTATGTCCTCAAGGATAGAATTCAAGCCTTGGTCGACGCTGGAGTCCTGACGTTGAAGACGGAGCAAAAGAAAGTCACTGCCAATATGGTAACTCTTGAGTTCGGCAAAGCTCCAAAGGTCACGGTCCCTGACGGGACTTATTACGTCCCTGCGCCACGGTTGGAAGTCAAGCACCTTCCAGCTGCAGCTCAAAACAATAAGGGTCTTGTTCCCTTAACATTGGAGACAGGAGAAGTCATGTGGATACATCCAGACCTCGTCCAAGACGTACAGCGGGATCCAAAGCAGCCCAACTCAAAGGGCAAGTCTTGCAATGTCATTTCCATCCTGCCAGATGACGGCAATCTTACATCGGCTTCCCTCAGTGATTCTGAAGGAGAAAAGCATGCTTGCGCAGCGCAAGCCGATGCGCCGCGCAAGCCGATGCGCCTCAACAGACGGGTACCCGATCCAGAAAATCATACTTGAGGCAGTATGAAAAGTCTACTGACGAGATACAACAGCAAACGACGTCAGTACAAGTACCCACATCCGCTCCAATCCCAGCAAAGGGAAAAGAGAGGCCTAAGGAGGTACGATTCGACCACGTGTTGAAGAAACCACCAGGCCAAGGGTTGGATACACCCTTTCGGTTTGACATATTGGCTCAGCTGGCCAATATCCCAGCTCGTATCACTATACACGAGCTCCTTCGCCTCTCAAAAGAGACAAGAGAAGCACTCAGGGATGCGCTAGCCAATTCAGAATCCTTTCTGACATGCGTGCCCGAAATCCCTAACGATGACGTTCAGTCTCCTTGCCCAGAATGTCATCATGCACAATCAAAGGTGCCCGCTATTACCTTCACGGCGGAAGATATGCTTCTCAAAGACAACAAGCACGATCGACCTCTTTACTACACCAGATATATCGGTTCAACATGCATTGAGAGGGTACAAGTCGATCCGGGGTCTGCACTCAGCATCATCCCCAAAAGGCTTCTCTACTTCCTCGGCATACCATTGTATAGGTTGTCCGCAACCACCACTACAATATATGGTTTCAACGCCGGGAGCAGTCATCCGCTTGGGAAGATTCGGCTCCGTTGCAGAATCGGGAGCCTGAAGTCGAAAGTGACATGCTATGTCATTGAGGCTGACACATCATATAACCTGTTGCTGGGACGGCCATGGATCCATGCCAACTGGATCGTCCCTTCTACCCTCCATCAATGCTTCAAATATGTTGAAGATGATGCGACAGTACGAACTGTCTTTGCTGAAAAGCAACCATTCAAAAGGGTGGAAAATTACTTCACCGACGCTATCCTGTATCAAGAGGCCGGTGGAGCACTCAAGGAACCGTTGCCAGATGATGATGAAAGTGGCAATGAGGTGGATTCAGAATCCGAAGCAGGCATGCCAGCCATTCTGATCGGTGAACCAATTATAGCGTGTCTCAATAATCCCCTATGTAATACTCCTTCAGACGACGAGGGTGAATGGGTAATTAATGATAATATTTCTTTTGATTATCCCGCGACTGTTGGATTATTTGAATCCATTACGGGTAGCTCTCTGCACATGCCTTTACATAAGCTAAGTGCATCCAGTACGCCCATGGAATCCGCAGAAGGAGCCGTCTTGGTGATCCCGCCATCCAAAGAAGGTCAGTTACCGATAATCTTCGGTAAAACCCAACCACGGGGACCTGCGGTCGCAGATTCAAGTTCAGACTCAGACAATCCACAGTTCTTCCATTACGCACGGCCAGCGCGTCACATTATGAAGAAAATGGGGAACAACTTGAAGCATGGAGCAGGCCTGAATTTTGGAAAAGGAAGGCGCGGTTTGATGCGGAACTTTGTGCCTAAAGGGAAGCCTGCAAACTACTATGATAGTACACGCAGGGGGTTAGGGTATGTTACACCCACATCGTCAGCAACGGTTCAAGCCAAGGACGATGGATCAGCTCCATCACATTCGGCTTCATCCTCCGAGTGGGACTCCGATATCAGCATAGAAGGAATGTTCAAAGACCTCACTGTTAATATGACCTCAAGTAGTCAATTGGAGCCCGCAGAAGCCACTGATGAGGAACCATGGGCCCAGCAATTAGACCTTCAATGGGAAAAGCGATTCGAACTGCGCGAGCCACCCACTGAAGACAAGGTGATGCAGGTCAATCTGGGAAGTCAAGACCATCCCAAACCCATCTTTATAAGTGAAAGCCTATCACTTATAGAAAAGGAGGAATTGATAATGCTCGTGAAGGAGTATATAGATGTCTTCGCATGGAGCTACGAAGATATGCCCGGACTTGATCAACAGGTCTCCATGCACCGTCTGAACATCAAGCCCGACGTCAAGCCAGTCAAGCAGCAACAACGTCGGTTTCGCCCGAACATCATGGAAGCTATTGAAGCCGAAGTTCACAAGCTCATTGCATGTGGCTTCGTCCGGGAGGAACAACATCCAGATTGGGTGGCTAATATAGTCCCCGTCCTCAAAAAAAAGGGGAAAATACGGATCTGCATCGACTACCGTGATCTCAACACGGCCTGTCCTAAAGACGAATTCCCACTGCCCATCACCGATGTCATGATTGACAACACATGCGGGTTCGAAAGGATGTCTTTCATGGACGGCTTTTCAGGGTACAACCAGATTAAGATGTATCCTGACGATGAGAAGCATACTTCGTTCCGAACACCATTGGGGGTATACTGCTACACTGTAATGCCCTTCGGACTGAAGAACGCCGGAGCAACCTATCAGCGGGCAATGAGTACGATCTTCCGCGATCATCTCCGAAAAACGGTGGAATGCTATGTCGACGACATTGCCGTCAAAAGCCGCAACAAGAATGAACATCTTCGCGACCTGAGAACGATGTTCGACATAATGCGGGCTCATCAATTGAAAATGAACCCGATAAAATCCTTCTTGGGAGTGTCAAGTAGCAAGTTCCTTGGGTTTATTGTCACATCAAAAGGAATTCACCTTGACCCAGACAAAGTCAAAACCATCCAGAGCATGCATCCACCAAGGAATCTCAAAGAGCTCAGAGGCTTGCAAGGCAGGCTTGCCTATATCAGAAGATTCATCGCAAATCTCTCAGGTCGCTGTCAACCGTTCACCCGGCTCATGAAAAAGGGTGCTTCCTTCGTATGGGATCAAGCTTGCCAGGAAGCTTATGAAGACATCAAGAGGTACCTCACAAAACCTCCAGTCTTGGTGGCCCCTACATCAGGGAAACCATTTTTGCTTTATGTAAAAGCTCTAGACTACTCCCTCGGCGCTCTCCTCGCTCAAAAGGACGACAATGGCCACGAGCAGGCCATTTATTATCTGAGCAGAACTCTCATAGGGGCGGAATCTCGCTATAATCCTATCGAGAAAGAGTGTTTAGCTCTAGTCTTCGCTGTTCAGAAGACACGACATTATTTGGTCGGCCAGACCATACATGTCATCTCTAGAGTAAACCCATTGCGTCTTCTTATAACGAAGCCAGGATCACTGAATTCAAGATTGGCTAAATGGGCACTTTTGCTGTCTCAATACGACATGACTTTCATCCCTCAGAAGGCGATCAAAGGTCAAGCCCTTGCAGAGTTCTTGGCTGCTCATCCAGTTTCGGAACATTCAAAACTCCACGAAGATATCCCTGATGAAGTCTTCGAGTCTTATACAACCTCTGAGGAGGAAGTGTGGCAGATGTTCTTTGATGGAGCATCTCGAATGGGCCCTAAAGGCAAGATTATTGCCGGAGTGGGGGTTGTGTTTATCTCCCCGCAGAATCATGTTCTTCCCAGAGCATTTTCTTTGACAGAATCATGCTCCAACAATGTAGCAGAATATAATGCTCTGCTAATCGGTCTTCAACTCGCTCATGGAATGGGGGTACGCTACCTCGAAGCTTATGGCGATTCAAAACTGATCATCAATCAGGTTAAAGGCGAATACGAAGTCCGCCATGAGGACTTGGTGCCTTATTACCATACAGCCATCGAATTGGCTAACCTATTTGAAGGTTTCTACATCGGGCATGTGTCTCGATCTCAAAATACCAAGGCGGACGCTCTTGCTGCATTAGCAACGACGCTAGCCTTGCCAGCCGACACCGAGTATCACCTCACAGTCGCAACTCGACATCTTGTATGCTCCAAGCACATACTAAGAACTCGAGAAGTCTATAATGTCTCCACGGATCTTGAACCAAGAGACTGGCGCTTTCCTCTCATCGACTATGCTTTGCACGGTCTGCTTCCAGACGATCCTAAGGAAGCGGCGTCCATCAGACGAAGGTCTCTCCGGTTCTATTACGATCCTACTCTGAAGACACTCTACCGTCGCTCATATGACGGTGTTCTCCTCCGTTGCCTTTCCAATTCAGAGGCACAGAAAGCGCTCCAAGAAGCGCACGATGGCACTTGTGGAGCTCATCAGCCAGGTCCAAAGCTTAAAGACAGGTTGCATAGGCTGGGATACTATTGGCCAAGTATGATAGCCGACGCCATCCAATATGCACGAAGGTGTAAAGCGTGTCAAATCCATGCAGATTTCATACACCAGCCTTCGGAGCTGCTCCACCCGACTGTTGCTTCATGGCCATTTGAAGCATGGGGAATAGATGTCGTAGGGCCAATCAGCCCTTCTTCGACAAGAGGTCACCGGTTTATCCTAGCAATAACCGACTACTTTTCAAAATGGGCGGAGGCTATACCACTGGTTGAAGTCAAAACCTCCAATATGGTTCACTTTATCAAGCACCACATCATCCATCGATTTGGTGTACCTAGGCGGATCATCCACGACAACGGTCCCCAATTCATAAGCCAAATATTCTATCGGTTCTGCGATAAATACCTAATTCAGAATGTGGCTTCAACTGCCTATAATCCTGCTGCCAATGGCTTGGCGGAAGCATTCAACAAAACAATCATCAAGCTGCTTAAGAAATTCGTCTCCTCTAATAAGCGAGATTGGGACGAAAAGCTCGGTGAATGTCTTTGGGCCTACCGAACCACGGTGCGGACACCGACAGGCAATACGCCTTTTTCCCTGGTATATGGGTGCGAAGCAGTCCTCCCATTGGAAATCCAGTTGCCATCGTTGCGTATAGCTCTGATTACTAAAACCACATCAGAGGACAATGATCGCCTACGCCTTCAAGAGCTCGAAGCTTTGGACGAGAAGCGACTACAAGCTCAGCAGCATATCGAGCTATATCAAGCTCGAATCTCAAAAGCCTTCAATAAGAAGGTCAAACAGAGAGTCTTCCAGAAAGGAGACCTGGTCTTAGCCGTCAGACGACCGATGATTATGACGCACAAGACCAAAGGCAAATTTCAGCCTAAATGGGAAGGACCGTTTGTAATAGAAACAGTCTATTCAAATGGAGCATACCGCCTCACGACTGCAGAGGGCGACCTACTCATGATGCCGATCAATGGCAAGTTCTTAAAGAAGTATTATCCTTAATCAAGGATCCTTCTCTTGATCAAGTTAATACTACACCTCTGATCAAGATCTCCATGTCCAAAGCACACACAAAGAGAGCCTTTCTCTTCCTCCAAGTGAGATCATACAGCCATAAGCCGACAGGAACCTGGTCGTGCACCAGTTATCCTAAAGGAGAGTCAGGGTTATGCAGACATTAACCCGATAATCCAATATCCTTAACGATTAAGGATAGAGGAAAATGTTGGCCTGTAAGCCCAACATAAGTCCTCGACAACTCATCATGCTGAGGGGAATAGCATGGCTAGCCCAATTCAAACGGTAGTTGGTAAAGGCATATCAAACCCGTTGACAGCTGGGGATTTGCTAAAAATCCTAAGGGACCAGTTCCCATTTGATTCCCTCTCCAAAATCACTTACCAATTCTCATCCATAGGATGGTAAGGCCACATATATTCCGCTGTTATGTTAACATTAAACCTATGACAGCAGTCCCCTCATTTCTCCTCGTGAGAACGAGACCTCCAAAGTCACTTACCAATTCTCATCCATAGAATGGTAAGACCGCATATACATTTCGCTGTTACGTTAACATTAAACCTATGACAGTGATTCCCTCGTTTCTCCCCGTAAAAACGAGATTTCTCCCAAATTTCACTAACAAATTCGATACTCGTTGACATTTACAAAAGACGAGTATCACCAATTTTTGAAGCTTGGTGGCGTCTCATCCGGTTATGTCATTGCGACCTCTGAACCAGCAGACAGCTAAGTCTCAATCTTGAGCCCTGTTGACATTTACAAAAGACAGGTCTCGATACTCGTTGATATTTACAAAAGACGAGTATCACCAATTTTTGAAGCTTGGTGGTGTCTCATCCGGTTATGTCATTGCGACCTCTGAACCAGCAGACAGCTAAGTCTCAATCCCGAGCCCTGTTGACATTTACAAAAGACAGGTCTCGATACTCGTTGACATTTACAAAAGACGAGTATCACCAATTTTTGAAGCTTGGTGGCGTCTCATCCGGTTATGTCATTGCGACCTCTGAACCAGCAGACAGCTAAGTCTCAATCTTGAGCCCTGTTGACATTTACAAAAGACAGGTCTCGATACTTGTTGACATTTACAAAAGACGAGTATCACCAATTTTTGAAGCTTGGTGGCGTCTCATCCGGTTATGTCATTGCGACCTCTGAACCAGCAGACAGCTAAGTCTCAATCTTGAGCCCTGTTGACATTTACAAAAGACAGGTCTCGATACTCGTTGACATTTACAAAAGACGAGCATCACCAATTTTTGAAGCTTGGTGGCGTCTCATCCGGTTATGTCATTGCGACCTCTGAACCAGCAGACAGCTAAGTCTCAATCTTGAGCCCTGTTGACATTTACAAAAGACAGGTCTCGATACTCGTTGACATTTACAAAAGACGAGTATCACCAATTTTTGAAGCTTGGTGGTGTCTCATCCGATTATGTCATTGTGACCTCTGAACCAGCAGACAGTTAAGTCTCAATCCCGAGCCCTGTTGACATTTACAAAAGACAGGTCTCGATACTCGTTGACATTTACAAAAGACGAGTATCACCAATTTTTGAAGCTTGGTGGCGTCTCATCCGGTTATGTCATTGCGACCTCTGAACTGACAGATAGCCAAGTCTCATTATCCAACCCAACAAGAACTATGTTCTCAAGGAATTGCACTACAATTCGGAATCGAAAAGAAGAACAAGATTGAAGATTCGACAGAAGGAGAAAGAATTTTCATTCATTTCAAGAGGATAAAGTACATGGAGCTACAAGCGTACAATGTACGATCTGAGCTGCTCTCCGAGGGTGTTTAGCCTCGTCTTCCTGTCGTCAGCAGCCTGGGCAAGCGCTTGCGACCTCAGCTCAGCCTCATTGAAATCTTCCGCCTGAGCCAGACGAGCTTCGGCCTCCGCCAAAGTTGCCCTCTGTGACAACCCCTGCCGCGCAAGCTCCTCACTCTGAGCTTTGAGCTCTTCAAGCCACGCAGTTTCCTCAAGACGCACTGGTATGGCCTTGGATAAGAGGAGATTTGCTTTCCTGATCATCTCCTCAGCCTTCGCAATCTTATCCTCAGCGCCAAGAAGAGCACTAGTGGAGGCGTCAATTGCACTTCCAACCTCCGCTTGCCTTGTTTCCAAGGATTCCAAATCGGAAGAGACGGCCTTAGCAGCCTCTTGAGTAGCAAGCCGGGCCTCGTGCTTTCGGGCAACAAGACAGGCGAGCCGCTCATCGGCTAAGGACGCCAGGTCTGAGCGATAGAGACGGCGCCACTCCTCTACAGCCTTCTCAAGTTCATCCACCAGGAGATCTTTTCCTGCTCAGCCCGATCGGGCTTTTATAGGCCAATCAACGCCTGAAACGAGGCCTCGAAAAGGGCGTACGCCGTCGTTTCGAATTAATTCAAAATGCCGCCTAAAGCGCCTTCCCGAGAAAGCGCTGGTTCAACTCCACTAAGGGTTAACTTCGCACTGGAGTAAAGTGCGGACTTCGCACAATCCTTCAAGGACTTCGCCGAAAGGTTTACTTTAGCCCTCTAAAAAGGCGCTGACATGCCAGTCTCGCGAGGATCACTCAAAGAAAGGACTATGTCCTTAACTCCGCATACAGTTTAGCCCTGCTACGGCCAAACTTTCAATGAAAGCAAGCAAAGATCAGATAATCAAGAGATGAACTTTCATTGATTTAAAAAGGAAGGGTACATTGATATTACATCAAGGCTGTGTTTCATACAACACATTCAGTGGCTCGACAGGGTCATTTGCGCAAAAAACATACAAGTGGTTTTATCCGCTTCTAAGTCAAACCGACTGACAAAGAAGGCCTTCCTCCTGCATAAGGCCGTAATCAGTGGTGCCGCAAGGACACGGTCATTATTCTCCACAAAAATGGCAGATCTTGCCAGGCCATTTTTGTTGAAGCCTGACAATAAAAACCTATCGCCGCCAACACGATAGATCACGTATGATGGGAATCGGCAGTGATACCAGTGATCTAACGGGTGTGAGGCCCGCTTTCCCGAAGTGGATAGCCCCCAAAGGCCACCAAAGTTGAAAGTTGGCAATGATGCCAGCAATCCCACAGGCGACACCCACTATCTTGAAGCGGATCATCTCCGGTAAAAGCGGTAGCCAGCCTTACCTCAGAACGAATCACCTCGGATAAAAGGCTGCCAATAGCCTCTGGGACACGCTCCCGTCGCCCCCAAGTTGTTCCTCCTGCTTAAAAGTAAAGCTTCAACCGGGGAAGCATAAGGCAATTTTTCGGTCTCTTTCATCAAGATACAAGATCGGCGAGCATAGCCCACTGCAAGGCAAATCAGAACAGATTAGCAGTTAAGCACAGAAAAAACTACAAATCAGAATCTTTTGGGTCAAAGCAATCCAATTTCAGTAAAAGCAGAGGACAAGCCTCGCCTGCACAACACTGATGGGCTGGCTCAACAAACGCCAAGTCCAAGCCTCGCCTATATGGCTAGCCAGACTGACCCCGTGGGATACAGTCTTAGCTCCGCCTATATGGCAAGACTGGCTCAAACTATTGAAGAGACCAAGTCCCAAGTTCTGCCTGTGCAGCAGACTTAATGTGCAGTGATCTTCCTTTGATCAAGTCAAAAGTGGTAGCTTCACTGAGAAGCTATGCCAAAATCCTTCTCTGCAGATCAGTTAAATAGAGAACAAGGAAGCTAATCCCTGAAGCAGCTGCTAAAGATGAATCAAGGGAGATGAATTCCCTAAAATCGGTGAAGTCGTTCAACGATCAAGACTTACCGGTCCTTGGCCGGATAATGACCAGAGTGGGCATTCCCACTAATTCAGAGATCTGAGTATCTCTTTTAAACCAAGAGAAGAGAAGAGAGGCAAAGCACTTCTCTTCAGAGGACCTCAAGTGTCCTATTTATAGGCCCCATGGCCTGAGCGCTGCCGCCTCAAGCGTGGAAGCACGAGCGCATTTAAGGCATTTATTACGCCTTGAGAAAAGGGACGGCTTCCCTTGGAACCGTGCGAAGAGAGAAAACGTCTCCCTCATAAAAGGCACTTATTGCGCCTTGAAGAAAGGGAATATCCTCCCTTGGAAATGTGCAAATCGGAGGATATCTTCCCCGGTCAGCGCAAGAGAAGGAGAAAATCTTCCTTGAAAATTGACCCACGGCGGTTGATCTCGGGAAAGCGACATGCGCTCCCGAGCGAACATATCTTCGGAAGCCCAGATGCGGAGCTACCCGCACGCGAAGCTACTCAGAGTCACGAACCTCTGTGCAATTCTTCGGCAAACTTATCCTAAAGCAGAATTTGAAGGCGAAGCTGAACTCAACCATCATGGCGACGTTCATACTCCATACTACCACCAGTCAAAGCAGTTCAAAGTGTTTCGAAGTCTGAGCCATTGCAGACTTTCGAAAACTTTGAAGGGGGTCTTGTTGACACTTAAAAAAAGACAAGATTCTTATTGGTCCGAACAATGTCTAAACTTGTTGACATTTACAAAAGACAAGTAACAGACGAGCTGAAGACCAGTTTTTCACCCATCTCCGAGGGACAAGGAAGCAACTTGGACTCCACTGATCCAGCAAGCAGACAGTGAACCCGGATTGTTTCTGAACAGACCTCAGCAGGTCTAAGATGCTAGCACTTAGCATTACATGAGCCCAAAAGGGTAGCCTCGCTTGAGAGGCTAGTATCACTCGACTTCGCCTTGAAGCCATCCAAAGCCTCGCCAGGAAGCTAACTCGCAACTTTGCCAAAGAGGACTTCCAGCTCCGCCAAAGGGTTTCTTTCGGACTTCGCCAGAAGCTGCCTCTAGCTCCGCTACGAGCTCAATGCGGACGGCTCCGCTATGAATCTGCCACGGTCAACCTTTGACCAATCAAATCTCCGGATGAGATCGGATCCAATCAGATCAAATCCAATTAAGATCAAATCAGAGATCAAATTTGGCAGTTGATTGCCACAATCTCTTGACCCTTCTTAAAACGAGTAAGAAGATCAGGGGAAATCCTCCAACGATATGGAAAGGATCAAAACAGATCGAGAAGGTCCACCGACCTGCCAATTCTAGCTTCGCAGAAGCCGATCTTAGCCTCGCAGCAAGGCTACTTTCCAGATTTAAACAGATTCGATTCAATCTGTTTCTATATTTTCAAGGGACGATGATTGAGATTAGAGTTAGAGTTCAGATTGTCTTAGTCTCAATGCGAATCTGCTGTAGCAAGGGCTCGAGCGGGTCGTGATCCTCAGGGAAGGATGCGATGAAAGCGTTTCGACTCGATTCCTCTGTATCTTCAAAAATAAGAGAGAGATTAGATCTTGAGATGAAAATATGTGAAAGAGATGGTTTTGCTGATTTTCTACCACAACCCTATTGCAAATTAAAGAGCTTGATCTTCATCTTAAGACTGATATGATTTACCCTAGGTTATTGCAATTATCTCAAGCAAGAAAATTAATACACGATTCTATACTAAGTTGCATTATTCAAAAACCAACTATGGTTCAACCTAACATCTAGGTACAGCCTAATAGAAGACTAATCTCAAGTTATGCTGTCCTAGTTCTTAGGGTTGAAGTCATGATAAGTTCTTTTAACATGTAACCTAGATTAAGAATTTTAAGTATTTTTGTTGATCTTCAAGAATTAGTTGCCTTTAAACCTAGGGTTTCTAGTGATGTTCATTAATCTGATCAAGTTTTAATTGCATCTAGGGTTGCTTCAAGAATCTCAGCAAACCACTAGGATGATTAGTTCTTCATAATTATTTTTACCTTTTCAATATTTATTTTTTTATTTTTATGAGAAAGATTGTAAAAGAAAGAAAAACGAAAACAAGAAGAGATCGAAGATTAAAACACGAGAGATGACAAAAAGAAATAAAATAATTGCAGAAATTTAACAGAGAACAAAAGAGTGACCTTTATTGATGGATCTCCGGTTACACAATTGTCTCCTTCTTCTCCACAAAGAACTTGAAATAAAATTACAACTTTGAATAAAAATGGCTAAAGCAAACCCTAATCGTCTCTGCATGCCCCTCCCTGTTGCGAATGCACGGATATTTATAGTGCAGAATATAGAGGAGTCCCGGATAGAAGTGCCAACAAAATCTGGTACCCATCTCTATCCAAACTGCCGCGGATGTGCGGCTTTTGCCGCGCCTCCGCGGCAGTTTAGTGGCTTCTGGCCACGCGCTTTGGCGCGTGGCCTCTCCTGGTCCGTCCATGTGGGCTTCTGCTTTTAGAAGTGTGATCCTGGCCTTTTAATCTAGATTTTCGAGATAACTTGGTAATCAAGTTACTCTTAATCCAGATTTCTTCAAATCCTCTCTCCACGAAATTCCTCTTTATCTTGGCTTTTTATCCTTATCCCGCAGGTGTTTAGGGTTTGATAGAAGTCTATCCAACCCTAATTTCTGATATTTGCAACTTTTAGCCCTTGTATTTGCATTTTGAATCTTTGTATTTGCGCTTCTTCACCTGGGCTTCAAACATGGGCTTGGATCTGGGCTTTTGGGCTCTTTAAGCTTTATTCTTTATTAACTTGATAATTTGAGGCCTGCACATATTAAATAAAGAAATATTAATAATTGTGCATTATAATATGAATAATTGTGCAAATGCGATGGTATATATGATGTCAATTATGCATTTTTCACTACCTATCACACCCCCACACTTATCTTTTTGCTCGTCCTCGAGTAAAAATCAAAAAGAAAGAGAAAAATCTAATCTAGCTAACTCACTTTCGTAGGAATCACGGTTGCACTTAGCATGTGCAACAAGCCGTTAAACCCCTAGGTTACCCCAGAGGACGAGTGTTGTCTCGTGAGGGTTTTCAGCGGATTACACCCACAAAATCCATAAAAAGGAAAATATTTGAATTATATTTGAAGAGACTAAGTAGTCTATAAGTTTTAGGATTATCATTTTTATTCATTCTTCAAACCTGGTCTTTATAAAGTTAATTGTTATTCATTTTAGGTAAGGATTAAAATTGAATTTCTAATATAGTCTTTTTCGTTACCAAAAGTCATACGCACCCTTGTGAATCTAGGAATTCCTTAACTTGGACTCTCATGCCTCATTATTATTTTTATAACATCATCTAATTTTCTTTCGTGTAAGTATCAAGGCTTCTTGAGGCCCTCATACCTAACTAATTGACTATTAGATGTGTTAATATATATATATATATATATATATATATATATATATATATATATATATATATTTTGGCATGTATAACTCATCTAATTTTCTTTCGTATAAGTATCAAGGCTTCTTGAGGCCCTCATACCTAACTAATTGATTATTAGATGTGTTAATACATATATTATATTTCTTAGTTTTCTTAGGCTTTCTAATTGGTTAGACTGAAAAGGGTGTACTTACTTATTATATGTATAGAATGTGATTGATGTACCCTTTCTTGTCTCCGCTATAGCCTAGGGCTATACCGAGTCGGATCTCAGGGAGAGCTCGCGATGGAAGCTTTAAACGTATGGTAGTGAAGTGATCAAACTAGTATCCTTCTCTTGATTATAAACTTAGTGAAGCAAATACAAAAGAAACCAAAAGAGGATGGATATGTTCATGGTGGAAGTGGAAAAGAAATCAAGAAGTGGATGTTGTATTAACGAGAAAAGGAAAAGAACTTAAAGAAAGAGATCCAAGACTAGATTACCTTGCTAGCTTGCCAAAGCTTACCAAACTCCTTGATAATGAAAGCTTTGCCTAATGTTGTCACTCCATAGGCTTAGAATTCCTCTCACGTGTTGACCTAATTACTTTCTCATTTGCAAGATGGTGGTTTAACCATCGGAGAAGAGAAGATCATACACTTGCAAGATTAACAAAAGCAATCACCCATGAGTAGTGAAGTGGCTAAGCTAGTGGTTAAACTAGTACATGGAATGAAAATCTAGCTACAAGAAGCCATTAAAGAACTAAAACAAAGCTTGAATTAGATTGCAAGAACTAAACAAAGCAAGTAATAAAGCAAGTAAAGAAAGCACAAGAAACTAGAATCAAACTCAAGTAGAGGAATGGAGGATGGATCAATCCTTGCATAGCTTCAAGTTGTCACCCTTGATTACACAAGCTCTCTCCCTCACAATCACTCTCTTTTGTAATGAAATCTAGGGATAGAGAAGAAGAGGGAACTAAAGAAAGAAACCTAGAGAAAAACAACTAAAAATTACAACACCTAAAACTAATCTCCTCTCTTCTCTGATCAGTCTTTGCTCGCAGGTGAAGGTGGAGTATTTATAGGCCCCAGCTGAAGGATCCAGAAGCAAGGTTGTTGGCGCAAAATCTGGGGCTCAACGGCCCCAGGATTGCCGCGGGGGCGCGGCATGGGCGCGGCAAGATCTGGGCCGTTGAGCCCAGATTTTCTGGTGGAGATCCGTTACGAAGTTGTTAGCCACGTGGACTACTTGGATTCTCTGTTTGTTGCGCGAATCTCTCTGGATCTGGGTTTAGATTTGGCTTTATCCTTAACCTTGGATTAATCACTTAATTAGTGGTAATTAAGTGATTATTTGAAAATCTCTCTCTTAAATGTGTACCTGCAAATATGTAGAGAAGAGGATTAAAATTCATATATTTATTTGTAATATGCATGGGGATTATGATGTAAAATATGCAATATTGGATACCAATCACACCCCCACACTTATTCTTTTGCTCGTCCCGAGCAAAACAAAGAAAAAGAAAAGAAAAACTAAGCTACAAGTTTATTTACACCACTTTCGCAGGTGACGCGATTGCACTGAGCATGTGCAACAAGCCGTTAAACCTCTAGGTTACCCTAGAGGAGGAGTGTTGTCTCCTGAGGGTTTTCAGCGGATTACACCCACAAAATCCATAAAGAAAGAAGACAAATGTTAGTATTTTGAAAACGCATTTTGAATAAGAGACAAGTTTACGAACTATTTTTGCAAAAATATAAGTGATCCTAGGTCATAAGTCCACCTATAATCATTCTTCCTTAAACTTAGTATTCATGCAAGATCTTGTTTTTAATTAAGGTAAGAATTCAAAATTGGATTGAATATTTTTATCTTTCATAAAACCTAGGATAATATGCACACCGTGCTTAGCGAAGGTTTCTGGGATTTCAACTCCAACCATAAAGCCATTTATTTATTTATATATACTTTTTATCTTTTTCTTCCTTAGTTTTATTAGGCTTTCTAATTCACCCATGTAGCGAGCCTATAACCGATGACTCCCAAACCAGATGGTCTTAGGGCACCAGATGAGGAAACATCCCTCGGGTTTAAGGACTCGAGTGAAAAAGGCCACAAAACTAAGAGGGATTATTCTTAATCACCGTTAGGCGTGAATAATCATGCTTCTTGAGGCACAATTACCCAGCTTAATAAGTGAGATCACTGTTAGGCGTGAGTTATCATGCTTCTTGAGGCACGATTTCCCAGCTTAATAGGTGATCTTTTATTTATATATATATTTTTTTTTCTTTTTTTCTTTTTCTCTTTTTTTTTTTTTATATATATGGCATTTTTGGTCTTTGTTTCCATCCCAAGAAATGTGTAAGTGTAAAGTGCATATTTATCTAAGGCAAAAAATTCCAGATAATAATATCTCACCAATTTTACTTACTTATCCTATAATCTCAAACAAGATCTATTACTTCAACTATGTTTAAGATGTCATAATTAAGGCTTTCTTAATTTCTAAGATACATCTTAATTTTCTTAAAAATAGATCAAAACTTTGTTTCTTATTTCAAAAAGTTTTTATTTTTATTTATTTTTTTTTATAAGAAGTGTAAAAGAAAGAAATTCTAAAAACTCTAAAAGAAGTGTAAAAGAAAGAAAGTCTAAAAACTCTAAGTTAGGAAACCCTCCCCACACTTATTTCATGCATTGTCCTCAATGCATCATGATATATGTATGCATGAAACAAATAGAAAGGGAAGGAAAAATATACCTCAAGGTGGTGGTTCCGGTGGTGGTCTGATTGGTCCACGAAACATGGCCCAATCAACTTTTCTTTGGGTTTTCAGGAACCCACCAAAAATAGCGAAAATATGACCCACAAGAATGATGTGTGCATGAATGATTTTTATTATGTACATGACCCCATCTAATTTCAAGATTTTCCTAATAATTTCAGAGTCATTTTCATCAAGATCCTTGTCCCAGAATGGAAGATGAAATGATAGAGCAGTTGACTTGGACTCTGGAAGAACAGAAACGACTACCGACTCAGGGAAGTGAATTAAGTCAAGTGATGGTGCAGGAGTCGACGTGAGTTCAAAAATTGGATCCAAGTCAAGAAATGAAAACTCAAGTCCACAATCATTGTCCAACAATGGGATGTGACCTAATATGGGTGATATCTCTTTACTTCCAATTTTAAGAAATTCAAGCTCATCACCGTACAATTCTTCAAAACTTAAGTCAACATCTTCCTTAATAATTGTACAATCAGTTTCAGAAGTAAAGAGATCGAGAAAATCAAGGTCACATTTCTCATTGAGTTCAATTCCACAAGATGGAGAACTTGCCAATTTGTCAATAGAATCTTCAAAAGTGTAGATTTGGGCAAGTTCAATATGATCCTCAAAGATGGATGATTCAACTTCATTGTGAATTGTGAAAGGATCCAAGATTGACTCCGAGAAAAGATTGATGTGAGGTAAAGATACCGGAGTCATTATGGAATCAGGAAGAAAGATTGAAGCACAAAGTTGGGGTTCAAGATCACATTCCTCATGTAATTCAATTAAATGTAGAGAACTTGCCAATTTATCAATGGGATTTTCAGAAGTATGGAATTGGCCAAGTTCTATGTGATCATCATAAAAGATTGGTGATTCATTTTCACAATGGATAGGAAATGGATCCAATTCTGACTTGGGAAATGGATTGAAAACCGGTAAGGATATGGAAGTCATGATTGAATCAGGAAGTAATATGGAATCATCAAGTGGAAGTTTAGGATCAAAATCATGTTCCAGTTCAATTTCAGAAAAAGGAAAACTTGCCAAATTGTCAATTGGATTTTCAGAAGTGTGGACAAGTTCATTTTTAGGAAATGAGAAACTTGCCAAAATGTCAACAGGATTTGAATTTTGGACAAGTTCAAGTTTAGGAAATGAAAAACTTGCTAATGTATCAATTAGATCTGAAGTTTGGACAAGTTCAGGTGAGTGTGCTGAAATTGAATCTGGACTTCCAAGATTACATGACTCTTTGGATTTAGAGTGGCTAGTGACATTAGAAAGAGGATGAGAATGAAGAGATTGGATCATCAAATCTATGTCACGATTTCTAGCATTTTGAGCATGGGTCATGTCTTCAAGCATCTTTCCATAATCGATGATTTCATTATTTTGATGGAAAGAGGAAGTGTTGTCTTGGAAGTGTGAGTCAAAAGTGTGTGATGATGGAAAAGTTGACTCACACAAGAAATCTTTACTTGGTTCACAAGCAAATGGTTGTTCATTATGAAAAGGTGGAACTGAGTAAGATTCTTGAGAATATGGTGGAATTGGAGAGACAAATGGTTTTTGAAGTTGTTGCTCAACTCTCAGTAAATTGGCTTCTATACTCCTTTGCAACTCAGATTTTTCTTCAAAGGGAGGTTCAGAAAAAGGAGTATATGAAGTGGACTCAGGAAATGAATATGGTGGACAAGGTGAATATGGTGGACAAGGATTTTGATAATTTGACTCGGGGTACAGGAATCCCCAATTACTCGGTAAAGAGTTGAAATTATTTTGGATATTATAATTATTAGATGGGGGGTATGGGTCGTATTGATTCGGATAAGGCCAACCCGGTGTATGTGGTTGGTGCATATTATAAAACACCGGGTTGGAATTATCTGAATATGGTGTGTGTGTGACATAAGGATTATGATGGAAAGAATTGTAATTGTAAGCCATATCACACAATCACAAACAAACAAACAAACAAACAAACAAACAAAAGAAGAAAAGAAAAATTCTAACCTAAGTTAGGGTAGACTTAGACCTAGACGACTCCTAACAATAGATCGTCCACAGGAGGTTCAGTGTAGACTCTAACCACAAGCTAATCAGCCAGGGAAGGGTAAGGTTGGTGGGAGGTTTTCCGTCCGGAGACGTTCCTTAATTAAGTAACCAGCAACCTTCGGGCTTTCGACCCTCAACCCCTTTCCTAGACACTGATTTTGCAAGAGTTAAATTCCAACACTTTTCCCCCTTAGGATAATCTCCTAAGTGAGTCCGAGATGTCCCTAGGGCCAACGTCTACTTTTTATTAATTTAGGCTTGGGTTAGTGAGTGCTTGGGTTGTGGTTTTCGGGCTAAGGAAAGGGTAATGACCTCCCCCACCTTATCTTATTTACGGGTATGCCCTTAAATTTGAATTGTGCAAGTGTACAAGAAATATAGCTAGGATACACTCAAAGCAAGAAAATCAAGCAAGAGTTTGTCCTAGTCAAATGCAATGCAAACACGTACCTTGCCTCCACGCACTCTTCAACAGTAAAAGTAAAGAATTGAAAAGACACGTGCCTAAAATGCAAGTGTCTAAACAATTTTTAACAATTATCACCCAACTTTTTACTGTTTTTTAATTAACAGGAATACAGTGAAGTATACAAGAAATCAAGTATAAAAGCAGTTGTATCTTGCAGAGCAGAAGCCCCTGCAGAAAATTTGAGAGAAATGCTCTCAGAAGTGCCGCGTTTCCACTGGATATGCCGCGGGTCCGCGGCTCTTCAGTGGAAGCCTGGTCTCTGCTTTCTTGAGCAGAGGGCCAGGTTCACTTAGATGTTACTGCAGTAAATAATTTCCTGTTTTCTTCTCCTGAAACCTGCAACAGAGAAGAATAATAGTTTAGTACTTCACTTTAAACCAAAAAATACGTCGCTCTCCCCGGCAACGGCGCCATTTTGGTTGTAACGGAAAAGGTGTACTTACTTATTATATGTATAGAATGTGATTGATGTACCCTTTCTTGTCTCCGCTATAGCCTAGGGCTATACCGAGTCGGATCTCAGGGAGAGCTCGCGATGGAAGCTTTAAACGTATGGTAGTGAAGTGATCAAACTAGTATCCTTCTCTTGATTATAAACTTAGTGAAGCAAATACAAAAGAAACCAAAAGAGGATGGATATGTTCATGGTGGAAGTGGAAAAGAAATCAAGAAGTGGATGTTGTATTAACGAGAAAAGGAAAAGAACTTAAAGAAAGAGATCCAAGACTAGATTACCTTGCTAGCTTGCCAAAGCTTACCAAACTCCTTGATAATGAAAGCTTTGCCTAATGTTGTCACTCCATAGGCTTAGAATTCCTCTCACGTGTTGACCTAATTACTTTCTCATTTGCAAGATGGTGGTTTAACCATCGGAGAAGAGAAGATCATACACTTGCAAGATTAACAAAAGCAATCACCCATAAGTAGTGAAGTGGCTAAGCTAGTGGTTAAACTAGTACATGGAATGAAAATCTAGCTACAAGAAGCCATTAAAGAACTAAAACAAAGCTTGAATTAGATTGCAAGAACTAAACAAAGCAAGTAATAAAGCAAGTAAAGAAAGCACAAGAAACTAGAATCAAACTCAAGTAGAGGAATGGAGGATGGATCAATCCTTGCATAGCTTCAAGTTGTCACCCTTGATTACACAAGCTCTCTCCCTCACAATCACTCTCTTTTGTAATGAAATCTAGGGATAGAGAAGAAGAGGGAACTAAAGAAAGAAACCTAGAGAAAAACAACTAAAAATTACAACACCTAAAACTAATCTCCTCTCTTCTCTGATCAGTCTTTGCTCGCAGGTGAAGGTGGAGTATTTATAGGCCCCAGCTGAAGGATCCAGAAGCAAGGTTGTTGGCGCAAAATCTGGGGCTCAACGGCCCCAGGATTGCCGCGGGGGCGCGGCATGGGCGCGGCAAGATCTGGGCCGTTGAGCCCAGATTTTCTGGTGGAGATCCGTTACGAAGTTGTTAGCCACGTGGACTACTTGGATTCTCTGTTTGTTGCGCGAATCTCTCTGGATCTGGGTTTAGATTTGGCTTTATCCTTAAGCTTGGATTAATCACTTAATTAGTGGTAATTAAGTGATTATTTGAAAATCTCTCTCTTAAATGTGTACCTGCAAATATGTAGAGAAGAGGATTAAAATTCATATATTTATTTGTAATATGCATGGGGATTATGATGTAAAATATGCAATATTGGATACCAATCACAAATCCACCCATGTAGCGAACTTAAAGTCGGTGGCTCCCAAACCGGTTGGCTTTAGGGCACCAGGTGAGAAAACACCCCGCGGACTCAAATTCGAGTGAACTAGGCCCCAAAACTAAGGACTTTATTTTATTTACTCACCTTTAGGCATGAATACTTATGCTTCTTGAGGCACATGTATCAGCTTAATTGGTGATTTTTTTTTTTTTTTTTTTTTATGAGGCACAAGGTCTTTGTCTTAGAATCCTAGATATGCATTTGGTATGCACATTTCATTAAGGTAAAAATCAAGACTAATTATTTATTCAATTTCTCTCCTATACCTAAAAATTAAACAATTTGTTTATCTTGACCAAGTTTTTAGAAATCCTAATCATGATTTTCCTAATCCTTAAAACTAACTTAGATTTCTTTCAAAAAATAAGTCAAAGTATTTCCTTTTTATAACATTTTTTTTGTTTTTTTTTGTTTTTTTTTTATTATTTTTTATTTTTTTTTTTTAATATATTACATACCCTTCCCCACACTTGTTTCATGCATTGTCCCGAATGTATGAATGAAATGTATGGAATGCATGAATTGGCAGAAAGATATAATCACCGATACAGTGGGTCAAAAAGACCCATCGCCGCATTAGCTTCCGGCACAGACTCCAAAAAGATTTTAAGACGTTGACCATTTACCTTGAATGAATTGCCATTTTTGGGATCGTAGATCTCTATGGCTCCGTGTGGAAACACCGTCTTAACAATGAATGGTCCTGTCCATCTTGACTTCAATTTGCCGGGAAAGAGATGAAGTCTAGAGTTGTAAAGTAAAACTTTTTGTCCTTGGACAAAAGTTTTTCTCGTGATGAATTTATCGTGAAAAACCTTAACTCTATCCTTCGCAATCTTCGCATTCTCGTATGCATCATTCCTCAACTCCTCTAGTTCAGAAATTTGTAATCTCCGAAACTCACCGGCTCTATCTAAATCGAAATTTAGCTGCTTAATTGCCCATAGGGCCCGGTGCTCTAGCTCGACAGGAAGGTGGCAAGCCTTTCCAAAGACTAGTCTATAGGGAGACATTCCTAGAATCGTCTTGTAGGCAGTCCTATATGCCCATAGGGCATCCACCAGTTTGATGGACCAGTCCTTCCTATTCTGATTCACAGTCTTCTCCAGGATGAGCTTGACCTGTCTATTGGAAACTTCTACCTGTCCGCTAGTTTGAGGATGGTAGGGCGTAGACAACTTATGTGTTATGGCATATTTTCGCATAAGAGCTTCAAAAGTTCTATTGCAAAAATGTGTGCCATTGTCGCTAATGATGGCTCGAGGGATTCCAAAGCGTGAGATGATATTATCTTTCAAGAATTTGACAACAACTTTGTTGTCATTTGTCTTGCAAGGGACAGCTTCTACCCACTTCGACACATAGTCTACGGCCAACAAGATGTATTGGTGCCCAAACGAATTAGGGAAGGGTCCCATAAAATCAATGCCCCATACGTCGAAAAGTTCTACTTCTAGAATGGGATTTAGGGGCATCATATTTCGTTTGGAAATTCTTCCTATCATTTGACATCTTGTGCAAGTCTTGCAATACTCAAATGCATCTCTAAACACAGTTGGCCAATAAAAGCCACTTTGCAGAATTTTCTCGGCAGTTTTGCGGGGACCAAAATGTCCACCGCAAGCGAACTCATGACAAAAAGCTAGCACGCTTCTAGTCTCCTCGTCGGGGACACATCTCCTAATGATTTGGTCGCTACAATATTTGAAAAGATAAGGATCTTCCCCATGTAATACCGAACTTGAGACAAGAAACGGTATCTATCCTGTTTGGACCAACTAGGTGGTGTTTGGTTTGTGACTAAGTAATTTACTATGTCAGCAAACCATGGCTCCTTAGAGATGGCTAGAAGTTGCTCATCGGGAAAATTGTCATTGATGGGCAGCTCGACAGAAGGTGCGTTGGGCACACGAGAGAGATGGTCAGCTACGACATTTTCGACACCTTTTTTATCTCGAATTTCGAGATCAAATTCTTGAAGTAGAAGGATCCAACGAATGAGTCGGGCCTTCGCATCTTTCTTAAGCATAAGGTATCGCAGAGCAGAATGGTCAGTGAAGATCGTGGTCTTAGTCCCAAGTAGGTATGGACGGAATTTCTCCAAAGCGAACACTACTGCCAAGAATTCCTTCTCGGTGGTAGTATAGTTCATTTGGGCCTCATTAAGCGTCCTACTCGAATAGTAGATCACGTGCTGCTTATTGTCCTTACGCTGTCCTAAGACAGCACCTATCGCAAAATCAGAAGCGTCACACATGATCTCAAAAGGCTTGGACCAGTCCGGAGGTGAGATGATAGGGGCAGATATAAGTTCCACTTTCAATTTCTCCCAAGCACTATGGCACCTATCATCAAAGATGAAGGACACGTCCTTAGCTAGAAGGTTTGTAAGGGGTCTAGCAATTTTGCTAAAGTCCTTAATGAACCTACGATAAAATCCGGCGTGTCCTAAAAAAGATCGAATGTCCTTCACGCATCGAGGAAGTGGAAGTTTCGCAATGATTTCCACTTGGCCTTGTCTACCTTAATCCCTTCCCTAGATATCTCATGACCTAGGACAATCCCTTGTTGCACCATGAAGTGACACTTTTCCCAATTGAGGGTCAAGTTCTTCTCGGTGCACCTACTCAGCACTAGCTCCAAATGATGGAGACACTGGTCAAATGAATTTCCATAGACTGAGAAGTCGTCCATGAAAATCTCTAGGAAACGCTCGACCATATCAGAAAACAAGCTTAGCATACAACGTTGGAATGTGGCGGGGGCATTGCATAGGCCGAAAGGCATTCGACGGTAAGCAAATGTTCCAAATGGACACGTGAACGTTGTTTTCTCTTGATCCTCCGGGGCTATAGGGATTTGGTTATACCCTGAATACCCATCCAAAAAGCAGTAATACTCATGACCTGCTAATCTTTCCAACATTTGATCGATGAAAGGGAGGGGAAAATGATCTTTCCTAGTGGCTGCATTCAACTTACGGTAGTCTATGCATACTCTCACCTTGGTAGGCAATCGTGTTTGCACTAACTCATGTTTGTCGTTCTCTACCACTGTAAAGCTAGACTTCTTAGGGACCACGTGCATTGGGCTAACCCATTCGCTATCGGAAATGGAATAAATTATCCCATTATCTAACAGTTTTACTATCTCGGCTTGTACAGCCTCCTGCATAAGTGGGTTTAGTCTACGCTGTGGATCCCTTTTTGGTCTAGTCCCTTCCTCAAGATGAATACGATGCTGGACTATCGTAGGGCTCAGTCCCTTAATATCTGCCATAGTCCAACCAATGGCTTCCCTATGTCTCCTAAGGGTTGCCAGCAGGTTCTCCTCTTGTCTATTGGTCAAATTAGATGCAACTATGACCGGTAACGTCTCTTGTTCACCTAGGTAGGCGTACTTAAGATGTTTGGGCAAGGCTTTTAACTCCAAAGAAGGAGTTGGCTCGATGGGTGGAGGAGTTAAGCTAGAATCTCCCATCTCTATAGAACTCAAATTTGATTCCCATTCGATCTCATCAAGACTGATATCATTTGTTTTTAACTCTTCCTCTTCCTCTGACTCAAATATGATCTCATCATTATGCTCACTCGTCATGTTCTCAATGGAGTTAACCTCAAAGGGTTGGTCGGTCACATCGTAGGGATGCTTACCTAGGTTGAAAACATTGACTTCCTTGGTCATATCCCCAAAAGTCAGTCTCATGGAACCGTTTCTACAATTTATAATTGCATTAGCGGTTGCTAGGAACGGTCTTCCTAAGATAACGGGAGTTTGGGACCTAGGATTAGACACAGGTTGTGTCTCTAAGACAATGAAATCTACCGGGTAAGTGAATTCTCCAACCCGTATGAGAACGTCATTGATCTCTCCCTTTGGAACTTTGATAGATCGGTCAGCCAACTGAATAGTAACTTGGGTCGGGTTGAGTTCACCTAATCCAAGTTGTTGATACACGGAGAAAGGGAGCAAATTGATGCTGGCTCCTAAATCGAGGAGTGCTCGATTGATTTCGGCTCGACCTATGGTGCAAGAAATGGTGGGGCAACCTGGGTCCTTATACTTGATAGGGATCTGGTTGGACAGTAGCTCACTAATGTTAGTGGCTAGAAAAACCTTCTTAGGCACATTAGTCTTTCTTTTCTTGGTGCACATGTCCTTAATGAATTTGGCATAACTAGGGACCTGTTGGATTGCATCAAGAAGTGGAATGTTGAGCCTAACTTGATTGAACACCTCTAATAATTTCTCCATGTGTGCATTGTTGTTGCTTCTAAGCCTATTTGGAAATGGAGCTATAGGCTGGTGCAACTGATCTGCTGACTTTTCAGCTTCAGTTTCCTTGGGACTGGATGGAGAAGGAGTGGAGCTAGATGGAATGGAAGTGGAGCTAGATGGAATGGATGGCATGGATGGATCCGATGGCATGGATACTTGATTATCAACTTGTTTTCCCGATCTGAGTGTATGGACCATATGACACTGATTTGGGTCTTGAGCCTCATTGGCTGGCCTAGGATTCCTAGGGTTAGGCAATGGTTGACTCGGTAGGGTACCCCTCTGTCTCTCTTGCTGGTTCAATTGGAGCTCTATCCTACTTAGGACTTGAGCCAGCGTGTCTTGGCTTTTGACTATGGTATCCACCTTTCTTTCCAAATTTGAAAGTCTTGTCTCCATTTGTGAATTTTGGAAAGACTGTGGAGGATTTTGACTAGGGAAATTTTGTTGATAAGGCGGATTTTGGAAGTTGTTGGAGAATTTGGGCCTCACTTGATCATTGTTGCTTGGGCCCCATGAAAAATTGGGATGGTTTCTCCAACCGGGATTGTAGGTGGGTGCATAAGGATTGTTGGCGGGCCTTGTGAAGGCCGCACTCGTATGTTCGGGCAAGCTTTGATGCGCGATGAAAACAGGACATTCCTCGAACACATGGTTCATATCTTGACAATAAGTACAGCCCGCCAAAGATGTTGGGCTGACTTGGTTCACAGAGACTGGCTCTTTCGTTTCAAGAGCCTCTAATCTACGCATAACAGCAGCTAACTTAGCATCGGTTGCTACGTTGGCCTCAATGGAATGGATACCTCCTTTAGAAGAAGTAGGGTCATTAGTCCTAGATTTTTCAGGAGTAGGGTCCCATTGGATGGATTTTTCAGCTAATTCCTCAAACAATGTCCATCCTTCATCTTCATTCTTTTGCAGAAATCCTCCTTGACACATGGATTCTAACAGTGTTTTAGTAGAATAATCTAATCCATCATAGAGAACTTGGCAAAGTCGCCATTTCTCTATCCCATGGTGAGGACATTGGGCAAGGAGATCCTTAAAACGCTCGAAGTATTTCCAAAAAGGTTCATTGGCTGTTTGCTTAAACTGGAGGATATTCTTCCTAATCAGTGCAGTCTTGTGAACGGGATAAAATTTCTTTAAGAAGGCCTTAATGAAATTATCCCAAGAAGATATAGAACCGGCCTCTAGACTGTAGAGCCATTTCTTTGCTAAATCCTTCAAAGCAAAGGGGATAAACCTAAGTTTGATAGCATCGTCTCCTAACTTAGGCATATTCATCATTTGACATACTTCTTCAAATTCCCTTATGAAGAAGTATGCATCCTCAGATTCAAGTCCATGAAATTTGGGAAGCGTGTTGATGTATTGTGGCTTGAGTTCATATGGGTCAACACTTTCGATAGTGAGCTGGATGCAAGAAGGAAGAGAGGTTCTAATAGGATAGAACCTATCTTGGAGTGACTGTTGTTGTGCCATGTGTGAGTCGGGCTTGAGCTCGGGTGGTGAACTAGTTCTAGTTAGCCTGGATGTGAATGGGTCTCTCGACCAAGCGGTCATGCACAATCAGCAAACAAGTTCACCCAATCAATCAAAAAGAAAAAGAAAAACAAACAAAAATCCTATTCTAGGGTTATCCTTGACCTAGACGACTCCTAACTTTAGACTGTCCTTAGGAGGTCTATTGTCGATGTCAACCACGAGCTAATCGGCCAGTTCAGGGCAAGACCGGTGGGAGGTTTTCCGTCAGAGACGTTCCTTAATTAAATAACCACCGTTCTTCGGGCTTTCGGCCCTCAATCCCTTCGCTAGACACCGATTTGGCAAGGGTTAATTTCGAACAACTTTCCTTCTTCGGTCAATCTCCTATTGAGTCCGAGTTACCTTAGGGCCAACGTCTAGTCAAGTTTTAATTAGGGTTAGGGTTGTGAGTGTGACTGGTATGATTTGTGGGCCAAGGAAGGGTGATGAAATCCCCACCTTATCTTTGTTATAGGTTATGCCCTTAAAATGGATTAGTGTACGTGTAAAGCGGTAGAAAAGTAATCACTCAAGAAAGCGGTAAACAAACAAGAGTGCTTCCTAATCTATATGCTATGCAAACGTACCTTGTCGCCAGCACTCTTCAACAGAATAAAAGAATTAAAATAGACACGTGCCCTAAAATGCAAGAGTCTAAAAATATTTTTTTATTTTTTTCAACAAATAGGTTAATGTTAATTATTAACAGTTGCAGAGTGATCACAGAGAGGAAATAACACAGCAGAAAATATTTTTTTGCACTGCAGAGCAACCTGCAGAAAAATGAATTAGTAGTGAGCTACAGTTGCCGCGGATTCGCGGCTTTTGCCGTGGATTCGCGGCAAACTTGTAGGTCCAAGTGCTCTGCCTTCGAGGGCAGAGGCACTGGATAGCAATATGTGTCTTCTGCTGCTCTGTTTCTGTTTTCTGTTCTCTGTACCTGCAACAGAAAAGAAAGAATGATTAGAACAAAGAAATCGTGCCGTTCCTTCCCCGGCAACGGCGCCAAAATTTGATTGAGATTAGAGTTAGAGTTCAGATTGTCTTAGTCTCAATGCGAATCCGCTGTAGCAAGGGCTCGAGCGGGTCGTGATCCTCAGGGAAGGATGCGATGAAAGCGTTTCGACTCGATTCCTCTGTATCTTCAAAAATAAGAGAGAGATTAGATCTTGAGATGAAAATATGTGAAAGAGATGGTTTTGCTGATTTTCTACCACAACCCTATTGCAAATTAAAGAGCTTGATCTTCATCTTAAGACTGATATGATTTACCCTAGGTTATTGCAATTATCTCAAGCAAGAAAATTAATACACGATTCTATACTAAGTTGCATTATTCAAAAACCAACTATGGTTCAACCTAACATCTAGGTACAGCCTAATAGAAGACTAATCTCAAGTTATGCTGTCCTAGTTCTTAGGGTTGAAGTCATGATAAGTTCTTTTAACATGTAACCTAGATTAAGAATTTTAAGTATTTTTGTTGATCTTCAAGAATTAGTTGCCTTTAAACCTAGGGTTTCTAGTGATGTTCATTAATCTGATCAAGTTTTAATTGCATCTAGGGTTGCTTCAAGAATCTCAGCAAACCACTAGGATGATTAGTTCTTCATAATTATTTTTACCTTTTCAATATTTATTTTTTTATTTTTATGAGAAAGATTGTAAAAGAAAGAAAAACGAAAACAAGAAGAGATCGAAGATTAAAACACGAGAGATGACAAAAAGAAATAAAATAATTGCAGAAATTTAACAGAGAACAAAAGAGTGACCTTTATTGATGGATCTCCGGTTACACAATTGTCTCCTTCTTCTCCACAAAGAACTTGAAATAAAAATTACAACTTTGAATAAAAATGGCTAAAGCAAACCCTAATCGTCTCTGCATGCCCCTCCCTGTTGCGAATGCACGGATATTTATAGTGCAGAATGTAGAGGAGTCCCGGATAGAAGTGCCAACAAAATCTGGTACCCATCTCTATCCAAACTGCCGCGGATGTGCGGCTTTTGCCGCGCCTCCGCGGCAGTTTAGTGGCTTCTGGCCACGCGCTTTGGCGCGTGGCCTCTCCTGGTCCGTCCATGTGGGCTTCTGCTTTTAGAAGTGTGATCCTGGCCTTTTAATCTAGATTTTCGAGATAACTTGGTAATCAAGTTACTCTTAATCCAGATTTCTTCAAATCCTCTCTCCACGAAATTCCTCTTTATCTTGGCTTTTTATCCTTATCCCGCAGGTGTTTAGGGTTTGATAGAAGTCTATCCAACCCTAATTTCTGATATTTGCAACTTTTAGCCCTTGTATTTGCATTTTGAATCTTTGTATTTGCGCTTCTTCACCTGGGCTTCAAACATGGGCTTGGATCTGGGCTTTTGGGCTCTTTAAGCTTTATTCTTTATTAACTTGATAATTTGAGGCCTGCACATATTAAATAAAGAAATATTAATAATTGTGCATTATAATATGAATAATTGTGCAAATGCGATGGTATATATGATGTCAATTATGCATTTTTCACTACCTATCAGACGATTATACCCTTGCTCTCCCTATAAATAACCCGCCAGGGGTACAAAAAAAATCAAATAAATCACAGAAAAGAGGACTCCACAAGCAGAGGCTTCTTCACGACGCACCGTGCGCTCTCGAATTCAGAGACCTTTTAGAGAATTGCTTTCTCTACCCAGGGTGTTGATACCCTAACATCGTCCTTCTTCTCAAGGAATCTCCGGAACCAGGCGAGAAGGAATTCCTAATAGAAGGCGATTTTGAGAAGCAGCAAGACGGTTCTACCAACCCTCTATTCTCTGATTCCCGGGACCAGGCGAGAAGGGAATCTCATCGCTCGCATCGTCAAAGGGACAAAGTGGTCGCGCGCTGACCAGACTCCTATCGGCACACTTCTCCAGAATCTCTGAGGAGATCTACTTATAATCTTTTTAAGAATACTTGTAATTTAGCTCCTCAAACTCTTTTTTGTAAGTTTTCCCCCTTTGCAAACATAATGGAAAACAGTTCGTGTTTGTGACAAGTTCTTGTGGGAGCTCGGTGTAGAGGTACAGCCTCAGCAAGCTAGTGTGCTTGCGCGTGTTGTTCTTGCAGGAACAAGAGAGGGACTAGTGAGCCAAGAGCTCTAGTGTGAACTGGTTGTAGGTGTTGCGGCTCCGAGTGATCTAGTGGGATCAATTTTAGTGGAAATCTTTCATAGTATTGAAGGCGGAGACGTAGAGCAAGGGTGCTCGAACATCAAAATAATTCTCCCGTGTTTGCGATTGCTTACTCTCTCTTAACTCTACTCTCTCTTTACTTGCACTCTATATTGCTTACTCTCTTGCAAGTTTTATTTAATTGCTTTGCTATTTGCTAGGTTACTAGCAAGTTAATTTTAATTTCGCATCATTATCATTAGAGTAGCTAGTACACCTATTCACCCCCTCTAGGTGTATTGTCAATAGTAACTAAACCCCATATGAGTTATGGACTAGGAAAACTCCCAGCATTAGGTATCTCCATGTTTTCGGTTGTCCAGTTGAAGTTCGGCCTTATATGCCAAATGAGAAGAAGCTGGACTATTTCTTTGTTGGGTATTATTAGAGGTCTAGAGGATTTAGGTTTTATTGTTTCTCCACTAAGAACATAATAGAAACGGATAATGTTAAATTTATTGAGGATATTCAGAACAATGAGAGTCAAACATAAGGATTTCATATTTAAGAAAGAGTAAATTGTTATACTCATGATAATTGTTCCAAATTATGAAGTAGTTGTTCCACTTCAGCATGAAAATACAGCTGTACTTATAAGGTATAGATACAGTTCATCCTGAAATAGATCCTACTAATGAGGTAGAATCTGAAAAAATTTAACCACAAGTGCCTAGGAGATCAACTAGAGAGAAGAGATCGGCCACTGCAAATGACTGTATACTTTATCTCCAAGAGCATGAGTTTGACATAGGGTTAGAGGATGACCCTACATCTTTGAATGAGGCCATACTTAGTGTTCACTCCTCTAAGTGATCAAATGCCATGAAAGATGAGTTTAAATTTATGAAGGACAATGATGTTTGGGATTTAATAGAGTTGCCTAAAGAAAATAAACCGATTGGTCGTAAATGAGTGTTCAAAACCAAGCGGAATTTGAAAGACAATGTCAAAAGATATAAGGCACGTCTTATCGCAAAGGGATTCACTCAAAAAGGGGGCATTGACTATAAGAAGATTTTCTCTCTTGTTTTCATGAAGGATTATTATAGCACTAGTGGATGACTTCGACCTGAAATTACCCTAAATGGATGTTAACACTGTCTTTCTTAATGATGACATTGAGGGAAAAAATATATGGTGCAACCAGACAGTTTTGAAGCCAAAAGTTCTCAACATCTGATTTGCAAATTAAAGAATTTCATTTACAGTTTAAAGCAAGCATCCCATCAATGATATTTGAAATGTCATCAAGTAATATCTGGCTTTAGCTTTAAGAAGAATGTAGTTGATCAGTGCATTTACCATAAATGTAAAATGAGTAGACTTATATTTCTTGGGTTGTATATAGATGACATTCTACTAGCAAGTAACGATATGACTGTTCTACTTGATACCAAGAGTTTTCTCTCAAAAGCTTTAAGAGGAAAGACCTTAGAGACACTTTTTTATCATAGGCATCCAGATTCAAAGTGATAGGATACGTGAAATATTAGATTTATCACAAAAAGGCCTATATCGATAAGGTGCTAGATAAATGTGACATGGAGAATTACTTTAGGGGAGATAAGTTGAGTCTACTCTAATGTCCCAAGAATGACCTACAGAATGAGCAAATGAAAGATATTCTATATGCACCGTCCAGAAACATCATATGTCATTGAGAAACTTGGCAGATACTTGATCAATCTTGGGATTGATCATTAGAAGACTGCCAAGAAGGTAATACGATATCTACAGAGGACCAATGACTACATGCTTATCTACAGAAAATCTGATCAGTTACAGCTGGTTGGATACACATATTTAAATTATGCTGGATGAATCGACAGTGAGAAGTCCACTTCAAGTTATATTTTCCTGATTGCAGGAAGATGGTGGATTTGATCGAGAGGCCTTTACATGTACACTGTGACAATAGAGCTAAAGAGCTCTAATGCAAAAGTGACAAGAGTTTAGCAAAGGTTGAGGTATATAGACATCAAATTTTTTGTCATTAAAGAAAGAATTCGAATTCACATTGTGTCTGTTGATAGTGATAGTATTATTCTTACCATTATAGATCCACTCATTGAAGAATTGCCACCTAAAGTCTTCTTAGAGCATGTTGCTCATATGAGGATGGCTAGTCATGATGATACCCTGGTTTAGTGAGAGTGAATAATTTTATGTAACAGACATTATTTCTAAGTGCACTTTATATATATATATATATATATATATATATATATATATATATATATATATATATATATATATATATATTATATATATATATATATATATATATATATATATATATATATATATATTCCGATAATAAAGTGATAACTGCTTTCTTTAAATTCTTTTTAAGTTTAATTTGCGCATTTGAGTTTGTTAGCAGTTGGACATGTTGGAGTCATAAAGTTAGACTCGTTGGAGTTATAAAGTGAAAACCTGATGGAATTGTATCTTATCAAAGGATATTTCCATGTCACGCGTCCACATTTGATTTATATCGTTAAGTGTTTTGAAACTTATGATGTGGAATGTCCTACCTCGATTATACAGAAGGTAATGACCGCCATATTCGGTAGCAGAGCATTTAATAAACTAGATTATTTTGAAACGTGATTTATTGACGGTTAAAATTTTGGTACCATAAAGTTATGTATAATATCCTTCCAGTATGACTTTCTTGGCCCAAATAGGAGATTGTTAGACTTGTTTGGATTAGAGCCTAAACTGATTTAGGCCTACATAAGTCTAATTGAATTTATACATCCGCCTCAATAAGCCTACGTTGTTGAACCCAATAAAAAATTGATCAAGCCTAATGGCTTGGGTTTAGACTCTTCTTAATTACGGGTCTGTTTGGTTGTCGTAATTGGCCATAATTCGTAAGTTGTAATTGGTAAAGTCTTTTACATTTGTAAATGAGTTACATGCGTGTAAGCTTTATGGTGTTTGGTTGGTAATATAAAGTTGTAAGTGGAAAAGTGTATTGTACTTTACGGTGTTTGGTTGTCGTAATGTATAAGTCGTAAGTGAAAAAGGTGATCACAAAATTAACTATTTGGTGATTTAAAAAGTTTTAATATTGCAAATAAATATTAAAAATGCTAAATATTAAAAAATTTAATATTAACATAAAAAAATAATCATGACCACAAAATTAACACTAACTGGGCTGTAAGTGAGTGGTAATTGGGTTGCAAGTGAGGGGTAATTGGGTTGTGTAAGTCTTTTACGAATTACGGTCCAAACAAATGTCGTAGTTGTAACTAGGTTGTAAGTCATTTACGAATTACGGACTTTTACGCGAAACAAACGGCCCCTACACTTAGTTATTGGTGTAAATAAATTTGTAATGTGGATCTCATCTACACAGGTGGAACGCGTGAGATTAATGAAGGGTCTAGATCTATAATGAGTTGAAATAAGATTGCATTGAGCCTATAGATATCATGGGTTGGTTTCCCTTCCACTGTTATGACTAATCTCCCTCCTGGAGGCCTTTCATTTTCTCTAAGGATCAAGAAGAGAACTTAATGGCTAGAGAGAAGAATCTCCTCACTCAACTCCGACGCCCTCGAGATCGTGCAAACTTCAGGTGTGTATAAACTCTCATTCTCTTTGATCTTGATAAAGAGATTATTGCATGTGTGGGATCTTGTTTGGGTAATTATTAGATCAACAATTTTCTCCCAGAAAAAGATCCATCATTGGAAATTTTGAGTGTATTTTCTAGTGCTGGAATAAAAACAATAGAAAGTGTCATAGGGAGTTATGTTATTAGAGGTTCCTGATTCAATAGCAGAATACATTCTTTACTAGCTAAGAAAATGAAAAAGAGAGACCAACCTATTATCTCCCTTTTAGATGTTTGATCAGGTATAAAAGAGCTTCAAAAGTTTCATGCTGTTTAAATTTTGTTCTACATGATTTGCAGAGGTGGACATATTATTAGCAATCCTGTTATTTAATAGTTTTATTAATTAGTATTTATTAGGCATCACAAAAGTTCTGACAAAAAAAAGAGCATTTCTGTTATGAATTTATTTCAAAGTTTTACATATATTTGCCATTGGATGGATAAGAGAATTTTGAACCATGAGTATTGAACACGACTGTCTGTGTGCTTTCAAGCTGCATCCTGGGGCAATTTATTTTGAACTGGTGAAGTATTGAGATGAACACTGAAAGTGACAAGTATATGGAGAGACAAAATATAAAGTAAATTGCACAAATATTGAACATCTATCTGTTTTGTTTCCTTAGAAGAAAAAAACAAATCAAAGATAACAGTTACAAAAAACTAGAGAGCATACAACAAAATCAAATATATTTTAAATTATTATCAAAAGTTATTGGAAGAAATATTCATGCACAAACACAAATAAACAAACTGGCATTTATAAACAATGGAGCATTCTTGAGCAATCTGTGGCTAATTCCCTCCTGAAATAATAAAATACATCCATCTAGGATTGCCTTTTGTTCATCAATGAATTCAAGCACACGTGACTACCAATATTGAAATAATAACTGGAGCAATTTTCAGTTATCATCATCCTCACTCTCATAGCAAACATAAGTCACATTCTACAAGTGCAAAAAAGAAATAAGAGGTAGAAAGCCAAGTAAAAGAGACAAAATCCCTGTGTCAGTCCAAGTCTCCGGGCACTGGGTTTGATAATTGCGACAGAACAATTTCTGTAGTTAAGTTAATTAGATTAAAATATGTAGCAAATATAAATCTTTAAATTTAATAAACTACTAGTTCTAAGCATGCAACTCCAATATAGAATCACAAGAAATAAAAAGCTGGCCTGAGGTGACGTAGTCGTGCAGACGCACTGCCCTAGAAGAAAGATGGTCGGTCTCTCGTCCGGACCTTGAAATTGACCTCGTTGAGAAAGCACCAAATTCCGAAAGCAAGAACACAGTTTTTATGTAGAAATTTGTGGGAGAAAGAAGGCAGATCGATTTCTGTTTCATGTAAAAGATACGTGCAGAGATAAGGTGTTTATAACCCTCTGCAGATATTTCAGTTTATAACAGTCCAGGAAAATCTGTGATCATATACGCGAGTGGTTACTGTTGGGTATTCTGCTTAACAAGAATCAATCTGACAACTAATCAAGATCACTGAGATATCAACAATCTAATTGGCCAGGTCGGCAAATATCAGGTGGGAGGTTTTCCGTTCAATAGAACGTTCCTTAATTTAAGAACCACCTTTCAATTTCCTTCCTTGGTTAAAGCACCAATTAGACTGAATCTAAGTCAGTCTCGATATACTATAAAGTATATCCCCTGTATAAAGGACTTAATCCACTTATACAGTATTTTAAAGTGAGGTACGCTTAAAGCGAATCTCCTTAAGACAATTACGTCCCCCGCACCGGTGCTAACGGGATAATGGATGCTGGTCTCCCAAGATACAACACTCTTTCACGATATTTGGATAGCACTACCAAATCACCGTACGGTATTTGGATAGCACTACCAAATCACCGTACGGTCGAACCGTAGTCAACCAGTACCTTCACAGGATTGTTGAAGCAGCGGTACAAGGACAAATTTCAAACGAATATTTGCCTTTAGTCTCTGGAGGAGCACCCACTGTTGAGGACGAAGGAAGGTTGAAGAATATCTTTCTTCAGAAGTATCAGATTCAGACAACCATTCTTATAAAAGAATATGTTGAATTTTCTGATTCCTCTTTCAGAACAATTTGGTAGAATCTCCTTTTAGGAAGTCGCTTCGGATTCCCACTTCACGCTGGAAGCACAGTTTCAACAGTTGCGACGGTTCGGACAGAACCGTCGCAACCGTTCAACCGCCCAACCGTACGGTCGGTTTTCGGAGTGGAGCGGATCTGTTCGGCCCGTACCTTGAGACCCGATTCAAAAAGAACCAGTCCAGGTAGGGAACCCGAACCCGAACTCAGACTCAGACCCAAGCCCAGGTCCAGGACCGGACCCGAGCCCGAGCCCGACCCGGCCGCCGCTAGCGGCGGCGCGCGCACGTACGTACGTGCATAGTTCCCTCCTTTTCGCGCGCGAAAACTCCAAGTACCCAAAGGGCACACCCTTTGTTCTTATTTTTCTCTATTTATACCCCATGAGCTTCCATCACACGGCCAATGTGGGACTAAATGCTTTTAGCTTCCTTTAGTCCCATTTGGTTTTGAATTAGGCAATCTTTGGACTTGAATATCTCATTCATTCGAAGTCGGAATTGAACATTTGAATATACCACGTTCATCATAAATGGAAGGAGAACACACTCCAACCATCATCCAGTTGATTCGATCAACGGATCTCGCCATAATTCATCTCGAAGATTCATATATATATTCTTCAATTCCAACAGTTACAACGTGCAGATCCGATTCTCTTGAACGGGTTCAACTAGCAAGCAGGTCCTTCAAGCCCCTGAATTGAAATGCATTCGTGTCCGCAGGTCGTGGGCGCGTGCGACCCGCACCCGGCCCGGCCCGGTTCGGTTCGGTTCGGCGTGTGCGCGCGCGTGTGGGGATGTGGCCTATGGCCTAACACTCATAACAATAGGCATAGGAGAAGTTGGTACTACCCAACCTCCTATTTTCTATCCAATATGGGAGCAAATTCAAAGACAAATAAGAGGGAAACTCTAAGTTTTCCCTCCAACTCAAAACACATCCAACAATTTCAAATACAAATTCGTATGAGTTGTGAAGGCGAGAGCAATGGTGTTTTCAAAGGGGGCGAGAACAGAAGTTCAGCCCCGAGTTCTACACTTCATCTGGAAGTGCCTCAACCACGCACTAATGACCAACGGGCGGAGAGCTCAATCACCATATTGAAGATGATGATGATGTCAGCTCGGTCAATACTCGGCGGCTGGATTAGGTAGTGACAACAATGATGTGTTTGTGAATGGATCAATGCTTTTGTGGTGTGTATGGAAAAATAGATGTAAATGGGTCCTTGAGCGTGTCCCATTCTCTGTGGAGGAAACAATGGTGATGGCACCCTCGTCACTGCAATACACGACCGGTGTTCGACGAAATGCTTATGAGAAGCCCTCCAATCATTCAGGCGAACAAAAATTGGTCTGCCTCTCTCTCGGGCGTGGTGAAGATTAATGTTGACGCGAGTGTCGGGACGAGTGACTCCTGTGCAGCTGAAATATGCAAGAACTCACAAAGTCGGTTGTCATTTATCACAGCCTTGAGCATTAGCACAATGGACTCGGAACTTGCCGAAGCACATGCCATTCTCCTTGGCTTGATGCACTTGGGACGTTACTGGAATAATAGATGCTTATGAGACAGCCTCAAAACTACTTCCCAGCTGATTTATTTTTTTTTTCCTTATTTTCATTCATCTTCCACAGGTGTTGCTGCAGGGAAGACTAAGAACAACAGATGCTCTTTTTGTTTTTGATGCAGAGCTCCTCTAATTAGAGGAATTCTTCTTGCTGGTTGTGGAGGGAAATTCTCGGGGAATTTCTCCATACCATGAGTTGTAAATGAGCTTGTAAGCGAGTGGACATGTGTAGCAATCGCAGACAATAAAGATCTATGTGTAAAACCCAAAAGAGAAAATTCACGCGGGGTCACCATAATGTATGGGAATCACAATGTATTCGGTAGGGTGATCTATGATTACAAATTTTAGGGTTTTCTAGAATCAGATCTGAACCGCTAGAGTTTTAGGTAAACAGTTATCATTCTCTCGATAGAGAAGGAGAAGTATTAATACCCGCCTGAGCTGTCTTTGTGGGTGCGGAAATCATGGAGCCCTATAACTGCATGATCCACAAGTTATGATCCCTTGTAACCGCCCAGATCGCGCCGCTTGATTGTAGGATCGCCATGCAGAGAAACTCACCATCATTCATAACTATCCGCATTGATATAGAGGTGTTACAACGTTTAGACTGTGGGGATGATCTGGTAGCGTAGCTAGATCCGTGAATCGCGGGGGATCGCGTTGTCTAAATGTAGGAGGTGGAGTAGTAACAAGCTCCGGAGGGTTTTCGTGTCGGAGCCTTGAGTGGCTTCGGGAAGGGCCTTGTACCGGTAGGAGAGGATCCTTGTACTGGTTGTTAAGGTCTCGGAGAGTCGTGTGAGTGATGGATCCGGGTAGGTAATGTTTGAATTAATGTGGGCTCGAGGTGAGGCCCCGCGATTTCTCTTGGACCCACGTCAGGCTTGTAAGTGAGCTGTGCCCGCTGACAGAAAGTGGAGCCTCCAGATGTCTGAACATGTGTCCTGATTTTGACGAAAGTCAAAATCTGACCACTACAGTAGTGCTATGCTTCAGTGGCTGCCTATTTCATTTTCGTACTTCAGCTTATGTTTGGTGGTTTTAACTCAGAGATTTTTTTTGGTGATTTTGTTTTCTTTATGCCTTTTATCTACCTACCATAATACTGTTCCAAAGCTATTCAAAACCCGTGCTTGTCGGTTTGGGTCGGGCGCCTTACGGGTTCAACCCGACACCGATATACACCGTTGTGGGGACCGTGAGCGAAGAAGGCGCAGGCTGGCACGTGTCAAATAACCATATATGGGGATGAGAAATCAGCTTGGCACATTGAAAACTGTTCTCGGTCTTCTATAAAGAAGTCATCAGTCAGAGCTCAAGAACTAGTTCAATCTGAAACCCTAACTTCTTCTCTCCTCATAATTCTGTGTTGTTTGATTTCACTCTGAATTTTTCTTGTTCTTTTTTTTTTAGAGAGAGAGAGAGAGAGAGAGAGAGAGAGAGAGAGAGACGAAGGAAATTAAGAGTAGGCTCAATCAAGATCATGGCCCTCCTCCAATCTGCTCACAAATCATTGCCCACAAATGGTAAACACTCTCTTAACCTGCTCCCACTTTAAATTTCTTGGTCATTTAATTTGATGGTACATGAAATAAATTGTATCTAATTTAATTTATTTAGTTTGCGAAGCCTTTTGCTTGTGGGCAAATAAATGCAGTTACTTTGGATGTAATTTATTCCTTATTGTGTGCCAACTATGCATCTCTTATCACTGTTTGATTTGGCATATTATTTGAAGTTTCAAGATCTGCTAGTAAACAGCATGGGCTTCAACTGAAATTTGTGTTTTGATCGAACGGGATCGCATTTGCTCTAGGAACCTATTAAAATTGCAATTTTTCATTTCGGAATGAAGTTTCCTCGAGTTAACCAGCTAGATGAGTAGCTTGTTGTATCTGATTTGGTAATAAATCAAGCAATTTAATTCAAGTAACTAGTAACTTGATTCAAAAATTGCCTGCTGAAATGTGCAAGGGACACACAGTTGCCTATTCTGATCATGGGCTTTCTCTTGTTCTATGCATGCCCTAAGTTTCATCTTCGTTGACCTGCGAAGAAGATGGTGAGCTAACTTGTTAATGTGCACTGCTCCAAAACTAAAATACATTTGTGATTTTGTTCAACTCTTACATGGGCTTTCTCTTGTTCTATGCATGCCCTAAGTTTCATCTTCGTTGACCTGCGAAGAAGATGGTGAGCTAACTTGTTAATGTGCACTGCTCCAAAACTAAAATACATTTGTGATTTTGTTCAACTCTTAGAAGTTTGGTTATCCTGGTGTTCCTCAAGATTACTATTATTTTGAAAGTTCTTACAGAATAATTATATGGTACATAATTTTCCTTTTAGTGAATTTGGGTTTGATCAAATAGGATTGTGTTCACTCTATGAGCCTATTAAATATGCAAATTTTCATTCCAGAATGAAGTTTCCTGTAGCTAACCAACTAGATGAGTTGCTCGTTGTATCTAATTTGGTAATAAATTGAGCAATTTAATTCAAGTAACTAGTAACTTGATTCAAAAATTGACTGCCGATATGTGCAATGGACACACAGTTGCCTTTCCTGATCATGGAATTTCTCTTATTCTATGCATCTCTCCTAAGTTTCATTTCCACTGATCTGCAAATAAGATGGTGTCGCAACTGTTAGCGTGCATTCCTCCAAAATCAAAATGCATTTGTGATTTTGTTTAACTCTTACTATTATTTTGAAAGTTTTTACATAGTAATAGTATGATATATAATTTCCCTTGTGTTTCCTTTTAGGTATGGATGAATCATGCCTTGGACTTGGGCCGAAGTTAAAGACAGTTGTGCATCAAAAGTTTCCTTCAAATAACAGACTTAGACCCAGATCAAATATTGGTGTTAGAAATGCAGTGAACATTCCGAAACAATGGTACAATCTTGTCGCTGACCTCCCTTTGAAACCTCCACCGGCTTTGCATCCGAAGACTCACAAGCCTCTAAAACCTGAAGATTTGTCTCCCCTTTTCCCGGATGAGCTGATTATGCAAGAGGTCACTGATGATAGATTCGTTGACATCCCCGATGAAGTTATTGACATCTATGAACTTTGGCGCCCAACGCCTTTGTTAAGGTTTGTCGTGTTCAATCCTCATATATTTACAATCATCTATATGAACTAATGGACTTATTTTGAGAATTGGAACACAGAGCCAAGAGACTGGAGAAACTGCTTGACACACCTGCGAGAATCTACTACAAATACGAGGGAACTAGCCCGGCCGGATCACATAAACCCAATACCGCAGTTCCACAAGCCTATTACAATGCTCGACAAGGGGTTAAAAATGTGGTGACAGAAACTGGTGCTGGCCAATGGGGTAGTTCTTTGGCCTTTGCATGCAGTCTGTTTGGTCTCAATTGTGAAGTAAGAAGATTTAGTTGTTGCTCCATAAGTTTCTGATCATGAAAAATAACATACTTTACTTTTTTTTATATATATCCAGGTCTGGCAAGTTCGTGCATCATATGATCAGAAACCTTATCGGAAACTGATGATGCAAACTTGGGGCGCCAAAGTGCATCCGTCACCATCAAGCGTGACTAAGGCTGGCAAGAAAATTCTTGAAATGGATCCTTCAAGCCCGGGCAGTTTAGGGATAGCAATCTCGGAGGCTGTAGAGGTCGCGGCTACAAATGGTGATACCAAGTATTGTCTAGGGAGTGTTTTGAACCATGTGCTTCTACATCAAACGGTTATCGGCGAGGAGTGTTTGGAACAGATGGAAGCAATTGGAGAAACACCGGATATCATCATTGGTTGTACTGGAGGAGGGTCGAATTTCGGGGGGCTAACATTTCCTTTCATCCGAGAGAAGATCCATGGGAAAATAAATCCTGTTATCAGAGCTGTTGAACCTGCAGCATGCCCTTCACTCACTAAAGGTCTTTATGCTTATGACTACGGTGATACGGTGGGAATGACACCGTTGATGAAGATGCACACTCTTGGGCATGACTTTGTCCCTGATCCAATTCATGCTGGTAAAATCTGTCAAGTTGGAATTACTCCTCTGTTTCTGTTATTTTTTTTATAGTATATTTTGTTGTTGTTGCAGGGGGGTTGCGTTATCATGGAATGGCCCCATTGATTTCACATGTCTATGAAGTGGGTTTTATGGAAGCTGTTGCAATTCCTCAAACTGAATGCTTCCAAGGTATTTGGTTCCTAGCCATTTGTTTCTGAATTGTTTTTCAAAGTCAATAATTTGTGATTTTGGCTTTCTTCAAGGGTGGCATCATGCTTAGAGCCTATTTGACTGTTGTAAATGGTCGTAAGTCGTAAGTGATAAACTCTTTTACAGTTGTAAGTAAGTTTTACATATTTGGTTGGTAATATGAGATTGTGGAAAAGTATATTGTGTTTTACGGTGTTCAGTTGATAATGTGTAAGTCGTAAGTTAAAAAGTTAACCACAAAACTAATTGTTTGGTGATTTAAACATATTAATTTTAAAAATAGTAAAAATTTAAAATAAATAATAAATTAGTAAATATTAAAAATATTAATATTAAAAATAGTAAAATATTAATATTAAAAATAATAAAAATATAAGATTACTAAAACATTAATACTAATTTATTATTAATTATTAAAATTAATATTGCAATCTAATACTAATATTATTAAATTCAATATTAGATTGCAAAAATAAAAAATTAATTTAATAATAAAAATATTAATTTTATATTAAATATTACTAATCTAGTAATAAAAAGATTCTAATAAACAAAATTATTAAAATAATTAACAAAAAAATTAATCTAATAATTAAATTTAATCTAATAATTAAAAAAGGATTTCTCATAATTTAAAAAATCTAATAAAAAATATTAATCTAACTACAATTAATTGTTTGAAATACAGATTTGCATGACCACAAAATTATTGCTTGTATTGCAAGTGGGCTGTAAGTGGGGCATAATCACAAAATTAATGTTTAGGCTGCAAGTGCATTTTACAACTTACGACCCCATAAAACACTGTAAGTGATTTTGCTGCAATTGCATTTTATCACTTACGGGCTAATTACATGAAACAAACACGCCCTTATTATAGTTCAAATTTGTGACTACCTTCAAATACACAATTGAAATACATTTTTATATACAGGATGAAACTCTTGTGGTAGAGAAAGCACTATATTTTTGGGCACGTTGAATGCATGTTATAGAAAAACCCTATCTTTGTAAGATGCGAGTTCATGAAAGGAACATGTGTCCCGACAAATAATTCAATTCAATTGCAAGGTCCATATGGTTTGAATTATAATAGTACAGATAATGCTCTTTGATCTTTCAGTTGTCAAAATTGAACGACAAAAACTGTTAGCGTTTTGGGTGCCTTATGTTTATTCGAGAAGAAATCAGTTAAGGTGGAGGAGTTATAAACTTCAAAGATCAATAACAGACATGCACGGACATGCACGAGGAGTTGTGTACAAGATAAGTTGACTTATAGTTCAGTCAAGTTGACTTATGTACATGATTAGTCGACTTATGCCTTGCAGTATAGTGGACCAGATTGCAGCAAAGAGTGGTGAATCTCAGTTAGTCGACTTATACTTCTTATTAGTCAACTAATGAACAGGTTAGTCAACTTACTAGTTAGAGTAGTCGACTAATCGGCAGTTCTGACACGTTTCTTTTCGGTTTTGATTCTAGTTCGAGTTGAATTTGAGTTTATTTTCTCTCTGAGGCGGTGTTGTTTGTATTGATGAGGTTTGTGTTGGACTAAGATGATCCTAGGAGTCTATATAAACCCCATGGGGTGGTCTTTGAAGAAAGTCAAGAAAAATTAAGTTTCCACCATTGAGGGTTGTGAGAGATGATTCTTGTAATTCTTGTTATTTTCTTCTTTGTTTTCAATAAAATTTCTCCCCTTCTCCCCATGGACGTAGGCACTCTTGTCGAACCATGTTAAATCTGGTGTTCTTGTACTTGTATTGATTAGTCTTATTCTTTGCTAGTGGTAGATCGCTTTCACACTTTCGTTGCCGAGCCATCTAGGTGTTATCTCTTGTTGTGTGGCTTTCACAACAATTGGTATTAAAGCGATGGCTAGCAAAATGACCACAACAACTAAGTTCGAGGTGGAGAAATTCGACATGAAGTCCAACCTCTTGTTGTGAAAGATGCGAGTGATGGCGTTGCTCGTGAAGGAGAGTTCTCACAAGCCCTGCTTGGTGTTGAGAAAAAGCCATCAAAGATGGAGGATGACGAGTGGATCGACTTTCGTGCCAAGCGACGATCATACTATGCCTATCAGATGAAGTCCTCTACAACTTCATAAATGAGGGGACAACCACTGATCTTTGGTGTAGGCTAGAGAGGTTTTACATAACGAAGAGTTTGTCGAACAAGTTCTTCATAAAGTAGTTATACAGCTTTCGAATGGAGGAGGTACGCCTATTTTACAGCATTTAAATACTTTCACTTGGATTTTGAGCGACTTGTTGGCTCTGGAGATAAAGCTAGAAGAAGACAAAGCTCTTTTGTTACTCTGTTCTCTTCCATCAAGTTATGACCACTTGGCAACTATCATATATGATAAGGAAGCCATAGAGTTGGAAAATATCTGGCAGATGCTTTAGAACTACGAGTTGATGAAGAAGATGGATTCCACAGAGAGGGCTTCAAGACTGATTGTCAAGGGCTAGAGGGGGAGATCAAAGAGTAGGAGACCCAAAAAGGATCTAGATGCTTCTAGCAGTAATGTTGGCTACTATTGTAGGAAACCAGGGTACATCAAGAAAAATTGTATGAAATATAAGGAGTGTTGAAGAAGAAAGGCAATAAGGATTCTGATATGAGGGTAGTACCAGTGGAAAGTCAGAATAAGCCGATGTTGTTGAAGAAACAGATGAGAATTCGAGAATCCATGTGATGTCCTGACAGCTCAATCAGGAAAGAAAAAGTACTCAGATGCTTGGTTACTTGACTAAGAGTGCATAACCACATGTGCCCAAAAAAAGTGGTTCAGTACATACAAGCCTTACAATAGAGGGTCTGTCCTGATGGGTAACGACCCGTGTGCAAGATAGTTGGCATTGGTAACCATCCATATGAGGATGTCTGATGGACAGGTTCGGACCCTCACGAATGTGTGACACATTCCGGATCTAAGAAAGAATCTTCTCTCATTGGGAGCTTTGGAATCTCAAGGGTGTAAGCTCTTATGTGCAAATGGAGGTATTAAAGTTACCAAGGGCTCCATGACAATTCTCAAAGAAGAAAGGATTGCGAACTTGTATAAGATGATCGGGAGCGTTATTGTTGGTGACGCTTCAGCAGAAACGAAGGATACTTCAAGACATTGGTCCATGCGTCTTGGACACATGAGCGAGCGAGATCTTCAAGCCTTACACAACAAAAGTGCTCTACCACGTATCAAATATTGCAAACTCGGTCTTTGTAAATTTTGCATCATGGATAGACAACGTAGAGTAGCTTTCTCTACATCACAGCACAAGACAAAAGGCTTGCTAGATCTTATACACACGGATGTGTGGGGACTTTCGCCACAAGCATCTTTTCTTATGGGGATTCAAGGTACTATGTTATGTTCATAGATGACTTCTCCAGGAGTTTGGTGTACTTGAAGTAAAAATCGGAGGTATTTCAGAAGTTTAAGGAGTGAAAAACTATGGTGGAGAATCAGAAGGGGCGAAAGATGAAGTTTTTGAGGTCCGACAATGGAGGCAAGTATACCTCCGTAGAGTTCAAAGCTTACTTGGCAGGTGAAGGCATCGAATACTAGCTAAGTATTCCAGAGCGATCAAAATAGAATGGAGTAGCAGAATGCATGATCAAACACTTACAGAGCGTGCTCGCAGTATCAGGTTACATGCTGACATGTCAGAAGGATCTTGAGCAGAGGCGGTCAGTCATGCATGCTATCTGGTTAACATATCACCATGTATAACTGTTAATCTTCAGATCCTAGAAGAGATATGGTGAGGGGAGTTTGTGGATTATTCAACTTTACGGATTTTCGGTTGCCTGATGTATAGTTTGGTTGATAATCAGAAAAGGAACAAACTGGAGTCCAAGTATAAGAAATGCACTTTCATCCGTTCACCAAAGAAGTCAAGAGTTTCAAACTTTGGGATCCTGAGACTAGGAGCATTTTTACTAACAAAAAATCAATGGTACAAAAAAAGTCAGAGATGGAGGATACGGGGCAAGGTTGAGCTCCAGACAGTTCAGCAGATTCTCACGTAAAAGGGGTTGAGTTCTCAGATGGCCCTAAAAGGCCTGATGGGTCAGATAAGGACTCTTCAGATTTAAATGGAGACGAGCAGGAGGCTACTCAGGAGCAATCTAGACCGTTGAAGCGATCAGACAGAGTTTCAGTGCCACCAACAAGATATGACTGGGAAAATGATCATGTCTCATTCGCATTAGTAGTAGGAACATGAAATCTAATCAGTTACATGGAAGTGATTGAGGCAGATGACCACAACAAATAGATTACAGCCATGGAGCAGGAGATAAAGTCTTTGAATAGAAACAAACATGAGAGTTGGTTGATCTTCCAAAGAATTCTAAGGAATAAGTTGCAGATGAGTCTTTCGCAAGAAGGACAATGAGCAGTACAAGACAAGGTTGGTTGCCAAGGGATATGCTCAAAAGAAGGATATTGACTACAATGAGGTCTTCTTTCCTGTAGTTAAGCATACGTCTATTCAGATGTTGGCAATAGTAACTCAGTTTGATCTAGAGTTGGAGCAGTTGGATGTCAAAACATTATTTCTACACTGTGAGCTAGATGAGAGGATATACACGAAGTAACCTAAAGGGTACATTCAAGAAGGACAAGAAAACAAGGTGTTTTCTCAAGAAGTCCTTCTATGAACTTAAGCAGTCTCCCAGACAGTGGTACAAATGATTCGACTCTTTCATGATCAAGGTCAGATACACCACCCGATATGAGTATGACAGTTGTATCTATTTCAAGCAGATTGATGATCTGACATATTTGTTGTATGTGGATGATACGTTGATTGTTGTGAGAAATAAGACGCATATTCAAAAGCATAAAGCTCAGCTAAAAAGGAATTTAACATGAAAGATTTGGAGAAACCAAGAAATCTTAGGTATGGAGATTACTTAAGACAGAGGTTCAGGCAGACTGGCTATCCTAAGAGAACTATGTTGTCAAGGTGTTGGAAAGATTCAACATGGCAGAAGCAAGACCAGTCACTACTCTTTTAGCAGGTCACTTCAAGTTATCCTCCAAGTAATGTCCACAATCACCGAAAGAGGAGGAGATGTCTCGAGTATCATATGCAAGTGCGGTGGGATCACTCATGTATGTTATGGTCTGCATTAGGCCTAACTTAGCCTATGCAGTTAGTACAGTAAGTCGGTTCATGTCAAATCCAGGCAAGCAACATTGAGAAGCAGTAAAGTGGGTGCTAGGAAATCTACGAGGGACTGCGAGACTAGGCTTGGCGTTTCAGAGATTGAAAACGGAGAAGTTTAGAGTATTACAATGTTATGTTAATGTAGATTATGCAGGAAATTGATCAGCGAAGATTTACGACGGGCTATGTATTCACGGTAGCTGAGTGCATCATTAGTTGGAAGGAAAAATTGCATGACAAAGTTGGCTCTTTCAATAACAGAGGCGGAATACATAGTTGCAGTTGAGGCATCTAAGGAAGCCTTGTGGTTGAGAGAATTTGTCGAGACTTTTGGCATCATACAGGATCAGTTCAGGTTCACTGCGACAGTTAGAGTGCTATTCATCTTGCTAAGGATCACGGGTATCATAAGCGGACGAAGCATATTGATTTGAGGTATCACAAGATACGCCAATGGGTCGTAGATGACAAAGTGATCAACTTAATGAAGATCAATACAAAGAAGAATCCAGTGGACATGATGATAAAAACCATCCCGGTGGAGAAGTTCACAGCATCTCTGAACTTCATCCAGATTCTCCAAATTAAGGTGGAGAACGAGCTCTTGAGAGGGAGCCTTGTGAAGTCACAAAAGGGGGAAGAAAGCACGGCGAATGATGCAGAGGCTAATTTCTATAAGAGGACTCAATGAACATGAGTCAAGGTGGAGATTGTTAACATTTTGGGTGCCTCATATTCATTAGAGAAGAAATCAAGTTAAGATGGAGGAGCTATAAATTTCAGAGATCAAGCACAGACATGCACGAGGAGTTGTGTACAGGATAAGTCGACTTACAGTCGACTTAGGATTTAGTCAAGTCGACTTTTGTACATGATTAGTCGACTTATGCCTTGTAGTATAGTCAACTAGATTGCAACAGAGAGTGGTGGATCTCAGTTAGTCGACTTATACTTTTTATTAGTCGACTAATGAGTAGGTGAGTCAACTTACTCAGAGTAGTCGACTAATAGGCGGTTCTAGCAGTTTTCTTTTCGGGTTCTGATTCCAGTTCGAGTTGAATTCGAGTTTTCTTTCTCTCTAAGGCAGTGTTATTCATATTGATGAAGTTTATGTTGGACTAGGATGATCCTAAGAGTTTATCTGAATCCTTTGGTGGCCTTTGAAGGCAAGTCAAGAAAAGATCAAGTTTTCACTATTGAGAGTTGTGAGAGAGAGAATTCTTGTAACTCTTATTATTTTCTTTTTTATTTGCAATAAATTTATCATCTCCTCCCTGTGGACTTAGGCACTCTTGTTGAACAATGTTAAATCTGGTATTCTTGTATTTGTGGTGATCAGTCTTATTGCTTGCTAGTGGTAGATCGCATCCACGCTTCCGCTTCCGTGCCATCTCGGTGTCCTCTCTTGTTTTGTGGCTTTCACAACAAAAACCCTAATGTGAAGCATTCCCAAGTGTGTCGCTGTGTCGGTTTGTTACGATCATGAACAATAAAGTTTTGCTACCCTTTAGAAAATACTAATCACAACAGCCAGTGTTACTTAGACACTTTAAACATTTAGTTTTCTTCTTTTGTTTTTTTTTTCTTTCCTTCCCTTTAGAAAATACTAATCACAACAGCTAGTGTTGCTTAGACACTTTAAACATTTAGTTTTCTCCTTTTGTTTTTTCTTTCCTTTCTTTTAACATTCCGGATGACAAGACATTTGGATACCTTGAGAATACTTCATGATACTACAAAGACACTCAAATAACATATCAAATCATCACATAAGGTGATAGAGCCTTTATACCAACACTACATGTAAAATATTTCAAATAAGAACCGTGTTATATACAGGTCTAAATTAGTTTCTTGTCTCAAAAAAAAAAGTTTCTGCAAATTATGACAGCTGATTGCTTATGTTGATATATGAGTTTTACGTGCATATTAAATATATCTGTATTGCCATGTCTAATTCTTGGAAGGTTCTCATGTCGCACACTTTTAGACACATCGACATTTGATAACCCTTGTCAAACCAAAATTTTATTGGTGCATAGGTTGGCTTTAATCATTTATTTTTTGCTATTTGTTCCCATCAGGAATTAGGTTGGTACGAGGCAAAGTCTACAAGGCACTCTCGTACATTTTTTTCTCTTCTTAGATCACAACTTTTTATCATTTAAGAAAATTATGGAAAATGTTCAAGCATATAATCATCATCTTGTTTGTCATACATTGTGAGTTCCTGATTCATATAGGGCAATATCATTTATATAGCATCAACCTCAAGTTCAGCAGTTCTTCCCCAACCACCACCAACTCTGAGAACAGTTGGTTTTTTGTGAGACTAATCGCTGGCGACATGTCTGCAATATTGTCTGCTGCTGCTTGTTAGTTTGAAGTCTCTACATGTCGGCCCTGCCTTAAACAAAAATGTCTGAGAATAAACAATGGAAGACAACTTGTTGGCAGAGTTACTGAAATGTCTAGCATGAGTCATGGGTATAATTTCTTGAGGAAGCTTGTCATAAATTATTATTGTTATTATTTTGGAGAAAGCAAGTCATGAATTTCAATAATATAATAACAATGAATTCCTCATTTATTCAAAAAAAACTATCTAATAATAATTCATTTGTTACAGTATGGGGAATAGATATGAAGCAAACCAATCCTGGAAGGTATATGTTCCATTAATCACCTTTTATATCTTCCATGGTTGGTTTGCCTCTCTATTAGATTTATCTTAAAGCTCAACCAAACATTAGGGCCTCTCTAAGAAAGCTCAATTAAATCACCTTTATCTTAAAGCTCTATACACGTTTAGACTAATAGTCCAACTAGATCCAGAGGTAAGATTAGTGGGTCTTCCATACGAAGATTGATATGTATCTATCCAGAAGGGAAAAAGAGAAAATAACAAAGTCTTGGCTCCCAAAAATTGGAGTCCATACACTCGAGTGCCAATATTTGCCGCATTTTCATACAAGATGCAAAATTAGGTATGACTCCATTTTTTAAAAAAAAAAATTTGCTATATTCACTTGCATCATTGACATCAAGACTTGTGTACCGGTAGATATTTATCCATTGTTAAGTTCCTTTTGGAGCTAAAAATAAAATCTCATAATAAGTTAATATAACTATGCTTTTAGAAGTAATTCCACAATATTCCTTTATATGGAACTTTTTAATAAATTCCTATATTGGTTAATGAGATCTATTCATTTCTACTATCACTTGTCAGTATAATGTCAGAAACTTATGCTACAGCGCCCCCCCCCCCCCCCCCCCCCCCCCCCCCCCACCAAACCACCCCCGCGACATTCACTTATATCATTGCCATCAAGACTTTATGTACCGGTAGATATTTATCCATTGTTAACTTACTTTTGGATCTAAAAATAAAATCTCATAATAAATTATTATAACTATGCTTTTAGATGTAATTCCACATATTCCTTTATATGGAACTTTTTAATAAATTCCTATATTGGCTAATGAGTCTATTCATTTCTACTATCACTTGTCAGTATAATGTCATAAACTTATGCTAGTTATTATCTAAGTTGCACTAGTACTACACTCATTAGGTGTTTTGAGTGGTTAGTTTGGTCCGGGAAGAAACATTTTATAGCTAGTAAGTTGATCAGTGTTCTGATTATTTATTGGATATGCAGATATCTTATTCTCTAAATGCCCATTAAGTTTTAATTTGTAAATGCAATGTTTTGCAGCTGCACTCCAATTTGCTCGTACAGAAGGTCTAATACCGGCTCCAGAACCAGCTCATGCCATTGCTGCTGCAATTAGAGAAGCGCTGAATTGTAAAGAGACTGGAGAAGCAAGAGTGATTCTCATAGGTATGTGCGGCCATGGTCATTTCGACCTGGCTGCATACGAGAAATATCTGCAAGGGGACATGATGGATCTATCATTTTCTCACAAGAAGATACAAGCGTCACTGGCTTCAGTTCCCCAAGTTACCCTCTGAAAATGCTAAGGAATCCCACCTACAGGGGCATCAAAATTATCATGCTCTATGATTTTAGCTTCAAAATTCAACTCTAATTTTGCTTAAATGCATGATCAGTAGAGAGGACTGAATTGCAAGGCAAGGTAATTTGCTACCAGCAAGGAAGGATGTTAATGAACAAGATAATTGATCTAATAGTCTGATTTGATACTCTGGTCAGTTTTGAGGTATTTGCAAGTTGATTTTTCAGGAAAGATCAGTATAAGCTCATTTTGGTGAAAGCCTCTTTTTATTTTTCTTATTTTCCCCTTTAAAATAGATCGCAGACCAGGGCAAGCTCCAAATCTTCATCCTGTTTGTGGTTCAGTTCTCCTGCATGAGAGCAGGGGAGGAAATGCATCAAATTTTATTTTGGCTTCCCAACCTGCTTTCAGCATACAACACAAGCAAGTTTGCAATTTTGATCAAAACCACTGGTAACACAACAAACAAGCATAAGATACGTCGCAAATTTATAATGTCCATTCAAAAGGATCACTACTCTGTCAATAATAAATACATGTATAACAAACAGAAGACTGTCTTTCAATGATGGCCTATGACTCATGATACCAATAAAAAACTTGTTTGGCGATTATAAACACCTCTCTTGCAGGATGTTAACCTGTGAAATTACAATGGAAGTGGCCTGCAAAAACACAGTAAATCATCTTTCCTGCAAATAATCAGAGAATAGATAACCTGTAGCATGAACGTAGCTCATTCGAAATGGATCAGTTAAAATCAACCTCTTCTCTTGGTTAAGGACAAGAGCATCATACAACTATGAGCTTTGTATGGCCAATCAACTCAAATTCATAAAGCTAGGTGGACGATAAATATACTAGAAACACATACTAGAAACTTAGAAGCATCATTCAAAATCTAATAAGCACATCAAATTGGTCGAATGCACATGCACCCCGAATAGAGAAGAACTAACTTGATGGTCAATAACCATCGTGTTCAGTCCTGCGTCCACAAAATCGTCCAAACTGCAGCAATGTGAATGTGATTCTACGGCATTCCAGGATTTAGTTAGCTCCAGAGAAACGGATAGATTCTGAATAGTGAGGGATCGGAAGAAAAGGCCTTGGGAGTTCTCTGCAAACTGCTTTCTATGAAGGGATCAAGCTCATTCATCTGCGTGTATTGCCGCCGCCGCCGCCACGAGGCGGCACATCCTGTCCAGCTCCTCCTATAGGTGGCGCCTGAGCTGATGCATAAGGATTTGGTGCCTGTGCTGATCCGTAAGGGTTGGGTGCCTGTGCAGATCCGTAAGGGTTGGGTGCCTGTGCTAATGCATAAGGGTTGGGTGCTTGTGCTGATCCGTAGGGGTTTGGCGCCTGAGCTGATCCATAGGGTGATGGTGCCTGAGCTGACCCATAGGGTGATGGTGCCTGAGCTGATCCATAGGGTGAAGCAGTCTGTGCTGATCCGTAAGTACCCGGAGCATTTCCAGCAGCTGCAGGTGCTTGAGCTCCCCCAGCTCCTTTACTAGCAGCATCGTATCCCGGACCTCCTCTAGGAACCTCATAGGCAGCAGCAGCACCTTTGGGAGGTTCAAAGCTGCCACCCCTGGAGTTATCATAGCCTGCAGCAACTCTGGAAGCATCATAGCCAGGATTCCTCGAAGCATCATAAACGGGGCCTCCCCTGGCAGGTGCATCATATCCAGAACGAGTAGGGGCAATTCCAGCTGGACCTCCCCCATATGTAACTGCACCACCACCAGACGGTCCACGTGCCTGTTATTTTAAGACGTCAGTATGGCAAGGGTGAATATGGAGTAAATGACAATGTAACTTATGCAAACTGTGTTTCGCTTGCATCAAGTTACTAGATTTTAGATTTCACCAACAAGATCTGTATTTAGCAACGTCAGTGATGTTTAATGTCAAAATAATGTCCTATGACAAAGTGCAAACATCTGTATTGAAAATTAAAACAATCTTATGTGATATGCTACAGTGTGTCCTCTTGAAGCCCAGAAAAATCTTTGAAGCTTAAAACAAATTGCTGTCACCACCCATAAACTATTAACTGTGAACGAAAGATCTTCCTTCAAGGGGGGACAGGGCAGAATCCTAGATGAGCCAGAAAATATTTAATCTAGAATATATACATTCAGCCTTCTTTGAACCTTTATGTAGTATGCTTTTTATTTTTAGGGAAATTGTACTTTATAATAACGAGACAAAATAGCAGACATGACTTTTTTTCCCCATTCGACTTCCTCCAGTTTTTTCCATTCATCTTTTTCTTCTTATTCACAGGAATTTTAAGTGAACCTCTTTAATGAGTCAATGACATCAGAGCACTACTACTTATAGAATTCATATATTTCTCTGATTTACTCTTCCTAATTTCCCTCACCTCTCTTTTATCAAATCATATATTCACCTGATCGAGCCCCTAGCCTCTCCCTCTTCCGCAATCAAAAAACCAAAACCCTAGTCTTCAAATATGTTCTGAAGCTTTGCTCAACACTAAATGGCAGATTCAATCTTTATTGAACCTAGATGGATGTGATCTAGGTGTTTCAGTTCTTGTTATTCCAACCTTCAGGCCTTGTTTAGCATTCTATCCCCTCATAGAAGGTGAAGACATTCTTAGCTCTCAGTGTTGGAAGAAGTTTCCTCTGTCACAGCAAAATCTGGGAATTTTGCATGTGTCACGCGTTTTGTGGGGGAAATTTTTTTTTGTGTGAGCATGTGTGTGGGTTTTGTTGTGGGGGATGGGGTGGGTGATCTCTACAGATACCGCAGTGAAGCTCAATGAACACAATTCTCAGGGATACTCTAGATCAGCTGTTATTTTACATTGCACATCATGGAAAAAAGGGGTTATCTGGATGGGAAAAAGAACAAACAAAGAACCTACAGTGCATGATCCTAGTTATAACAAACAGGATAAAGAAAACCCATTACATCTTCTCATGTCCAAGGCTAAAACATCAAACATCTATCAGTAGACAACATTAAGATGATCCCCACTATTAAGGCTAATTTTTCAATTAGTAAAAAAAAGATAGGTTAAATTGCAAAAAGATCCCATGTACTATTGACATAATACTAGGGCTGCAAATAAGCTCGTAAAGTTCAAGGCTCGGCTCGAGATCGCTCGGTAAAATCTCGTCCAGGTTCATTCAATAACTTAAATGAACCAAGCTTGAATACTAATCTAAGCTCGGTAAAATAAATGAACAAGCTTGAGCATAGCTAGGCTCAGCTTGGCTCGTGCTCGACTTGTTAGTGGCTTGTATAGGCTCAGGTTGGCTCGAACTTGGGCTCGGCTCGAAAAGTCTCAGTAAACTAGTATTAAACTTGGCTTTTATGTTCAACTCATTTTAACTGAATTTCTAAATAGTATCCAATCTAATATAATTTCATCACAAGTCCAATGCAATAATATTTTTTTTCTTAAAATGAAAAAAGAAAAATTATATACCCAAACCCCAAATCAAAGACATAGTTCTTTTTTTAACTTTCTTTCTATCCAAGTTTTGCATCTTTTATTTTTCTCTCTTTTGCTTATCGCTGCATGAACCCTAATTTTGGCAAGAGAAAATCATATTTATCTTCTAACAAGAGTAAGTCTCTCCATTTTCCCCTCTTGTTCTTTTTCTCCTCCTCCTTTGAAAAATATATTCTCCTTCTCCTATATTCCCCTCTTGTTCTTTATGAATTATTTGGCATGTTAAATACTAAGTTTTAGCAATATGTATATTCATTACTAAAATAAGAAATTTATTTGCTTGGGTCAAAATTGTTGTAATCATTGTTAGGCAAAAAAAATATTAATATATAATTTTTAACATTATGCCCACATTTACTTTTAAAATGATATTATGTGTTTCTAAGTCGTCACGGTTCACCTCTTGAAGATTTAATGTTTATATTATTTTCTTATATAATTTTAAAAAATATGTTCTAGTATTTGTTTAGAATAGTAAATAAGCTCGAAAAGCTCGAGGCTCGGCTCGAGCTCGTTTGATAACCTAAATGAACCAAGCTTGAACAAACTTTTAAACTCGGGTAAATAATTGAACGAACACGAACAACCTAAACCTCATCTCCTTCAGCTTAATTAGCAGCCCTACATAAATATCCCCCACTTAAAGGTTAAGGTCAAGAATTTGTTTATATTTCCAATTTTAATCCTCTTTTTTTTTCTTTATTTTGTGGATCTCTCCACATCTCTTCCTCCCGCTTCTTCTCCCATCCCTCTACCTTTTCCCATCTCTATCTCTCAATTGCAACAACCGTAGCAAATACCAGTACCAATAGAGTTGCACCAATAGCAACATCAGTAATTTAGAGCCGATTTTGGGTTTGGGTTGGGTTTTGACAAGGTTTTGGGTCTTGGAGTTGGAGAGAAAAAGACCGGGTTTGGGTTTTGAGATAGAACAAAGACTTTGGGCTTGGATCTGGATATTGGTGCGGGGAGACGGAGAGGTATTACTTTGGGGTTAGGGTTTGGGTTTCAACGAGTGGAGAGAGGGGAAAGAGAGTTTGATTTGGAGGAGATTGAGTTTGATTTGAGGGATAAGTTTGGAAGAGAGAGGAAAGAGAGAGGAGTGAGCATGGGTGGACCCCGATACAAACCATTATATGCGGACACCCACATTGGAGATTATAAAAACATAGAATAGTATATATAAATTTGTAAAGTTTTTTTTCATATATGATCTCTTGCTTTTGTATCATTTCTGCTAGCAAAGTAACAGTCTTAAGCTTTAGCTCAAGTTGTAACTTATAGAAATAAGTTATTGGAGGTTATAAGTTCAAGGCTTGGATACAACATACTTTATCTAAACTTTTTGTTTTCTCTCTTCCTTTTTTGGGCATACAAATTTTAGAATGTCATAATTTCTTTTTTTATATAAAAGATCGTATTTGGGACTTGAACCTAGGAGTCACAACCCACTCTTACCATTTTACCAGTGAGTCAGGCCTCACTGTCATGTCGTAATTATTTTAGTATGAAAAAATAACATGAATTGTGTTTCCAAATCCAATAACAAATACTAAATTATATGTATGTGCTCTAGCTCTTTTCACATTTATGCCCACACTGAAAAACATCTTGTGTCTGCTACTGACAGTGAGAGAGAAGAGAGAGAGGAGGAGAGAAGGGAGAGAGAGGGAGCAGTGGGAGAGAGGAGAAGAGCGGGAGGAAAGGAAAAGCAGTTAAGCTTGATTTAAAGGATAGGTTTTGGAGAAGCATATGAGGGGGAGAGATAGAAGGAGGTGAGGAATAGAGAAAAATAAAGCATGAAACAGGAAAAAAATTAAACCCCATAAACTCAAGGGATCTCTTGCTAATAACCTAATTCGTGGTATTAGTATTACAAGATCAATAGTACATAGGGTCTTTTTGCTATTTACCAAAAAAATCATAACAAATTAATGACACTGATTACATCAGTTAGGGACAACAACATCGACATATGCACAAGAAAAACGTTTAATATTTTGAATGGAAATGCTACAAATATAAGAAAATATTTCAACATAATATGTTACAATTGCATGGTATCCACATTGCAACCCAGTAGTTGAGGCGCAAGAATGGTCTATTAAATCTGTAAGCGAGTGAGAACTGTCATATGTGCCAAAAGGTGAGGATAGAACAAATGTCACTAATATCAGGTTTACCCAATGGCCAATGCACAATGCAGTCTTTACTGTCAGGATGAATCTTAAGCAAGTTAACCTAACATCAAAGACCACTCTTAGAAGAAAGAAAAGAAAAGTATCATGAATCATAAGAGGTAAAACAACAGGTTTTCCAGTGGACTAAGCAAGTTCATCTTTAGTTGTCCATCCACCCATACATCCATCCATACCATACATAAAAACATTCATACTTACACTTGTACTTTCTTATTACTCCTTTGGGGTGTGTTGCCTTTATGAAGGTTGCCATCACCCCTCTTCTTGATGCACACACGCGCACCTCCCCCCCTCCCCCCCGCCCCCGGCGCCCCCTTTCACACACAGTCACGGACACACACTCCCACGCACGAGGGCGTGTGCGCGTACACACAAAGCTTTCCAATTATTAAATAGACTTCTGGTATTGGCAGTTTCTTCCAGCATTTGTCGCATTAACAGTCTTCCAGCAATTTATTGCTTATCTTATAGACATCTTCCCGCATTTTTCTACTGGCAAAGTTAATCTGAATCAAGACACACACACACACACACACACACGCACACGCACGCACAACACACACACACACACACACACACAACTTAATATATATTGAAAGATGGAATTGTTAAGATTGAGGAAGAAATTGGTCATAATATTATATATGTACATAAGATTGATGAAGAAATTGATCAAAATATTATATGCATACCACTACAAAAAATGAGAAACTGATTTGATACTTGGTGATACCTGTGGACCTCCATAAACATCTTCATAGGCATTTTGTCCAACAGAACGCTGCCCCATTGTATCATTCTCCTTGTACCCACCACTGTTACTGTAAGATCCACCTGCATTGGAAAAGAATAAAGATCCATCAACAACAAGACGAACAATAAAAGAGGGGGGATGAAAGGCCTAAGCGGTAATACAAATAAATGTACGTACCACTTCTGTCAAGGTTAGCATTAGTCAACTCAGCACGTAGTTTTTCCACTTCCCTCACCATGGACATATAGTTCTTCTCCATTACCTGAAGTGACTCATAATGGTCAATGCGCAATTTCCTTTCATAGTCATAGGTAGCTCTGCATTGAAAGAGAGAGTAAAAGTCTTAAGTATCTAATTGTCAAATCAGTTTCAGGAATTAGAACATATAGAGCTTCAAAATGTCACCTGCAATGTTGGAATTCTTGTCTTAGATTGTCTAGTTCAGACATTAAGGCAGGGACTTCCTGGACAGCAGCATGGTTCCTCTGTAAATCCTGATTTAGTTGCTGCACTTTAACCATAAGTTCCTGTCTAGCTGCCACTAAGCTTTGGGCTTCTGCATGAGCCTTTTGCAACTCCACCTTAACAGTCTCAGACGCCTTCAAATCAGCTTCCATCTTAGCCATCTTATCAAGGAGGCCTCTCATATGCTGGTCTTGATCATCTTTCATAGCACCCATGTGAGCGTGCAACCTCTGCAGTTCTTGCTGCGCTGCAGCTAGTTCTTGTCTCAAGACTGAATGGGTTGCTGCAAGCCGTTGATTCTCTCTCAGAAGCTTTCGCATCTCTACATCCTGGGCAGCAAATTTCTGCTCCATAATCTCTGGATGAGGCAACATATCAAAAGGAAAGGCGCCAGGTGGAGGGCGAATGCCTGGCCCAAATGGATCTGGGTGTAACATGCCAGGGCCAGGAAGAGGCTGTCGTAGATGAGATGGTGGTGGCACACGACCTTTGCTTCCCATGAATACCGATAGACTCACGTCTGTGTCACACCAATTAACATAAAATCTTAGCCAAGGAATATGAATAACGAAGTATCCACAAAGAAATACAAGAACACGAAATGACAGGAGTGTAAACATAAACTAACGGGCTGTTTGGATGCATGTAAAAGGAAAATAGAATTTGTAATTGGTAATTAGAAATGAAGGAACATTTGAATTTTGGTGGGAAATTCCAATCCCCATGCAAATAAGTGATTGTAATTGAACCAAATTGAAATTTTGCATGGGAATTGGGATTTCCCACCAAAATTCAAAGTTCCCTCATTTTCCAATTACCAATTAAAAATTCCATTTTCTTTTTACACACAACCAAACAGCCAGTAAGTGAAAAACATTAAAAATCTCCCTACCTAAAATAAGTTTAACTAGTAAAATCCTATCACCTTTTCTCCTAACCTCCACTACATCCTCAAGCAATTGTTTATCTATGATCACACCCACCCCATTACAATTTCTGTCTCTACCAGTGTATAACCCCAAGGCTCTATAATTCTAACTTTTTCACCTACCCACTTAGTTTTTTTGCACACACAAAATACTAACATTCTGTCTAACCATAACATCAACTAACTCTGTTAATCTACCTGTAAGAGAACCTATGTTCCATGATGCTAACTTAATCCTATATTCATGAGCTAACTTTTTTACCCTCACCCGCTCATAAAAGTGTGAGAACCCCTACTCATTTGAGACCACATCCGGACGCCGATGTGGCGCGTCGTTTCTAAACGACGACCTAACAACCCTTACCCACTTTTCACTATACCCAAGCTCCGATGTAGCACGTCGCTCAGTAGGAAACGCCCCAACAAAATTTTGTTCTTGGTTCACGTATTGCATGAAAAAAAGTAAATTTCTTTAGCTGCCTCGCACCAATTAAGATAAATTCATAACAGAGAATGTGAATACCAAAGTGTGCATAAATAACACAGCAGAAGAAATAATAGGCATGTGCCACAACATTACAAATGAAGAAAATTGTTCATATACTGCACCCATAAAGAACCAAAAAAAAAGTAAAATCCATTTTTGTCATGCACCAATTAAAATAGACACTTAGGCGGGGAATGTGAATCCCAAACCTACGAAGCACAGACACGATGTAATATGGACACGGACATGAGGCACGGATCATGGTTCAAAATCGCAGTCTCGACCGCCGATTCGGCAGACACCATTCCACATCGGTCGCAGCGGAACGAAATGGTCTCAGGCGATACGCGCAAAACGCTACAAATAAAGCTCAATTTTTTTAAATATCACGATAAACCTTTAAAAAAATATAGACATCAATTTTCATGTATCACATGTCCAAAACAAATTTGTTTTGAGAGGTACTTGAGAAAATATGATGATTTAAGTAAGAAATATATAAATTTGGGGGTAAATTTAAAAATATAAAATATTTGAAGGGTAAATCTGAAAAAAAGAAAAAAGAAAAAAAAAGTTTTTAGGAGAGACAGAGAGGGGTAAAAGAGACAGATATAGAGATCGAGTGAGGGGGGAGAGAGAGAGAGAGATCGAAGGGAGGGAAGAGGGGGAGAGAGAGGTCGGAGGGAGGGCGGCCTCTCTCCCCTCCCTCCGATCTGTCTTTCCCTCTCTTCCCTCCCTCTGATCTCTCTCCCCCCGATTTCTCTATCCGATCTTGTTCGAAGACTTGGCGAAGATCGACAGCGACGGGCAAAGAACAAAGGTCGAGGAAGTTTTTTTTTTTTTTGCTTTTATGGTCGACTCGGTGTAGATTGGGTTCGACTCGGGATGGATACAGTTCCGACTCGGTGGTATCGGCCGAGAGCTGATTCCATCGCGGACTCAGCCGATACGCCCGAGTCGACTCCGACTCCATTCCGAGTCAAGCCAAACGATGCAACTCGTGGCCCGGTTTCAGACCGGAGAAGGGTGATCAGATTCCGACTCGGCCGAGTCGGAGCCGAATCGGCCGAGTTTTTGAACCCTGACACGGATTCGATAAGACACATACACAGTGAGACGATAAATCCTTAAACATAGGATACGGGGACAAGGTAATATAACTATGTGTGTTAATCTATATACATATAAAATCCGTAGTGATTAGGATGTGTACTATTGAAAGTAAAATGAAAAACATAATAAAATCCAATTGATTTATATCCATAGCTTCTAATAAAGTAACAAATAAAAAATCTAATTAGTATCTCACCTAGTTCATGATGTGTTTAGATTATACTAACATATTATCGAAGAGACATTTTTTTTCTTGTTTATCTAAGTGACATGTGACAATCACATGATTTAGAATTTATTTAAAACCAACACTGCATCGGACAAGGTGCCAACACGGTTTTATGATTTTTTAAAATCTGACATGGCTTCACAGGTGTCAAGCAAGTATCATTGCAAGTGTCGGTGTCCTACACATGTCCAACACGGACACGTCACTCGCTTTGAAGTGTATGTGCTTCATAGTCCCAAACCATGCACAAAGAGTGTGACAGAAGAAATAGTAGAAGTGTAATACAGAGAGAATTATGAGAAAACAGCATTGTAGACCTTTACAAATTGCACCCAATAAAAAATTATATCCCTTTTTCTGCCTTGCTATGGTCATATTTCAAGGCTTCAAGCATGTGCTGAAAATTTGAAATGGTAAGAGATACAGGTATAGAAACAGCCAGAGGAACAGTCCGGACACAAAGGCCTGTTTGCAAAATAACACATTTTCACTGAAACTGGTTAGACTTCTAGTCTAGATCTTCACAATCAAATCTTTTCCCTCACAATGGTTCACTTCTGAAGTGAAACTTCTGGCCTGTATGCGTAAGTTCTCAGCATCATGGTTTCTATTTTCCCTAGAACTCAAAAGATTCATAGGAACCGCTACAATTAGAACAAACATCAAGATGTTTAATTGAGTTTGAGATGACAAATTAAAGACAGAACTAATTCTGAGATAAATTGTGTCCAAGATACATTGAACCTAAAAAGGACTCATCTTCTTATACCCATATACGTTCCTTCAGTCTATAAACATGAAGATGCTAAACAGATCCAACTCACAAGCTCATAAATACAAGTGGGTAGACGGGCTTTCTTACTATCAATAACAGTTTATTTGGAAATTAAAAAGTGCATGAACAAAGTGATGGCAAACCAATATGATGTTACATTCATATGTGATGAAGAAATATCAAGAAGCATTAATGCTATATTCTGTGCAAGAGCACCCAGAAAATGTTCTAACGGTCCAGTACTAGTTTCCCTTTCGTAAAATCATATAGTTTCCCTTCTACCAAAGCCCCAATGAAGCACCATCTGGCATTGGAAATTTTGGACACTAACACTTGCATGATAGCTAAGTGACTAAACCACAATGCAGCAGTAATAACCACCTCCGAGACTAGCGCAGAGGTCACAGAGAATAAAGGGTGTCTATCAAACCGTGTCATATAAATCAATAGAAAAAGAAAAGAATGTTTGATGTAGGAATATCTCCAAAACTACAATGATGGTGGGCCCAACAATTAACTTGTGAAAGATGAATGTGATTGTTATTAGACAGAAAACTGTGGACGAGCATGGCCTCCAAGCCAATTCTCTGTCCAAGAAGCAACCTGAACTTTCTAGCTGAATTTGTTTATGCTAACCTAGTAGGCTATCCAAATGCATAGGCATGGCACTGTTTTCAGGGATCCAACAAGAAAACATACTCTATATGCTACTATCTAACTATTATGATGTAAGGAATATAGTTACATATCATGTACAAGTGATAAAAAGAAACTTTGTTATCTACATTCTACATGAATTAACAATACAACACTTGCAGGAAATTTTTCTTTTGGGAGTCAAATTCACACTGCAAGGCCATGCTTGTATTCAAATGTGCCCGTGATTTCAGATTCCAAACTAATTTACTTCAAAATTATATAAGTAAATTACATGCTAAAAGCCAGATTTATGATTCAGAACAATATAAAATGTTTTCATGCTGCAATAAGACAACATTTTATGGACCATTTTTTTGTCTTAGTTTGCTTAGGTTTCCCACTCGGGCTCGTAAGTTCATAAATCAAATTTCTTAGGGTTAGGGTTACGGTTGGTGAAGAAAATCAGTGAATGATGATGATTTTCATAGACATTATTACTCTATAATTATATAAATGACTATATCAATCAGTGTCTAAACCAAATAAATGCAAAAATAAAAAACAAAAAAATAATGAAAAAAGACAAAACTAGAATTAGAAGAAGAGGGGAAGGGGGAAGGACAAACTGGGATGAAAGTTCCTTGAAGAAATCAAGCAGATAAGGGCAGAAATGGGCAAAATTTTACCTCAGCGCGGCCGGAGAAGATATTGACGATGGCGTCGCCGGCGTCTTCTGATCACGGAGCGGCAGCGCGTTCAGGCGACGATGGGGCGGCGCAAGGGTTTCTAAAAGGAGAGAAAAGGAGAGCCCTCCTATCGACAGAGGAAGGGAATTAGGGTTAGCAGAGACTAGAGAAAAACATATACTGGATAGAGTAAGCGGTTTAGACCCGATGTAACGGGTCCAACCCGTTTGCATTTTTTTAAAAGAAAACCAACCCGGCCCAATCCACCTCACGTGGAGGGCTTTAACCGGCCCATATGCTTTAAACCGTTTTTAATAAAGTTGGGAATCTTGGCATCAAAGTTGCTTAGAATGTGGGTGGGAGTGGGTTGTGAAAAGTCCCAACTTCGACTCCCAGTTACAGCTTATGTATCAAAAGAACAAAAAAGTTTCTCAGATTGTAGCACAAGGATTTACTGTTTTCATTTCTTAATAATATGTTAGGTTTCTAATAATATTGCACTACTATATTTGGTAAAATTTGAACATATTCCAATCAATAAACTATTGTTGTATTTAATACCTTAAAAGATTCCCAATGATATGATATTTTTAAAATATTTTTTTCTAAAGTAACCTTGCAGTACGAGGATGGTTGCAGCGCAACATTTATGGTAATGGCAGCGACACCAGAGACAATAGTGGCATAGATTCGAGGGAAGCAACATTGGAGGTGACAAATAGCTATGATGTTGGCGGCAATGATGGCGATGGTCATGGGGAAGACGACAACATAAGAGGTGCAAACAATGTTTGTTACAGTTGTAGAGGTCACAGTGGCAGCAACGACAAGAATGATGACGGTAGCAACATGTTAGCAGCAGGGAAGAGGATGGCGGTCGTGGCAACAACAGTACTAGTAGCGATAATGGCAAAGAAGGTGAGGGCGACAACAACAATGGAGGTGGTGGTGGATGGTAATGATGGTTAGTGGTAGCTGTGTGGTAGTAGCAATAGCAGCAGGGAGGTAGGGATCGTAGTGGCTGTAGGATTGATGGTGTTGGCACCAAATGGTCTTTGTGGCAATGGTGCTGGTCTTGATGGTGGCAAAAGTAGCGGCGAGCAGTGATAACATGGACGACAATGGCGACAAAGGTTTCAACAGTAACAATAATATTTACAGTGGCGCTAGTAGCTCCCACAATGGCCATAATACTGACAGCGGCTCAGCAATGACAGTGGATATTATAATGCTGCTAGTTGGATACATTAGAAATTCATGTTAAAATGTTAGAATTCCAAGTGAGTTTTCAATACTAAATGTATCCTCAACGTAGAGTTTGGAGTGTTCTATGAAGGGAAAAAAAAGCCACTTAACCAATTCGCACTAAACTTATCTCTATTAAACTTAATTTTCGTGACTGACTCGTTTATAAGGGGATTCAGTCAAACGAGTCTATCCTGACTCGTTGTGCCAATAAAATAACATACACCAGAGAGAGAATTCACAATATAGATCACATTGTTTGCAAGGTCGTGAATAAAAGTTTATACTGAAGGACAAAGCTACACAACACAAATGCGAAGAGCCCCTTTGCTAGCTACTTGTTACAGTTATTTTATTTTATTACACGGTCCAAAGAACTCGGGTCTGAGCTGGTGTTGGTTTTTTAATAAAAATATCCAGTGCCTTCACTTTTTTTTTTTATCACTTTTCTCTTCTTAAAATTTGCCAATGGTTAGAGTAGCATTTCAGGCATAACATCCCATCCTTGTATGCATGATAATTTGCATAGAAAATTTCTCTATAAAATGCCTTTGAAAATATACTATATTGAACTTAAATTAATCACGTAAGTGGAAATATTTAGCGTTTCTTTCCTTGTCTTTTTCAAATTTTAATTTGAAAATGATGATAAGGACAAATTTTTGAAATAACCTTAATTCTAAAAATAAACTTTTCCTAAAAATATTTCTAAAAACTGATCTCCCCCTTCCATGCTGGCGCCACGTCGGGAATGGCGACAGAAGTCCGGCCTTAGTAAGGCCGCTGTGTTTATCAAATTCTCAAATTCGCGCATAGCCTCGGAGCCTCTGTTGGGGGTGTTTTTGCAACATGCTACTAGAAAAGCATAATAAAAAGTCTGGCCTTGGTAAGCCCGGACTTCTTCACGTCCTCCCGCCACGTTGGTGCCCACAGTCGACCATTGGCCGACGTGGGGCCAGCTTAGAAGGGGGTAGGTCAATTTTTAGAAATATTTTTATAGAAAGTTTATCTTTATAATTATTTTTTAAACTAAGGTTATTTCAAAAAATTGTTCTGATGATAATCCACTTGAATATTGCTATGAAAATTTATGAGAGTGTGTGTGTGTGTGTGTTATAGGGGGATTAAAGTATTCCTAATAGGTCTCCTTACAATTCAAGGAGGTGCCTTAAAACTCCAACATTTTGATTTTTTTACGATCTAACCGTGCATCATCATCTTCAAGTTGTAAGTACACATATAAAAAATCAAGGTTTTTGCAGTCTGCTTACTTATTGATCTAATTGTTCCATATTGTTCTACTGTTAAAAAACCGTCAATATTTGAACCCAAAGAAAATAGAGTAAACAAACTTTAAAACACATGATTTTTATATGTGTATATCTTAGAATATGAAGATGATAATGCGTGACCGGATCGAGAAAAAAATATTGGAGTTTAAAGCCGTCTCCTTAGATTATAATCTAAGGAGATATACTAGGAACATTTTACCCTACCCACACATATAGATGTATATGTATGTGTGTATGTGTGTATATATATATATACACATATACCCTACCCACTCCCCTCGAAAATGTCACAACCTCGATACTTGACATTTTCTTCGAACACTTCCATTAGAAGTAAAAGGGGAGGGTTGGCTTGACAAAGGGCAGAAGCAGAGGGATGATGGCCAAGAGTATAAGAGCCAAAGTTGAGAGAAGAAGTATATTTGCTTTTGGGTATTCTGTTCTTTGCACTGTGGAAATGTTGTTTTAAGGAGTAGCGTAGCTATGCTTGAAAGATTGTATTGGGAATTTATAGAGTCGAGATAGCTCTGTAGGAGGTAGACTGTCCATTGTTGCTTCTTAACAAAGGGGACAAAATTGTATAATCTCAGGAAATCAACGCGTCACACTTTAATATTGCAAGGCTCACAGTGGGGACTGAGTATACAGTTTTATGCACCAACAAAGACTCGACGTGATGGTGTTGGAGACATAGGCATTCTTGATCCAGGTTGTGATGCTCTGGCTATGGGCATATTCTACAGAAAAACTTGTGTTTCCTCAACTTGCGCTTCGCGCTGACAGAACTTGAATTTCTGAGAAACTGGGACTAATCTAGGATTCTCGGGATCTGAAAAAAAAATCAAGAAATTTTGAGAAACATAGAGTAATATAAGTAATAATGTATAGTAAGTATTATCTGATATATTTGCTGCACATAAATGCTAGAAATTTTCATGAATCTGTCAATGTGAGTACCCTTTTTGCTGATAATATGCATTTTAAAGGAAATAACAGGTTCAATTGTGTGATTGGTGAAGCTAGTAGTTTTCTTTTAAATATGCTGTCTTTTTGAATGAAGTGTTAATTTCTTCATTTTTCTCTTGAATTTCTTTTAGACTCTCTGTTTTCTGTTTTCAGAGGTAACTAGGTACTTTTCCACTGTGAGTTTCTGGAAAGAAATAAGAACTTTTGCTAGCTTAGAAGTGAAGCAGCAGTGTAAAGGTTTGGTAAAATTTGCTTTAAGGCCCTGGTTAAAATTCAATTTGGACTAGGCCTTGTCCAAAGAACTTTAGGGTAATTTTTTGAATAAATCTGATCTTAAAATTTAATTCCAAAAAGGTAACCTCCCTCACATTTATTTCTAAAAACCGCTCTCTGATAGGCCATAGGTGCCACGTCGGCGGTAGGTCGTTTCGCCTCGCTAATGTGGCAGGCTCCGGTTGCTAGTGGTTGCCATTCTTTTGTCCGGAGTTGGCAATCCCAGGCCAAGTGTTTTTTTGAGCTTTTTTTCTTGCGAGACCAAGAATGAAGCTCACATTTTTTTGAGCTTCCAGAGTTTGGTCAGGGATTGGCAACCCCGGATCGAGATTGAGTCCCCCCCCCCCCCCCCCCCAACCCCGTTTTTGCTTCCAAAGCTTTGTCCGGCATTGGCAACTCTGGACGAAGTTCACTTAGCTAAAAAAAACTCTCATTCTTAATTCTGGGTTGCAACTCTAGACCAAGTCCACTTGGCTCCAAAAAAAAAAAAAAAACTTATTCTTGGTCCGGGGTTGCCAACCCCTGACCAATTTTTTTTGGAAGCTTATGTTAGGCTTATTTGGATTAAAGTCCAAATTAATTTGGGCCTATACAAGTCTGATTGAATTTATATACCCGTCTCTATAAACCTTTGTTGTTGGACCCAATAAATAATTGATCAAGCCTAATGTCTTGGATCTAAACACGTTTCAATTATACTTAGTCATAAGTATATTTAAATTGAGATGTGAGACTCGTCTACATGTGTGGGACTCGTGTTATCAATCAAGAGTTTAGATCCATGATGAGTTGAATTAGAATTTCTTAATGCTATATATATCACGGGTAGGGTTCCCTCTCCACCGCCAACTACTATGATCTAATGTCTCTCTTAGATGCCTCTCATCTCCTCTAAGAATCAAGAAGAGAATTTGGTGGTTGGAGAGAAGAACCCCCTCAACTCTGGCGTCCTCGGAAGATCGTGCACGCTTCGGCATCTCTTTCGTGATGGAATCAGGTATGCTTAAACTCTCCTTCCTTTTGATCTTGATAAAGTGGCCTATAGTTTATGCGTAGATTTTATATGGAATAACTATTAGATCTAACAGCGTACACTGAGTTTCATTCTTAAATTTTGTCCGTGTTTTACAAAAAATACCATATGACATTACAAAGTCATATTACAGCTATATTACTCTCAAAATCACAAATTTCAACAAATTAATTCGTTAATACATATCATAACTCATATCAAACTCAAAATCATAAATTTCAACAAATTAATTTAGTAATACAAATCACAAATTCCTAGGTATCAGTTAAGTTTCACTAAATCATACTACAAACCATATCAAAATTATAAAGCTCATATCAAACCATCAAATAGTTCAACAAGATACAACGAACCTCCATATTATCCTAATATTCAACAGTAGTAGTCGGTGTCACAATATCGCAGTGCCAGGTGTCATATATCAATAATACAAGTCACATAAAATCTCAATACAAACAAGCTAATGCATGTGAAAGTCGATCACGCCCTCGACCTCATCCTCAACTACTCGACGCCATCGATACATCCTAATGGTCAACAGTTTGGGAATCTGATTATGTATGTGGTTGAGATAGTCTGGACTCATCCTCAACTACTTGACGCCATTGATACATCCTAATAGGTAGTTGAGACGGTCTAGGCCTAGCATGATCAAAGCCTTCTCATTATCTCCAGACGAGGAAACCCGAGTCTCAGTCAAGGATTTTTTTCGAGCCCTAGTGAAAGAATTGAGTCTCAGCGAAAAAATTTGACCAAGGGTCTGTTTTGTTGTCGTAATTGGTCGTAATTCGTAAGTCGTAATTAATGAAGTCTTTTACAGTTGTAAATGAGTTGCATGCATATAAGTTTTACGGTGTTTGATTGGTAATATAAAGTTGTAAGTGAGAAAGTGTACTGTGTTTTACGGTATTTGGTTGTCGTAATGTGTAAGCCGTAAGTGGAAAAGTTGACCATAAAATTAACTATTTGGTGATTTAAAAAGTTTTAATATTGCAAATAAATACTAAAAATGCTAAATATTAAAAAACATTAATATTAACATAAAAAAATAATACAAATTTGTATGACCACAAAATTAACTATAAGTAGGCTATAAGTGAGTGGTAATTGGGTTGCAAGTGAGTGGTAGTTGAGTTGCGTAAGTCTTTTACAAATTACGGTTCAAACAAACACCGTAGCAGTAATTGAGTTGCAAGTCATTTACGAATTATTGACTTTTACGACTTTTACGACGAAACAAACAGCCCCCAAGTCAACTTGGTCTGAGGTTGCCTACCCCGGACCAAGAGTAAAGAAAAATAGGGCTTTTATGCTTGGTCCGGGGTTGGCAACCCTGGACCAAGAGTAAAGCTCAAAATAAAGCTTAATTCTTGGTTTGGGGTTGTCAACCCTCGATCAAGAAGAAAACGCAAAAAAAAAAAAAAAAACCACTTGGTCCCGGACCAAAAAATGCCAAGCGCCCGCGAACGGTGCCCGCCACGCTGGCGGGGTGAAACGACCGAGTACAGACACGGCGCTATGTCGCCTGTCAGATGTTGGTTTTTGAAAATAAATTCTGGGAGGTTGTTTTTTGAAATTAAAAATTAAAAATTATATTTATTCAAAAAATTGCCCAAGAACTTATTTGGTGCACCCCGGGTCATAAAAGATTAATATTTTTTTAAATCCTTCAACTTTCTATTTTCCTTGTATCTTATTTTCTTCATTCTTAAATATTAGAACTTTTACATAAGGAGTAAGAATGCAAACCCTCCCCATTCAGCGATAACGTCAAAAGATTTGGTAGTTTTTTCAAATTTTTAAACATTCATTGCAGAAGATGGTACTCAAATATTAACGGAAAGAGCCATCCATTTACCCTTCGTTACCGGTACCTAACCTCATTCCACTTATCTGCTTCTCAACAGAACTTATACGCTACCAAACAGGCCCTTTAATAAGAAAAAACAAAAATGAAAGCGTGGGGTGGGGGATGCAAAAACGACAATGACTTATTGACATAGAAAAGTATAATCACACATTTTCAGATTGCATAAAGGAGGGAAATTTAAGATAATTGGAGAGAGAAGGGAGAACTCTTTCCATTAATATTTAGGTTTTCAAGGGATTTTCAAACAATTGAAAAGTCTACAAGATTGATTGCTATTATAATCGGTGAAGAAGATGTTAGGTTTTTGGGTTTTTCGTAAGGTGTACCATGTAACTTCTTTCGACGGGGAGCTTAAAGCAACTCCAAGGGAAGTTTCTTAAATCTGAACTATTTTAGGGAGAATTATTAGTTTAGGTAGCTCCTTATTTCATTTATGTTTCAAGGGAGCATTCTATTTTTGAGCTATTTTGGATATTTTATCAAAACAGACTAAAAGGAGGTCTTCTCCCGTGACTCATATAGAAACTTTGTCCGTTTGTCCGTCTTCATCAGCGAGAAAGAGAAACATCGACCCCGTTCTTCTTCTCCCTCTCTCAGCTCCCCCATCCCTTTTCCTCCTCTTTTTCCCCTCCCCCTTCATTTTTCTCCTGGCAGATCGGTCGGTTTCCTACCAACGGTATAGTTATTTTTTTAAAGTCAATTTGACCAAGAATAGTTTTGTATTATTAAAAGCATTTTGTGACAAATTAAAATAATAATAAATATAGTTTAGAGAGTGAGTTTAGCTCTTACATTTTGGGAGCTTGAGGCTTGCTCCTTAAAATAGAGAGTCATACAAGGAGTAGCATTAGAGCTTAACTTATTGATTTTGCTCCCTAAAATAGAGAAGATGGAAGATAGAGAGCGTCTTTGGAGATGCACATAGTGCAAATTGAAAATAAGGGTTTAGATTACATTTTCCCAATAAATTTGAGAGAAATCAAGGATTTCAAATGAAAAAAAGATATCGGGTTTGAAAGAAAACTTGACTTAAAGGGTCAATATTTTTCCCCTTTTTTTAAAAGACTGAGCAAAGAAGCATATAAAATGTTTTTTTTGAGGGAGATTTATGCAAAAGTTCCCCAGGACTAGGAACAAATGACGAGTAACTCACTGACTCGCGAGCTCGAGAGAGAGATCTATCGAGAGGGAGACTATGGCGGGCCTTTTCGCTTGGGCCGCCGACGTCGTTGGCGGCAACTCGCAGGGAAACGACGACGACGACGACAACATTCAGATCCCATCGAGATCGCCTTCACGCGTGAGCAGCAGCAGCACGCGCTGGAGCTCGACCAAAAAGCTTCGAGCTTGAGGCGATCCATCCACGATCTGAGGCTGCGGATCCCTCCACCTCACATCTCGCAGAGATTGCCCCATCTCCACGCGCACAGCCTCGCGTCAAACGCTGCCCTCGCCCTCCAGTTGAACGCCCACTCCACAACCAAAGAACAGGTACTAGGTTTCAGGTACTAGGTTTCGAGAAATTCGCTTTCGTTTTCTTTTCCCCCTTGTCTCTGATTCTTGATATCTTGATCTAGGCTTTTGAGGAATTTGGGGTAGTTTGTGGTTTGGAGCCCGAAATTAAGTGAAATAGTGGTGTGCAAGTTCTACATTTTGTTTTAAACACTGAAACAGCGTGGTGAAATTTTTACCTGTGGACGGAGAAGACAGTGGAAGAGAGGAATGTGAAGGAAGGGAAAAAAACTGATTTTGGTGGGGAAATTGAAACTTTTCCCCAATTTGACTTGAAATTCTTTTAATCCCCTTGGGGGAAAACAAAAAACATGGGATAAATCCAACCTTTGCCACAGCTTTTTGTCCCCCTACATTCTCCTTGACTTAAACAGCAAAGAGTTTAAATAGATAAGTTGGTGTGTTTGTATGTTAAGTGCGTCTAGTTTTTGACTGGAATTATATAATTTCAATCTCCGGGAAAGATTCTTACCGGTCTTATGAAGAGATTTTTTGGAGTTGGAATTTAACATACTCTGATGGTTACAGCTCAAAGGACAAGAAGAGTTGGAAAATGGTTCTAGACTCCGAAGATTAATTCGCAAAGTAGAAGATCTAGGTAATTTCAATATAGTATGTTCCAACGGGTAAGGCTCTCCAAGTAGAATTTTGCGGGGTGAGCCAAGTTAAGTGATAATGCAGGTTCAAAGCAAAAGAAAACTGGAGATAACCACAAGAAAATGCTATCTGGGTGAATGAACATCACAAATTCTTTGTGTCACCTGCTGATATAAAAAAAAGAAGAGTTCCTGCAAGGGAAGACTCTAAGAGGACCTTAGTTGGATCAGTTAAGAAGCCTACCTTGGATCATATCCCCTTTTATCTATTCGCACGAGAGGAGTCTAGGAGAGAAACTGGAGAAAATATTAAGGTTTGAGGATACTTCTTCCACTAAGAACTTAAAGGAGCGCAGGACTCCTCCAATTCAACCAGATGAGTAGTGGTTAGATTAGTAGATAATATTATGATACAAAGAACTTCTTTGAAAGAAGACATTTGTCCAATTGGGCTGGCAAAAGTTTGGACATGTCAAAGGCTTAGCAAGCAATGATCAAAGAGACATAGGAACTTGAAAAAATAGAGGATGAATCTGAGTTGGAGGGGAGCTTGCTCACCTAAGTGAGTGCATGCGAATTTTTTTGGAGATTTACAAACGGAAGAGATAATGTGGAAGTAAAGAGCAATGGTTACTTGGCTTAAGGAAAGGATATCAGTTATGCTTGCTTTTGTAAAGTTGCGAAGGTAGGAGAGGGGTAACTTCATTTGTTATCTTCAAAGCAACGGGAAAGATCATAACACAAAGCTAGTATTTGGAACTTTGTTGTGGACACCTATAAGAACCTTCAATATGATAGCTTGGGAAACATGAAGCTTGAAGAGCGGTTGTTTTTGTGTGTGCTCACGTTTTTTTTTTTTGGGGTGTGGGGCAGAGTTCAAAGGATCGGCCGAGTCGGATACGACTCGGCCGAGTCGTATCCGACTCGGCGGCCTCCGGTATGACTCGGAGGCCCGAGTCACGCGTGGATCGCCGAGTCGACCCGGATCGGGTCCGACTCGGACCCGACTCGGCCACCCGTGACTTCCCCTTTAAATCCGCTCGGGGAGAGAGAGAGAGATCAGATCTGATCTCTCTCTCTCTCTCTCTCTCTCTCTCTCGCGCTCGCCATCTCCCTCGCGATGCCCTCCGGCCCTCGCCGTCCGACCTCGTAGCCGTCGCCGTCGCCGTCGCCGTCGCCGTCGCAGTCGCAGGTAACTCCTCCCCTCTCTCCCTCTCAGTCTCTCTCTCTCTCCCTCCCTCTGTGCCTCTCTCTCCCTCTCTTTCTCTGTCTCTCTCCCCCGCAGGCCGCAGCGGCGCGCGCTCTCTCTCTCTCTCCCCGCAGCTACTCTCTCCCGGCTCTCTCTCTCCGCAGCGGCGCGCTCTCTCTCTCTCTGTCTCTCTCTCTCTCTCGCTCTCTGTCGGACTCTCTCTCTCCCTCTCCCTCTGTATCTCTCTCTCTCGGACTCTCTCTCTCTCTCACTCTGTATCTCTCTCTCTGTCGCACTCTCTCTCTCTCACTCTGTATCTCTCTCTCTCTGTCGCACTCTCTCTCACTCTGTATCTCTCTCTCTCTCTGTCGCACTCTCTCTCTCTCACTCTGTATCTCTCTCTCTCTCTGTCGCACTCTCTCTCTCTCTGTATCTCTCTCTCTCTCTCTCACTCTGTATCTCTCTCTCTCTCTCTGTCGCACTCTCTCTCTCTCTCTATCACTCTGTATCTCTCTCTCTCTGTCGCACACTCTCTCTCTCTGTATCTCTCCCTCTCCCTGTCAGTCTCTCTCTGTCTCTCCCTCTGTCTCTCTCTCTCTCCTCCACTGTGTTCCTCTCTCTCTCCTCTGTCTCCGTCTCTCTCCCTCTCTCTGTTCCTCTCTCTCTAATTAATTTGCATTTAATGTCATTTAATTTAGGTTAGTTTAGGTAAAGTTAATTTAACTTAATTTAGGTTAATTAATCTAATAAAGTTTTGTAATTAAGTTAGGTAATTTAATAATTTTATTGAAGTTAGGTAATTAAGTTATTGTAGGTTAATCTAGTATAAATTAGTTTAGCTTAATTTAATATAGTTTCATTTAATTGAATTTAATTTAATTTAAATTAGTTTAGTTAACTTATTTAGGTTTATTTAATTTAATAAAGTTTTGTAATTAAATTAGGTAATTTAATTATTTTATTAAAGTTAGGTAATTAAGTTAGTGTTGCTTAATCTAGTATAAACTAGTTTAGTTTAATTTATTGTAGTTTCATTTAATTGAGTTTAATTTAATGTTTTTTAATTTAGTTAATTTTAGTTTTAATTTAATTTAACAGATAATTTTTTTAAATTTCAGTATGGCTCCAAAGCAACGCGATATTGGATGGGAACATGGTACCCCTGTTGGTGGAAGTAGAAAACTTGTGAAGTGCAATTATTGTGGGAAACAAGTCCATGGTGGTATCACTAGATTGAAGCAGCATATAGCACATGTACCCGGTCAGGTGGAAGGATGCTTGCGAGTATCAAAGAGATATCTCAAATAATGAGACGACATCTTTCTGAAGGTAGCAAAGAAAGAGCGGCCATTAAATCTAAAAAAGACCGACTTATGAGATCTTTAAGTGAGGAAGATTTCTATGAGGTGACCGAAGAAGATTCTGATAATGAAATTGAAGAAGTTGGTGGTTTAGAAGGAGTTGAAAGAAGACAACTGAAACAAGCCATGAAAGAAAGTCGTGAAATGGCTTGGAGATCGGCAGAAGGAGTTGATATTGGTGGCAGTAGTTCACAGCCTTCAGGATCAGGGAGTAACCGTGGATTGCGTCGGAGTATGACTATGAGAGAAGCTGAAATTCCAGCTCGTGGTATTGATCCTTACATGTTCCCAACAAAACAGAAATCAATCAAAAGCATGTTCTCAACTGAGAATATGAAAAAAGTTGGGAAATCCGTGGCGAAGTTCTTTCACTACAATGCAATACCATTCAATGCAGCTGATAGTGGTCCTTACTACCAAGCCATGATTAATACTATTGCGGAGGCAGGTCCAGGTGTAAAAGGCCCTACAGGGTACCAGATTGGCAATCTCTATTTAGAGGAGGAAGTGAAAGAAATTGGAGTATATATTGCTTCAATAAAAACAAAATGGCCGCAGTATGGTTGCACGATCATGTGTGATGGATGGAGTTCTCATAATAGAAAGCCTATTGTTAATTTCATGATTTATTGTGATAGAAGCATGATCTACCATACTTCTGTTGATACCACTAATATCTCGAAGACTGCTGAGTATATATTCTCGCTAATGGATAAAGTTGTTGATGAAGTTGGCGAAGAAAATATCGTGCAGGTTGTCACAGATAATGAGGCAAGTTTCAAAGCAGCTGGTCACATGTTGATGGAGAAGAGAAAACATTTGTTTTGGTCTCCCTGTGCAGCACATTGCATTGATTTGATGCTTGAAGATATTGGCTCTTTGAAATCAGTCAAGGAGACATTGGATGATGCTAAGGTGATCACATCATTCATTTACAATAGCCTCAAAGTGGTGAATTTAATGAAGCTATACACCAAAGATAGAGATTTGTTGAGACCAGGTATAACACGGTTTGCCACCGAGTTTATTTCTATTGAAAGCCTTATTCGCTATGAGCAAGATTTGAAAAGAATGTGCACGACTACAGAATGGCGTGAATTCAACAAGGAAAGGAGTAGAAGAAGTGTGCGAGATAAGGTTGCTAATCTCATTCTGACTGACCGGTTTTGGAAGAAGGCAAGAGAGGTCCAAAACATTATGGATCCTCTTGTTAGAGTCTTGAAGATAGTGGACCAGGACAAGAAACCTACACTATCTATTATATATGAAGCTATGAATAGAGCAAAATTGGCTATAAAGGCCTCAAATAAGAACTGGAAGAAGTACTGGGACATCATTGATAGAAGATGGGAGGGACAATTGCATAGACACTTGCATGCTGCTGGTAATTCATTTGCCTAGAAATCATATTTGTTGACTAGAAATTGAAACTGTCATATCATAACAATCGTTTGCTTACATTATTGCAGCATATTTTTTTAAATCCAGCACTCCAATATTCAAAAAACTTTTCTACACATCCAGAAGTGAGATATGGATTAAAGGAGGTCATTAAAAGATTGGAGCCAGATTTGACTAAACAAGCAAGAGCTATTAATGAGGTAATAATAATTTATTTATTTCATCGATATAATGTTATGCAAATATTAACACTTGTGATGTGTATTCTCACAGATAAAATTATTTGTGGATGGAGTTGGAGAATTTAGAAGCTCACTAACTAGAAGAGCAGTGCAACAATCTCTTCCAGCTGATTGGTGGATTAATTATGGCGAAGAAGCTCCCAATCTGCAGAAAATTGCCATCAAAGTCTTAAGCCAAACATGTTCTTCATCGGGTTGTGAAAGAAATTGGAGTACGTGGTCGCTAATTCATACAAAACTGCGCAACCGGTTGGCAATGAAAAAGTTGCATAAACTAGTATATGTGCATTACAATATGCGGTTGCGAGTAAGAAACTTGACATGCAAAAGCGACACTGATGATTATTACAACCCAATTGATCTGAACAATATTTTCAATGATGATGATATTTGGATGAGTGGATTCGTGAGGGAGAACAGCCGATGTTACCACCAGATGACTTAGGTTGGTTAGATGAAGGTATTCGTCATACTGACGAAAGTGGCGGTGATGATGGTGATGGCGGTGATGATGACAGCGGTGATGGTGGTGGCGATGATGGTGGTGAGGGTGATGGTGGTGAGGGTGATGGCGGCAGTGATGGTGGTGATGGTGGTAATGTTGAAGAGACTCATGGTGTTGGTGGAAGCCAACGAGATGATGCTTTAACATGGGATTCACAATATTATGCCACACAAGATACAGATCATGGAGGCCGGGCGGGGATTTCACAGCAGCGTAGGCATTTGGATCGGTTGGTCGAATTCAGTTCTAGCGATGATTATTCGAGTGGACATGATAACTACTCACATGGTCATCATAGTCTTGAAGGCCATTTACAGGGGTTGGATTTGACATCTGGCCAATATTCTGGCACTGATTATTCTAGCACTGGTGAATACTCTACTAGCAGCACTGATTATCGAGGTTTTGGGTATTATCACCATGGAGCTGATATTGCACAACCCCTACCGCCATATTACTCTGATAGTGGATCCTCTGGCCAATCATCTCATCCTACATATCATTATCCTTATGGAAACTATATGCTTGGTTTCTATACTTATCGCGGGCCAGATGATAATGATGATTTGGAGCCTCCTCGTAATTCAATGTGGAAATGACTATATTAGCAGGTACTTATGAATTATTTTGTGCAATTTACTATATTATGCATGTATTTTGATATTTTTCTACCGACGACGCTTGTATTTATGCTTTCACGTTATGTTTTGAGTGTTAGGTGATATGTTTTGAATATGTGATGCATGAATTTGGATGTTTACATTTTTTTATGATTTGTCATGATTTTTTCATAATTTTTTTGGCGCTCTATGTAGCGTTTTTTGCGTATCGCCCGAGTCCGATCCGAGTCGCCGAGACCGATCCGTCTCGGTGCCGGCCGAGTCGGCGGCCGAGACCGAGACTTTGAACCATGGTGTGGGGGGGGGGGGGGTTTAAATAAGCTGCTATTAATGGGTTTTCTATAAATTTTACCATTAGGCTTTGGTAAATTGTCAAATGAGAGTTGATGAAGGTTTTACAAAACTTCTATAAGGATTAGAAAGAGCTATATAGAGTTAAATGTGCTCAAGGGTTACTCATATCTATGAAAATTGAAGTCAATTACCTCGTGGATCATAGACCAGTCATCTTAGCGAATGACTTACTGAATTTTTTGTTTTCAAGGTGATGTTTGAATGACTTAGGTAAGAAAGCATGTTGGATTTAATAAGGGAGCATCTAATGATTCTAGTAGGCTTTATTCATGGTAGATTAGGGTTAGTAGTGGCCATGCCCTATCGTGGCTTCCCAAGTCCACGCATGACCCTCATAAAAATAGTTAGGCCCAGGCACAACCCAGAATATTGCATGGCCTAAACCTATACGCCCATGTATCTGTCGCTGGATACTACGCCAGCCTATGAACTAGGTTGGCTCATTTGTGCGTCCATTCATGATCGAATCGTGCAAGCCCATTTGAGCTCGATTTGAGCCTCCTACTATGTGTCTACTTTGTGCTTGATTAACGAAGGAGAGTGAGAGATTGCTAGAAATTCTCACTGTCATTTGGTTTGGGAATTGGAGTGAAGATAATGACTCAAATGAGTGGCTAAGATCTAATTTAGATGATTTATAGACTAAAAGTTCATTAAATAGTACAAGTAACTGTGCCTCCAGTTGGAGGCCCAATCAGAGCTCCATTCATGCTCCAAATGGGTCATGCATTGGGCCGTGCCATGTTGGGCCGAGCCACCGAGGTGAGCCCAGGCATGGCACAAAAATAAACTGGGCGGTAAAAATTTTAGGCTCAGACACGGCTCGAGTACTGTTTTCATTATTAATATACCAAAAAGTTTCTTGCCGGCCCAGGCCCATTACCAACCCAAATAATAGATACATAATGGATAAGTCCACTACTATACAATAGTCTATCTAAAATTGCAAGATATGTAATAGAAGGGACTACTTGCTAAAGTCAGACAATGAAAAATTTAATAATAGATTGGAATTGAGCTGCATCTTGGAAGCCTTAAGGATCAGGGGTTTAAGACAACTGGATGGATTAGATCAGAGCTTAGCTAATATCAACCAAGTCCTAAATTCTAATTAATGAATAACTCAATTAATAGATTAAATATAAGAGAGATCTCAATACAGGGACCCACTGTCGGCACTTGTCTTTAGTGGCACAAGGGTTGAAACATAAAACAAGATGATTGAAATATATTATGCCTTAAAACGTTTTGATGGGCTCGGGTATTGTACTAGTAGGATGGCTATTGTCGATCTTGAACATGAAAATGACATTTAAGTTATACCTATCTGAGCTTATGTCATATATATAGTGAGTGGGACCTGCCGGAAACATTTCAGTTATAGTTCAAGAGGTGAAAAGTCCTTGGTCTTGATGCAAAAATAACCTCAGGACTCCCAGTCTTTATTCTCAATCCAACTTCAGCTTGAAATGCAACATGGAACAAGGGGCATGTTATTTCTGTTAGAACACCATTATACTCAGCTGTAATGTCATACGTCTACTGCTATCAAAATTTTCAAGCTGTCTTTTTGAGTAAGTTGCAGCTATACAGTTAAGAATTGTTTGTACATTTAAGAATTGTTTTTAAGTATACACTTAAGAGTTTTGAACAGACTTGACAGTGGCCAATTTAAAAATCACATATATGTTGGGAAATCTAATGTTCAAATGGGCCTGTGAGAGTGAGGTCAGATCAATTTCAAATTTTTTACCAATCTTATGCACTTCAATCATTTGACATTGAACTATTACTCTACTAAATGATATTACCATTAAATCTTATAATTTGTGCAAGGGATTCCTACATCTTCTCGTAAAGCTGACTATCATCATCTTTACAATGGCTTTTCCTGCATTTATTCAACTCTTTTTTTCGGCCCTTCGTCTAGGCACAACTGAGAGAGGTTACTCTGCAAGAAGAGAATGCTGCATATGAAAAGGCTATATCAAATTGCCAAAAGAAAATTCAGGAAAAGCTGCAGGAGGCTGATTTACTTGAGGCCAAACTGAAGGTGAGGAACTACAACTGTGCTCCATTTCCAAATTTATTTTGTTGAACTAATAGTATTGGTAGTTGAGGTTAATAGGAATATCAGTTTTCCATTGGAGAGGTGAAAACATGTTAAACTCAATTATTTGAGCATTTGACATTATCTCTTTAGATTTAATTTTTTATGATAATGTATGAAAGTTGATAAGAAAAATATTTCCTCTTTCTTTTGTTAAACACTTCTATGAATTGGTTAGCTTCCTTATACATTTCGTTTTCTTATCTTTTAGTTTATTTGAACTTTTACTTTCTATCTGCATTTATATACTGCCAGTACTGTACTGAAAAGTGAAAACTGTAGCTGGAACGTGTGGATGTGCATTATTATGAATGCAAGTTTATAATGGAAGAACTAAAGAAGAGCTAGTATGTATGGTTTTCCTCCTGATGGAGCTCTTTTCTCTTTTTACTACTAAACCTGAAGTTATAAATCTTAAATGTAAGACATAGAGTTGATTAGATAAACTTTCTTCCTAACATGTGCACAAAACAACTAGCTAGAAATACAGGGACAGAGATGCTCGAGTATAGATAATATTATGGCCACAGAAAAGAGGGTCCATCCAGATATTGTTTCATTGGAAAGAGATTTCGCAGATAGAATCCCCCCACAAGATCTCTTCTGTTATGGAGTATCGAAAGATTGCCATGCTGGTTTAACAAATGCTGTCATTTCTGAGGCACAGTTTAGACATGTGGATGAATTAATTTGCTCAAGGATTCTTGATCCAATTGGCGGCAGGTCAATTTGGTGCCTATTTGATATCTAAAAAGCTTCATTTCATTTTGTCTAGGATAATGAATCCAATCTTACAGATAAATGATCAGGTTAATCACTACAGGCATCATCGCAGTGGAAATACTCTTAATGGGTAGTGACCTATTTTGTTAAAAAAATTGCACATATAAGTGAGTAGTTGAACTATAGGCATCATCTGTAATTGTTTAGCCCTATGCAATACAAGGTTAGTTCCTTGCTTTACCCCAGGATGATAATTCAATAGAGATAATTTGAACCCAGTCCCTTGAAGCTGCAAATAGTTTTGAGCAAAATGCATTTGCTCCTGAAATATAAAAGGCGGCCTAATATGACTGGATTTTCTTTCAATTCATTCTATTATTTAACTATCTTATTCTTGTCAAGTGTGATGATAAGTTATCACTTATGTTACATATGCATGTGAGTCGTTGCAATGGTTAGGTTGTGATGCACTACTGGGAAACAGCATTGTGCTAATAATATGCTCTTGAACTTCAGTGTTACTTGACGAGGAGGGGGGAACTTTTTAAACTTTTGGACTGAATATAGGATTATGTATTAGTTTGAAAAGGATAAAGGTCAACCGACTCAACCCATTGCAAAGATGCAAGCATACTGGCTGTGTACATAGGAAGCAAGAACATCATCTCCAAAGATGAAATAAATACTAGGACACTAGAGATAAGTGGAGAAAGTTGACCTGTAACTCCTTCTAGGTGTAAGGTGTGTCCCATTTCCTCTACCAAGGAGACAATATTCAACTGGTTACAGTGGAACATGTCAAGTGTGCCAGATGTTAGAAATCCATCTTCTTTAGGAGATTCAATTAGCCATGAGAGTATTTAAATCTAGTTGTTAAGTCATCAGGGTGCAAGGACACTTGTGGTTGTATTGATGTTACATATGTTGGCTGTGTAACCTATTCAGTCAGAAACAGAAAGTAGAATTTTGTACTTGTTGATCTTCTGGTCTGTTTTCAGGAGAATAAGATTTCGCAAGGATCATCCCAGACCTGTGTGCAATACTTTCGTTCTATCTCTTAATCTTGTGGTCTATTTTGTTCCTTACAACGAAGGTAGATGAGATACATGTGACATTCATGATACTTACCATTAGATTTGTGACTTACATAATGAAATATTGAGAGAGGTAATGTCTGTTAATTATCTATCTAATGAAACGACTATGTGGGTTTATAAGTTGCCCAATCACGTAAGATTATGCATATGCACTTGAACGTATAAGGTTTAAAATTTAGACACCATCGTGTATTGTATCTGTTACCAAAGATAATTATGTGCATCATAATATTTCCATCGCCAGGATGCTCATGATACCTGCCTTTTACGATTTGCTGCTACCATTTCAGTCATGGTTCAAAGTCGCGGTCTTGGCCGCTGACTCAGCTGGTACCGAGACGGATCGGTCTCGGCGACTCGGATCAGACTCAGACGATACGCGCAAAACTCTACATAGAAAGCTCAAAAAATTATGACAAATCGTAAAAAAAAATTTAGACATCAAAATTCATGTATCATATTTCCAAAATCAATTTGTTTTGAGGGGATAATTGGGAAAATATGATGATTTGGGAGTAAATTCAGAAATATAATAAGATTTGAGGGGGGTTAAAAAAACCAAAAATTAAAAAAACAAAAAAAAGAAAAGGATAAAGGAGAGAGATCGGATGAAATCACCTGATCTCTCCCTCCCTTTGGCTCTATCTCCCTCTCTCATCTCTCTCCCTCCCTTCTCTCTACTCTCTCCCGCTAGCTTTCTTTCCCTCTCCTCGTCTCCCTCCTCCCTCTCGTCTTGCCTCCCCCCTCTCTGTCTCTCTCTCGGCGGCAGGTAGGAGTAGGCCGCGAAGGCGGGAGAGCCCTAAATCCTAGGTAAGTTTGGGTTTTTTTAATCGAATCAGACTTGACTCGGAGCTGACTCGGCCGAATCAGCCGAGTCAGTCCGAGTCATATTGTGACTCGGCCGATTTGGCCGAGTCGACTCCGAGTCAAGACCGATTCGGTCGTTTCTAAGTGGATCCTTCGAATTAGGTCTCGGGCTCGTCTCGGCGGGTGCCGAGACGGATACGACTCGGCCGAGTCTTATCCGACTCGGCCGAGTCTTCGAACCGTGATTTCAGTTGGCACTAGTATTTGAGTTTTCAAATATATGACATGGCTTAACTTCAAAACTCTCCATATATATATATATATATATATATATATATATATATATATATATATATATATATATAAAAGAAAACTCATGATGAGATATGGTAATAAGAACATGTGAGTTTTGTATATAATGGTAGTATGTGGAAATTGTCCAAGGCCTGGTATCATCATCATCATCTAAGTCTTTCTCCAACAATATTGGGTTGGCTATGGAGCACGTGTCTCCACAGACGATCTGACGAGGTTTTACAATTGGTTGTCAACCTAACATCTACACCTAAGCTTGTTGATTTCTTAGCCTCGGGGTTGTGAGAAAGACAGGGCTTGTGCCGATCATACATGGTTAGATGGAAGGTAGACTACCTAAAGGACAAAAGAGAAGGGAAGTGAAAGAAAAGAAAAGAAAACAAAATAAAATAGAAGTAAAAAAATCATAAGAACAAAGAAAACAATCCTTAAAAAAAAATAAATGAAAAGTAAGAAGAAAAGAGAGTCATACCGGGAAGATAACAAAAGAAGGAACCATTATATTACAAATGCCATAAAGGCATAGAAGTAGCAAGGAAAATCAAACAAACAACAGAAGACTATATCTGACCTTATTTTATCCCTATTTACACTTCTCTGGAGTTGGCTATGAGGATCCTTTTTCTCCATTCAATTCTGTTAATAACCATCTTCGTTATTAAGTTGGAGGCCATCATATTCTTTCTCATTGCTTGTATCAATATCTGCTTAGGTCTGCCCTATTTCTCTTCCTTGCATCTACTATTATTCTTTCACTCCTCTTTACTGGAGCACTCACTTTGTTGCACATGACGAAACCACCTCAAACAATTCTATGTCATCTTGTCTTCTGTTGAGGCTAGTTCTAGCTTCTTAAACAAACAATCAATTCTTTTCCTATCCTCCAGTGACTTGCCCACTCATTGACCTCCAGTGGAGTAGCCAGAACTTTAAACCCGGGGGAAGGGGGCACTTACACCAATCCAAATGCTCCTCCGGCCGCTCCTAAGAAAACAATTAAAGACAGTGGCATATGCACGATCTTTTTCAGTTAAAGTAGTAATAAACTTTTATTATATGAGATGTTTGAAAAACATTAAATGTTTGAAATCTTATTGAGAGTCTTAAAATATGTTTTCTTAAATGTATGTGGACGTTGAATTGATAAAATATGCTATTATTAAATTATTAAAATCTGATTAGAAAAAATTGTTATTAAAATCTGAAATTAAAATTCATGATTCGAGTCCAAAATTAATAATATGTTAAAAATTTTAAATTATTGTTTACATTTTAATTGCCTTCAAAATTAATCCCTGTTACCTTTTAAGTGGAGAATTAATCTACATGTCTGCTATTATAATCCTTAAATTTTCTAAACATATAATCCATCTTTACTGTTAAATTTGATTTATAAATAGTAGATATTCTTTAGTTAATTTTTTTCTTTTTTAATTTCCAATTTTCTTTCTATTTTTCCTTATTTTATTTCTATTATGTGTTGCAACTTAGGGGAAGTTAAAAGAGCGCATGGAAGACCGAAGAAAACATGAATGTAGGTAATAAGACAAGATATAGAGGCTAATGGTCTTAGTGAAGTTATATTGCTCGATAGGAATGAGTGGAGAAAGCTGATCCATGTGCCCGATCCAGCGTAATTCTCTTTTGGTTCATGTAGCCTACCCCAAATACTTGGGACAAATGGCTTAGTTGTTGTATGTGTTGCAGCTTGGAGACTCTGGGGAGGAAGGGAGCATAAGGACTAACATATTCTTCTTTTTGGTTAATAAAAAGTTTTGTTGGAGAAATAAAAAAGGTGAAGAAAAATTAGAAGAAATATTAAACATATTCTTTTATTAATAAAAAGTTTTGTTGAAAAATAGGAAAGAAAAAAATAAAGAAAAAAAGAAAAAATAAACACATTATTTGTATTAATAAAAAGTTATGTCGGAAAAAGAGAAAAAAAGATAAGGAAAAAACAATGAAAAATATTAAGTGTACGAAGATTAGGAATAATGGAATTTAAACCCAGGCCTCTTGCAAAGAGAAGAGAGCCAATTACCAACTGAGCTACAATACCATTATGCATATTAACCACAATATACCTTTTTATTGACGCAAACAAATAGAATAGGGCTATACAGTTTTTCGAGTGGGTTTTTGGGGGGGGGGGGGGGGGGGGCACGTGCCACCCCTTGCCCCTTCTAGGCTCTGGCCCCTGTCGACCTCTACATTCTCATTTCAGCTACACCCATTATGATCTATAAAGCATAGCGGGCCGTACAACTATTTTATCGAATCCCTTAAGCTTCATACTTCATAGGTATGCATAGTAGCCCAGAAGCACTCTTCTACTTTTAATCATTCTGCATAATGACCTCCTCAATCTCCCTATTATGGTTGATGATGGTTCCTAACTATAAAAAATGCTCACTCCTAGGTATTTTTTGACTCTCAGTGTTGATCTTCTCTTCATCTCTTCTACTTTAACTAAAGCTACATCTCATGTATTCTACTTTTTGCGCTGCTAATTCTAAATCCTTTAGATTCCAAAGCCTCTCTCTATTTTTCAACTTTAGAGACAATCACCTTTCTGGTTTTGTCAACTATTACAGTATCATCTTCAAATATCATACACCATGACATTTTATATTTATTTATGTCTAGGAAGTTCATCCATAACCAGAGCAAATAGATAACGGTTTATGCAGATCCCGGATATAAACCTATTGTGATAGGGAACCTATCTTTCTTCTTTGTCATTCCCACACTAGTGACGACTCCATCATACATATCTTTAGTTACATCCATGTAAATACTTACATATTAGACAACTTGTATCTGGAAATCAACCTGGTATAAGGTCAACTTTTACCTTGTACCTTCTGAAGGTTAAATTTCTGTTCAGGTATACGGTTATGTCCTTATATCTAATAAGATCCTAATACTTTTGTTTTTTATCAAATAAGCAATGCCTGTGTTTTCCTTATATCCAAAATCTGCAGAGCTATGTACCTTGTGGACATTAAGCCTTGGTGGTATAATTTTTCTGATACCCAAATTGGTCATATTTTATAGCCTTGTGCCATGCCAGATGGTACAAATAGGGCTGTCAAAGGTATCGGATAACCGATCTTTGTGGGAAAGTTTTTGGTTTGGATTTTAAAAACTATACCCAATTACTTATCGGGCCAGATTCAGATTCTTTTTTTTTCACATCTGATAATTTTTGAGGTTCAATTTGTATTTACTATTTCCAAAATCGAAAGCTAAAACCCTATTCAGTTAATATAGTGCTACAAATACTTTAAAAACTATAACATAGGTTTCTTTTCAGTCCTGTTTGTTTCTAAAAGAACACAATTCTGCCCTTGACATGGGTCAGAGAAAAATTAATTCTATGCTTTCAAAAGAGACCTTTCTCTGTTTGTTTACAAGGAAAAGAGGGAAATTCCATGTTAGTCTTGTTGGTATAGAGGAAATGTGCCCGTCTGGGAAAAGCACCACAATATGTGAAGACAAAGAAATGACACATATTTCAGTCTATGTTATTATTTTTATTAATACCCCAACGAATAGGGGGTTCTAGAGCCGTTAGTGTTGAACGAGTTTTCTAAAAATGATTAATTGTACTGATGTCTTGAAAATTATTCTCCAACTAGTTTCTTTCATAACAAACAGTGAAAAGGAGAGCAAGGAAAAGGGAAGCCCCATTTTGGCCCGCGTCAAAGCCCTTTCCAAGGTTTTCGCGACCTTCCATCGGAAACGAATAGGCCTAAGCCTAGAAATTGTGTTCACCAATAAATTTAAATTTTGAGAAGGAAGAAAAGGAAATAGAAGAAACCAATTAGTAAGCTGCATGTGCATACTTCTTAAAAAGCACATGTGATTATCCCATTAAATGCAATAAATATGAGTCCTTTTTGTTTTCAAATTTAGGAACATGAGCCTTGATTCTTAATGATCCAGAGTATTAAAGTTTCAAGAGTTCCCTTATGATTGTCCACTTTGGGTTTGTTTGTTTCTGAAGAAAGATCTTGGAAATGGTGGTAAAGTCATGATACTGGCCCAAAACTTGGAGTTTTCCTTTTCCTTGCTCCTCTCCTGCTCCTTGTTATGAAGGAAATTAGTTGGAAATCAATTTTTAAAATGGCAGCACAAAATCATCATTGTGGAAAACCCATTTAAGAGATTTTGGCTTTGAAACTGGTTGGAAACTTATTTGTTTGAGTATTTAACTAGTAAAATAATAATAACATGGTTATGATGTGCCATTTATTGTCTGTACTCATTTGAATGCTTTCCCAGATTGACATATTTCCTTGAAACCAAACAAGGGAATGCTAACATTAAAATCTACGCCTTTTCCTTTGAAACAAATAGAAAAACTGCCTTTCTTGAAAAAGTATAGATACGTTTTTTTCCTTCTAAATCTTGTCAAAGCAGAAGTATGTTTCTTTAGTAATAGCCAGCCACGTTCCTATTGTTTTCCTGCAACAGATTTATTAGACTAAGTATAAATGCGAAAGGATAAGGTTTTCTAACACGTCTCAAAGAGTTAATTATGTATCTTGAAGCATTATTTCAGAGTCTTTTTTCACACATGATTTGGTTGTTGGTGTCATACAATACAATTTATTGCTGAGGAGGCCCTTACCTTCAGAGGCACAATTATCATTTTTTAATCTTCAATTGTTTTTTCTGTTTCCACTTGGTCTGCCATGAAAATTCTAGCCTCCTTTCAACTGTCCGGTTTCGCTGCTAACTTTTTTCTCCCACCCATTTTGTTTGTCTTTGTTAGTAATATATTAATTTTGTACAGTAATACAAGTCATCAATGTTACAAAAAGCCTAAAATGTACCCGCTTTAGCTGAAACATTCCAATGGCGCTTTACTTGCAAAAGCTGTAGCAAGAAGCTTCTAGTCCACTTTACAGAGTTGAAGTACCACTTCAGTCTGAAAGCCCGTTTCAACCTGTTTTTTAGCGGACAAAAATGAAATGAAGGTGTATTCTCTTATTTATTACCTCCCTCTCACCTTTCTATGATTGCAGCCTCAGCCAACAACTAAATTGAGTGGTAAAGGATCTTGCAATGATGATAAATTCCCACAAATCTTCAAAAAGATTATTTCTTAATTATTTAGTAGTTTTGGTGTACAACTCTTTTATCTTTTTGCCAAATTTCTTAATTCTTTATAGTTTCTATTATGTACTCTTTTTAATCCTTAATAGTGATGTTCATTGTTATATCCACTTTTTAAGACTCTAAAATGGTTGATTCTTTGTTATTTATTACATATCGCTAATATAAACTACTCAAAAATTTCTTTAATATTCTTTTCTTATCTTAGTTATTACGTCCTCTATTTTTGAAAAAATTTCCACCAATTTCACCATTAAGATGTCTTATCTTTTATCTTCACATGTTTGCATTTTCCATCTAACATGTTTTGACTTATACTTATGGAGATACACTTGTGTAATTCCGGAAAGATTCGAGCCCTAATCCTTCCACTCAAATACCAATATCCAATATTCAAATACAAGATCCACTCTGTTGAAGTTGATCTATATTATTTAAAGTAACTAAAAATAAAAATCAAGTGTTTTGAATACTTTTTGCGCATCCATCAAGGGGAGCAAAATAGTCGGCCGAAAGTAGTGAGTTGATTAGATTTATGTCTTTAGACATACAAATTCTCGATCCAGCCATTTGATCATGATCTAAACATTAAAAAAAAACCCTACAAACCAATTTTTGTTAGGTTTTAAATATTCTACACCGTTAAACTAACAACTCACTATTTAGGCCGTTCGTTTTTTTCTTTCTAGATGCATGGGCAAAAATATTTAAAATACTTGATTTTTGGTTATTAGATACTTGAAATAATATAGATCAACTTCAACGAAATGGATCTTGTATTCGGATAATGTATGATTGTATTTGAGTGGGAAGGATTCGGGCTCGAATCCTTCTGGAACTACACAAGTCTATCTCTATATTTATGTCTTGATTTTTCTGGCATTCATTTTTAATTCTTGTACAACTTGTAAACTATTTTGTTGATGATAGAATGACTAAATTTTGATTTTTAAAATTGTCCTCTTAGACCTTATATTGATGAGATATTTATTATATTTACTCTAACATTATAAATCATTTATATTTTCAACATTGTATCATTCTTTATATAAAGATGCCTGGCACTATAATAGGGAGAAAATCCATTTTTCTCAATCACAAGTAGGTCTTTGTTTCAGTAGAATACTCACCTTTCAAGGTTACCGGTTCCTTTTGTTGAAGTAAGCTCAATGAAATTGGGTAATGTTTGTTTCTCCATTTGATTCTACAACATACATAAAGCTCAGGTATTTTTGTTTTATAGGTATTGAAGTTCTGTGTTATAGCATGCTGTTCAAGTGAGAACAATGTGTTTATTTATTGATTATTTATGTGAGTGAAGACTATATTTATAGTGGTGAGAGGGATGTATTTGAAGTCTGTTGCTTCTCGCATCTCTTACCTGATATGTATTTGAATTTTGAAGTCTCTGTTGGCTTTTTGGGCTTTTGGCTTTCACTAACAGAGGAAAAAAACAAGTTTGGTTCAAGCTAGGGTAGATACATTGGAGTCTTTTAAATTTTTTGCTCACACTCGTTCCAAGAGTTTTTCAGTTGCCAGTCTACTTTGGAGCGGAATATGGACTGACACAAAAAACATCACTTTTTGGAGGAAAGTTCACACAATTATTACCAATATTAGTTTGCTCGATATACCTCCGACTGAATCCTTGTAACATTTTTGGACTCATCCAAACATATGAGCAGCTGTAATATGACTTTCTCATGTCCTTCAAACAGGAAAGGACTTGAACATCATGAGACTGTTTTGAAATCTGTGCACACCTCAAAAGAAACATTAAGACGGGGGCAGAAATTTCAGATCACAAATTATTGCAATATATTTGATAGAAATATAAAAAAAATCAAGGCCTGCAGTGTAACTGGGAATACATAAGGTAGAAGTTGAAAATGCAATCCTAGCCTCAGAATCATTCTAGACTTCACGGTTCATGTCCTTCTCTACAGTTCAGTTTCTGCCTTAGAAGCCTTACTAGCTGAAAGATATGCATATATAACTTCCTTGAGAGATGAAACCTGCATAAATCTCCTAAGGGAAGAAAGTGAAGAAGGAAAAACAAAATTATAAATATGTTATCTTATGGGTAGCCAAGAAAAAAAAAAGGGTTTTCTTATATATACCCCCAAATCTTCCCTATTTCTAAAATAACCTCCCCAAATCTTCATATTTATAAAATAACCCACAAATTCTTTTCTATTAAAATTGCCCCTACTGTCAGTTAAAAGGAATAAAAAAAGAATATTCTCAGCATATGTTAAAAATTTATGAAATCCCACATTTACCCTTACACCTCACCAGCTCATCACTCTCAGCTGAATTGGATCCATCCCATTTCCCCTTCTTCTCTCTTTGATTATTCTCCATTCATATGTTCATATAAAATAAAAAAAAATCATGCCCCCTCCTCCGCCTTCAACAAAGAGAGATAGATGAAGAGAATAGAGTCCTGAAACAAAAAGAAAAAAATAGTTCTTTTTAAGAAAAAAATCATCTGGTTAACCTCTGGGACCACCTCCGCTTCAACCTCATCTCCGTCTTCGTTTGCTCCGTAGCTCTCATCTTCCTGTCCACCGTCTACTTCCTCGCTGACCCCGCCCGTCTTCCTCGTCGACTTATCCAGCCACAAGCCCAACGACGCCCTCAAGTGCCCCCGCCAAATGTTCATGGAGTGCTCCACCCTCATCGGCTCCTTCACCGCCGAGAACCTCGAGTTCCAGTGCAAGATCCTCGAGCGCTCTGCTTGTCGAGGACACCTACCTCCCGGAGACCGTCACCAACGTCCCCCCCAACCCCTCCATGGCGCAAGCGAGGAAAGAGGCTGAGCTTGTCATGTTCGGCGCCCTCGACGAGCTCTTCGCCAAGACCAATGTCAGGCCCAAGGACATTGGCATCTTGGTCGTGAACTACAACCTGTTCAATCCCCCTTGCTCTCGGTGATGATCATCAACCATTACAAGCTCAGGGGAAACATCGTGAGCTACAATCTCAGTTCATCACTCTCAGTTTGAAGTTATCTCACTCCCAATCCTTGAAGTTAGCCACCATCCTTATGACCATTTATATGAATGTTACAGTAACTATGTCGTCGTCAACGTCATCTTCATGCAGCGGCGAGTCGACGATCGATTGGTGGGGGGGGGGGGAGGGCGACGGAGAAAAGAGTATCAGAGAGAATCAGAGAAGAGAGGGATAAATTGGTAATTTACTTTAAAAACTGTTAAAAATTTAACAAGGGTATTTTTAGTCAAATTTAATAATTTGGGGGATAATTTTAGAAATAGGGAAGATTTGAAGGGTATATATAAGAAAAACCCAAAATATATGCAAAACTGAAAGATGGAAGGAATGGGAGTCGTAGCTTAGAAAATGTTGCTGCCAGTTCCTTTTGATTATATATGGTAGGGACACTAACTAATGTTAGAAGATAAATGAACATAAAAGTGATGATATACACACGAGGATGCAGTCTGTGTAGTGTGTACGCGTAATGGTAATAGAATTGACATATTACAGAACCATTTTTAAATTTGATGTCTCATGGTACTGTAGATTATATCTTCATCAGGGTATCTTGATAACTTCTACAATTATTTGAACATACAAAATGTTGGTGCTATACATAATCAGTTGTTGCTTGCAATCTTATTTGCAGGAAATGGACTTGGTTGAGAGGAATTCAAAGGTCGAGTTGGAAAAGGAACTCGCCGAACTGGACTCTAGTCAATCAAGTGTACAAACAGACAATTCTAAGACTACAGAAAAATTTAATTTGGAGAGTCAACCTCCAAAATATTTCAGAAAAGAAGAATTAGATGAAAAGAAACAGGAGCTGGTTTGTTGCGTCTTCATTTTCTGCAATAATTGGAAATGACATGCGTAATGAGGTAGTTAACACCACTTATTATTGTTGCCAGAGTTCAATGGAAGAGAAGGTCCAAAGATTGGAGGAAGAATGGTCAGTTGTTCAAGAAGAATCGATCAAACAACCACCACCAGGTTTATGATCATGGTTAACTTTACGTTTTCAAGTAACTTGAGATATGTGATGCTTATTGATGCCAACATGTTGACTTCCATTTTCATGTTAGACTAGTTTAAGAGTTATTTTCACAAAATCTTCTATCATTCACTTGCAGAACCATTGGAGATGTTCTTTTTGCTCAGAGAACTATATGATTTTTGAAAAGGATGAAAATGAACATATGATGCTTGATAGGTTTGGTGTGGAGTGAGAAAAGTGGTAATAAGGTGGGATTGAGGAGCAGGGGCATACCAGACAATGAGTGGATACCAGCAAGTAATTCTTTGAGAAGGGCAGTTAGTAATGGGTTGAGACCTTGTCTTTCCCTAAGTCCTTATCTATGTTGCATGGACACTTCTATCATGGAGCAATGTCGTGTCCGAAACATGTCCGCAGTCGTGTCCGACACACGTGTCGTGTATATTTTAAGAACTTGCCACGTGTCCGCGTATCGTGTCCATTTCAACTCACCGTGTCCGTGCAACATAGGTCCTCATCTCTTTTTTCACCTATCGAGCAAATAATAAGCATTTGTAGGCATATAAACAATATATCTAATGATTATTTGGTGTCATTTGATGATTTGATTATCAAATATAGGTTAGCTTCTTAATTACAATTCTCAGAATATTGGGATGATAGAACTCCAAAAATATAGAATATGAACCAAAATACATTCTTAGCCTGCACTGAGAAATTCATATATTTGTAAGGATTTACGGGGGTTGAGGATAGGATGAGGAAAAATCATCTGAGGTGGCTTGGACATGGAAAACAATGGCCGATGTGCTAGTCTGGAGTTAATTATCATATCAGTGACCTAGGATTGAGTCTGTAAAGATGATGGGCGGGCTGCATAGGGTCAATGGAAAATGGGCAGTATAGATGGCTTAAAGAATTGAGATCAAAGTTGTTGCTTCTGCTGTTCTTGTTGCCTTGTTGATATGAAAGTGAGGTGTTATATTGTTGACAAATAGATATCCAGTCTGATGGTTTTGCTAAACTGTTGAGTTGGTTTTGCAGTATAGTCTAATTTCTTGGTATTTTCTCCAGTTTCATATATAATGTTTGTAGTTGCATTCTTTCGGATCGTATGTGGTGCCTTTACATTATATCACTTTGATGAATACGCTTCCCTTACAATGAGCAACCACTTGCTAGTTATCATTTATTGTTGTTATCATGATCATGTATAATAATATTGTAGTGGTCAGTTTTCGACCATCTCGAGATCACGACACGTGTCCATCTACCCCTTGGACGATCATGGGACACGTGTCTATACCCAGAATCTCTGAAGGGTCTTAATCTCATCTAAACTCCGAGCTGTTCAAGGAGCCAAAGGATAGAGAGAGTCAGTTACGATTACCCCTATCTCCAAGCCAAATCTTCATTTGAACCCAGCAGTTACAGCTCGATAACGGATCAACCACATTGGCAGCTGGATTGACCCCAATGGATAAAGACGAAAGTGTGCTTTACCAATTCAAATCAGGATGTTCGGCTTCAAACCGCCTCCATGATAAGCGGTTAAGATAGGAGAAGAATGTTCAGTTAGATGAGGTCCTGTAACTTTATTCAAATACATGTATAAATAGAGAACCCCCTCCAACGAGAGAGGGGCGATCAATTAATCTTAGAAACTCTAGCGCTAGAGATCAAGCGACCACCATTGTAAGTTTTCTGATTATAGTGGAATTCTCTCTCCCTCCGTGTTTTCTCCTTTTGGGTTTTCACGTAATTCTTTGTTTTCTTTAATTTGATCTCTGAAATTCACCCATTTATCTCTGTAAATTGGTGCGTGGATAGCTCCTCTGCCGCATTTGGTGCTTTCATTGAGATTTTTGAGTCCATACTCTTAAGCTCTCCCCATCTGATACCTTTTCACGTCCTCAGAGGTTTCAAACAACCATGCCCCCCAAGAGCGCTAATCACCACGACGTCAACACCTCCGACGAACTCGAGTCATCAACACTCCCGAGGACAACTATCCAGCGAGTAGCCGACCTACAATGGCACCTGAGCGAACACGAACCCTGGCGGACCGTGAACGAGAGCCAGCCGCCATCCATTATGATACCGGCGAACGCTAGCGAGAAGCGGTCACAAATAAACCGCCAGCTTCTCACGTAAATGAAGGCCTTTGAAAAGTTCAAGAACGAATTATTGAGTTGAGCGCAAGTGAAGCCCAAATGGACGCTCCTCGCAAGCTCATCAACATCCCCTAGCTCCACCCGACTTACGTTTCAAGTTAAACCAAAGGCGCTCCCAAATAACCTCACCCCATGGGGATCCGAAGAGCCACAACACCGTTCCCCCATGAAAATGGATGAGGGGGCATCACGCCTCAACACTCAAGAGGACGGGAAATGCTCCTCGACATCAATGGAGACCAAAGACGACTTAGCTTTCACTCCTTTGAAGTTACTGATTGATAGATTTTTCATGTCATCAAGCATCAATATTGGGTAAGACTTCCCAAGCTAAGCAAGCGAGACCCAGATCCCCTAGAAGTAGGACATTGTTCTTTCATGGCATTTGGGAGCATACCACCCTGAATTGCTAGGTCCTCAAAAGGCACATCGAGGATCTATTTCAACGCGGGTGCCTCAATGAGTTTGTCCTCGATCAGGAGGAAGACCCGAAGGTCAGAGACACCCAAATGAAGCTATCGACTAAAGCACTTACTCATCAGCACCATTCGGGACGGGTAGCCCCGCAAGAAGCGGTGTAATCCTTTGTACTTGAAATAATGCCATGTAAAAGTATGTAATATTCAAGGAAAAGACTATTATCCCAATTCTTTAATGTCTTGTAAAATTTCAATGCCTTCTCCGAGTGCGATGGCCGAGTCAACAACCTATACGAGTCCTATCCTGACGGCTACCTCTCGAGAAGTCTCCTTAAAGATGGAGACTTGCCCATAATTTCTCGGAGCTCAGGCTATAAGGGCGTTGCCCTGACGGCTAGCCGAGCGAGTCAACAACCTATATGGGTCCTACCCTGACGGCTACCCCTTTGGGAGTCTCTTGAAAGACGAAAGACGGAGACTTGCCCGCGACTGCTCGGAGCTTTAGCCTACACGAGCCTTGTCCTGACGGCTACCCCTCGGGGAGTCTCCTGAAAGACAGAGACTTGTCCACGATTGCTCGGAGCTCAACCTACACGGACAGTTACCCGAGCGAGTCAACAGCCTATACGGGTCCTACCCTGACGACTACTCCTCGGGGAGCTCCTGAAAGACGGAGACTTGCCCACGACTGCTCGGAGCTCAGCCTACACGGGCCTTCCCTGACGGCTACCCGAGCGAGTCAACAACTTATACGGTCCTATCCTGACGGCTACTCCTCGGGGAGTCTCTTGAAAATGGGAGGCTCCGAAAGACAGAGGCTCGCCCACAAAGACTACTCGAAGCTCAACCTATATCGGACCTTGTCCTGACGGCTACCCGAGCAAGCCAAAAGACTATGACAGGCTATGCCTCGACAGTAGCCTCAAGGCAATCTATATTTTGTTCTTTCAACTATTGAGGAGCCTCCGATTAACCTAGATGCCTCCTCCTGAACAGCTACCTAAACATCTTACAAACACTACAATGAACGCAATGCCTCTACAAGCTACCAAACAAACTATAAACGGGCAGGGCACACGCTATAGCATCCGTACGAACACATCAAGAACAAGAGATGGCACAGTTGAAAAGGAGAAGTAATCACCATTATCGATGACAGAAGAAAGGTACGATTTTCTTATTGTAACAGTTACAAAAAAAGAAAAAGAATATAAATGGACTCGGTTAACTCCGCCTACGTCCGCTACTTTGACTCAGACAATCCTCGAGACCTCTCAGGCCAGCCACCGGTACTTTTAGTCTGATCTTGGCCCCTTAGATCGACGATTCCCGCCTTCGGTGATCACTTGGACCCTCGGATTGATAGCTAGAACCTCCAGCCCGACCGCTTGCTCCTTCGGCTGCCCCTGAGCCAGCCACTCGCGCCCTCTGTTCATTCGCCAGAGCTTAAGATCGTGACTTGAGAACGCAGCACCTGTGTCTCTGTAAGCAGATTGCCGTGGGCCGTCCAGAGTTCATTGTAGCAATCAATCTGACACTCCGAATTAGCCCTCAGCTCTTTAACATCGACCTCTCGGCGCTTCAAATCTCTCTCCAGCAGTCAGACTTGGCGCCTTAGCTCCAGCTTCTCGGTGCGTTCCCGATCGTTGATCGCCCAAAGTGTGGCGATCTCCATCTGATTGGAGGCGACCTTCTCCTATAACTCCGAGATGTCATCGAGCGCCTTCTTCAGTTCCTCAAGCCTTCCCAGGAGCCTCACCTCCAAATCCAGTTTCTAATTCAACTTCTTCATTTCCTCCAACATATCGGCCGATTTCAAAAACACCTCACATACCCTCTCTTCGAGGTCGCTCACCATCACATTGTGGGAAATCAGCACCCGATCCAGCTAGAGGGTAAGGAAATCAAGCACATCAAGCTCTATGCGACGAGGAAGCCCGAGCGGCGTCCAGAACATGCTCTTCGCAGCTCTCCTTCGACGAGCATTCAGAAAATCTAGCAATACTCTAGGCTCATTGTTGAGATCCAACTCCATCACCTCGTCCCCGTCCTCGGGGTCGCAACCTTCAGGCCTCATCCCAGGTTTCTCAAGACACATCCCACCCGACAGACCGGCCCCTGTGGAGCCCGAGTAGATATAGCGCACTTGTAGTTCCCGAGCGGTTTCATCTCGAGGACATGCTCCCCTTTCGCCTAAACCTGCCAAACTAGAGGCATGATCCAACAGGGCCATTGGGTCAACAGCTATGGGGGCCTTGAGGCACAACAAAAAACGAGACAAAATTCAGACAGTGGAGAAACTTTTCGTTTATTCCTTCAAAAAGAGAGTAACATTGGAACTATACAAAGATAAACAGAAAAAACTCTCAAACACTCACTTTGCCCTTCTTTGAGGCATCCGAGGAGGAAGTTGGAAGATCTGCCCCTTCAGTGGCATCACGATTCGAGGTTCCGGCGGTCGGAGCATCATCTGTGGGGAGACCAGTCATTGGGATAGCAGCGTCACTAGACAGAGCATGCAGAAAAGCTCCTGTCTCCGCTGGGGGGGACTCGTGTGCCAGAGCATCTCCCATGCCTTGACTTGCCAAGAAGGTTTCAACTTCAAGTAGATATCTCGGGACCGCGTCTCACTTCTCGTCCTCATATTCATCCCTGTACTTCTTGAATTTGAAGACTTTCATCGCCGTTGATATTGGCTCGTCACTACTCGGACACTCTCCTGCACAGACTGGGTACACACCTCATTTAAGTCATCCTCGAGGCATGCCTTCTCATCCTCAAAGGCAGCCTCTCCGACCCCAACACTGCTTCCGCCTCCTCAGCGCATCGACGTGCCTCCAGGTCCCCTGAATCAATTGCAGTTCTGACTTCTCGTTCAACAACTCGACATCTTTCCGCGCTACTTCGCACTCACCTCCTACAACTCGGAGTCCTTTTTCAACTCTGAGCTCTGCCTCTCTAGCTCTCCCCGAACCTCCGACAGCTAAGTCAACAGGGCTCCCTCTCCCTTGACTTTCCTCGTAGTCGCTTCAGCTCCACCTCCCGACTTCTCTGGACTTCAGCTTCATGGTTCAAATCCGCTTGGAGCCGAGAGATCTTGCCGGCCGCCTCCTCCCTTTAGGAAGCATGCTCCACTTCTCTTCGCAACTCAGCAATCGTGCTCTCCTCTTTTAGGGCGTCCCGGTGAGCGTCCAGCAATTCGGATGTAAGCACAACGTTCTGATGTTAAACAAGGAAAAAGTCAAACATCAACACAAAAATAAGTCAAAGAAGAAACCCGACAAAGCTTACCTTGAAGACCTCATAATTTTTCAAACGCCGTCGCTGGTCCCTCAAGGGAAGCACCTTGAGCTCCTTCAGTCCTGCAAGGAAGCCTTCATATCCCAGGGCAGCTTCCTCGCCCCCCCTGGTCAGAGAAATGGCCCAAACGTTGAGCTCGGAGCAGGCTGCCCCTAGGTCGGCACCTGAGGCCTAGCACTGGTACCCAAAGAGCTAGCAAGTTTGAGACCCTCGCGACGTTCTCCGCCAGCGAAGGCGCGACAGCTCCCTTCACCTCGAGCCTAGGAAAAGGCTCGAGCCCAATTTCAAATTGACGAAGACTCCACCGTCGCACCCTCCCGCTTAGGAAACACTCTAATTATAAGAGGATGCTTCTCTGGCACTTCGCCTCCACGATCACCGGCTCATGGAGCGCACCTGCACCCTCTTCGGGGGCCTCTGTGGCCAACGATTTTCCCCGAGCACCAGAATCTGCAAGCTCGGAGGGCCCCAGCCGAGCATCCTTCTTCACATGAAGCTGTCTGACATTTGAGGCCGGGCCAGGGGCACCGCCGACAGCAGATCTAGCATTTCCTCATTGGACTCATCGAAGCCAATCCTACCTCTTCTGCAAAGAAAACAAGCATTAAAGGGCTGCATTGCCGAGGAACAACTAATCTATTCGGGAGCTACCTCGTCGGGAAGGAGAAATCCTGAGGCTTGTGCGGGGCCCTCTTCCTCTTGACGGGGACCACTCGACCCTGGACCATTGGCCTCTCAATAATCACGACCGACAGGCTCTTAACTGAGGCCGTTGCCTTCGGGAGAACTGGGGGCACATGAGTCCTATTAGGATTCAGCAACCAACTCCAGTTACGACGGTCATAGTCCACAACAGTCAGCTCCTGCAACTTTAACCCGATCTCAGCAGTCAGCACCGCACCGAGCAACTGGGTTTAAATTCCACGTGGTCGGGATGACTCCATGCTCATCCTCTGACTCCGCCTCCCACGGACCAATCACTCGGACCACGGTGTCCCGCATGCCATGATCACTATCAACCATGTTGACAATGATCTAATGACCTTTTCGCACCCACTATGGGGCATGAGTAGTATACATCCTGGGTGGTCTTCCTCAGCACATAGGCTGTGCTGAAGGCCTCTCATCGACAGGCATCAAGGACAACTAGGGTACAGAGGGCCCCGACCCCTAGCACGGTACGCCAGGCCACCCCCGACAATTTAGAAGGGGCGATCCTATAGTAGGTTAGAATGCTGCAGACGAATTTCGTCAGCGGCAGCTTCAGCCCAAGTTCCAGGATCTGGGGAAGCATGTAGACACCATCGTTGGGCGACGACTTCACGAACTCAGTGTCTTGGGGGCAGAATTCGACCTTGATTCCAGGAGAGAGGCCAACACCATATCTTTCCAGGTATTCGTCAACATCTTCCTCGCTGAGAAGTTCCGTAGTTCTTGGATTGAAATCCATGCCAACCTTGGTGCGAAAATGGATCTCTTCCCCACCTCCACCATGACCTTGCTTCCGCTTGCGTTGCAAGCAGCGCCAGACTTGCTTCCCTTCATCTCCTGAGAAAAAGGGTTTGAAGAAAGATCAGAAGACAGGGAGAGCACATGAGGAAGAAGACGGAGATTGTCGAAACTCTAAAAATTGGGGATAATGTTGAGGGTTTGATAAAGATAGATGCATTAAAAACCCTCAGAAGTCGAGAAGCCACCTGAACAGAGGCCTACACGTGTCATGACGGATCGAATCTGAACCGTTGTACTCGATTCGCAGTACACATCTCGAGTGCCGTGCCTCTTCAAAAAGTGACGGTTACTTGACCGATGCAACGAAAAATTAGACACGCATTTAAAGCTTTGCCAGTCTGGTCAAGATTAAAAAGAAGCGACACAGAAAGCCTGAGGCTTAACTTAAGAAGTCTGCTCCCCTCACTTCTCCCGGAAGTTTCAGGAACTCATAATTCCCGAGGACACGTTCCTGACCACCCGCCAAAGAGAGAGAAGCAGAGGAGGCATCTATAGTGGTCAATTTTTGACCCCCTCGAGATCATGACACGTGTCCATCTAGCCCTTGGACGATCGCAGGACCGTGTCCATACCTAGAATCTCTGAAGAAGAGTCCTAATCTCATCTAAACTCCGAGCAGTTCAAGGAGCCAATGGATAGAGATAGAGTCAGTTACGAGTACCTCTATCTCCAAGTCAAATCTTCATTTGAACCCGGCGGTTACAGCTCGAGAACGGATCAATCACATTGGTAGTTGGATAGACCCCACTAGATAAAGACGAAAGTGCGCTACCAGTTCAAATCAGGATGTTCGGCTCCAAACTGCCTCCATGATAAGCATGTAAGATAGGATAAGATATTCAGTTAGATGAGAATCCTGTAACCTTATCTAAAAACAACCACCTGTATAAATAGAGAACCCCCTCCAACGAGAGGGGCACGATTAGTTAATCCCAGAAACCCAAGCGCTAGAGATCAAGCGGCCACCATTGTAAGTTTTTGAATTATAGTGGAATTCTCTCTCCCTCCGTGGTTTTTTTCCTTTCGGGTTTTCACGTAAGTCACTGTGTTTTTCTCTGGTTTGATCTTTGCAATTCACCCATTAATCTTTGCAAATTGGTGCATGGATAACTCCTCCGGGAATTACCCACCACAAATATGATGAGATTGAGAAAGTCTAATGTATGATTTTTCTGTTACCTTAGGTGGTTCTGCTCCTAAAACATGGGATTCCCTTGTCAATAACATTATTTACTTGTTAATTACAGGGTATGGGGAGAAGTTTTGTATTTTACTGTCCTACAAGTTTTTCTGCTACTAATATGAACATTTAGCATGTTTTTGGTTCTAGAGGAGGGAAAAATATTGACCATAAAATGTTTTGGTTACTGAAATAATTTGAAAGGGAATGAAGGGTGGAGCATATTTAAGCTATATTTTACTTTCAAGCTATTGCATTTTATGATTTTTTTAAATGTCATGAAACCAAAATGTTTACACTTATCGTTCTTTTACAACTTTTTTGTCTCCTGATGTTTGATGCGTAATTGTACTATAGATATCAAAACTAATAAAATATCTTTTTCATGGCATGCAGCTCAAAGGGAGAAGTTGTTGGAAAAGCAGCTTCATAGCCTGGTTGAACAACTGACAGCAAAGCAGGTCAATTTCCTTGTATTATATTTAAAATATACCCTCTTTTAGGGTTCCTTTTGCCTATGCCGTTCAGCACATTACTACTCTCTATGTTAATTGCATAGTAATAAAAAATATTCCAAATAGCGGACTGTAGCCGTTATGGCACCCGCTGTAGCGTTTTGGGCTCTCGACTGCTAATCCTCAGCGACTTACCCTAGCTGGTAGAAGTTGAAGTGGGCGCTTTAACGCCCGCTTACCTGTTGAACAACCGCTTGAGTAAAAATACTATCCACTAAAGCAGGTTTATCTATTTAACTCTTAACTACTTCTAGATCTAGACCCTCGTTGTAAGAAAAGAAATCTACTTATCATCCCCTTCAACTTCTCAAGCTTTGTCACCTTCTTTTCAAAGTAACAACATAGATCACTTCCACTTTCGCGACAAAAATTATCTGCTGTGACCGTCTACAATGAATTCATCATTGTTAGGAAGGTTAGTTATTCTTTTTCTAGAGTAAAGAATTGAGTCAGAGTGATTCTTTGATTCATTTTATGGTTTATATTTAATCCAGGGTTCGAAATCTTGGAATCGGAATCGAAATCTGCCTTTAGTTTCGGTATCAAAATTGACCATATCAACCATATTGGCCATTTCTTCTTGGCATTATCAGTCTCGGCCAAAAAAAATGAAAACATAATTTAAAATGTTTAAAAGTTGTTCAGAGAATTAGCATATTTTTGACAATAATTGATGAAATTTGAATCACATTTCAACAAAATTTGCATTTATGTTTCAAATATCGACTGACCGATATATGTTGGCAATATCATATTGAATTTTGAGGTACCCGATACGAGATTAACCGTATAATATCGCCTGATATTTGGGCCGAATTGCCAATATCGTTGATATTACCAATATTTATGGCCGCTATTGGCGGTATTTATAACAAATTCATTGACTAATACTGATATTGAGATTTTAATCATGATTATATTTCAAAGTAGTTGGTGCAAAGATTTTAATACATACAAATTTTTACATGAACATGCACAAACTAAAAATCAAAGAGATTGCTTGGATGAAGGGTGTCTGCATGAATAGGAAACTTATAGCACAAATCAAGCTTTTGATATCTTCTGGTTTGAGCTCAATATCTCTCAGGTTGCAGCAGACTACTTGGACCGAATTTGAAGATAATCCCACTTAGAAAACTCATGGCTTAATTCAGGCATTTGATATGCTTCTAATTTGAGTTCAATGTCTTCCTAGGGTGTAGTGTATCCCTTGGTGGTGGACCTTGTGTCAGACTACTTAGACCAAATTTGAAGATAATCCCACTTTGATCTTCATAGACCAGAATGGGATCACCAAGCAACTCCATAAACATTTCCTTAAAATTCTACCACTTTTATAATTTTATTCCAATCGTCGATTTGTGAAAGATCAAATAAATTTGCTTTTGGTTGGTGATTATGTGTAAAAATATCAATTAACATGTACCACACAATTTAAGAGAGAACACCACAAAGACCCAATTCATAAGAGACCTAACACCAAACTAAACAAGAATTCAATTCACAATAGAGACTCACCGTTATCAAGAGGTCAGATTCTCTCTTTTTCTCAACTGATCCCTTCTCGCTTTGATCTCACGTGAGAACCAGCCTAGCATTGGGGAGAAATTACTGCAGTTTGAGAAGAATCAGATTGGTATCGGCTAGCATCAGAATGGTATGGGTTGATACCAACTGATACAATTCTTATATTTGTGTTTCCAATCCGATTTGAGCGATTTTGGTTACTGGGCTCCGATTCTATATTGTTGTCGGCCGATTCCGATACAATTCTTATCAGAATCGACCGATTTTTCTAATCATGGTTTACTCTTTTTCTAATCTAAAGAGTGAATCAATAATTCTTCATTTTTCTTCTTCTTTTGGTTATTAGAAAGCTTTTTCTAGCTTTCTTGATTATTAATCAATTTTTGTCAATTGCTTTCCTCTAATTTTCGTTTTTAATTATAACCTATTGGTTGTTTCTTTATCTCTCCTCCATTGGTCCATGGTTCAAAGTCACTGTCTCGCTGCTGACTTGGCGGGCACTGAGATGCATCCGGTCGCGGTGTCGCGGATCGGTCTCGGGCGATACGCGCAAAACCTCACATAGAAAGCTAAATAAATTCTGAAAAATCATGACAAATCTTAAAAAAAATATTGACATCAATATTTATGTATCACATGTTCAAAACATATCACCTAACATACTAAACATAAAGATTAAGCATAAATACATGAATCATCGATAGAAACATACCAAAATACATGCATAATATAGTCAATTTCACAAAATACATGCATAAATATCTACATAATGTAGTCTTTTTCACATTGAATTACGATGATGCACTAAATCATTGCAATTATCCGATAAGTAGAGAAACCGATACTAGTAATTGCAGATCTCTCAAGTTGTGATCTGTGGTCGTAGCCACATTTCTCACCATAATGTTGGTCTGATGTCAAATTCAAACCCTACATTTGACCTTTAAGACTATGATAACTCCGTGAGTAATTATCGCTAGATTTTAGATTTTGTGTGGTATAGTAATTTGGATCCCACAATATAGCACCACATCGTTGGCTTCTACTAACACCATAAGTCCCTCCATAAACATTGTTGTTGCCCCCATTATTGTCATCACCATCACCGTCATCACCGTCGTCATCACCGTCACCATCTTCACCATCATCACTATTAGAGCTGGATAAAACCCTCACATCTTCACCACCACCATCATCTGTTTCTCTCACACCTCTACTTTCCTCACTACAACGAATACTTTCATTGAGGAATTTTGAAATAACTTTTTCAACTTTTTTAGTACTCTCCGATGATAACATGCTTTTGATTATTTTCTGTTTCGATGAGAACTTGTAAGGATCAATTATTTTTGTAAGTTTTATACTTCTAAATCATATCTAATTAAATTAAATTTAAATTATACTAGATCTATACTTTCAAATTAAATTAAAGCATATTAGATTTATATTTTTAAAAAAATGATATGTTAAATTAAATTAAAAATTAAAATTTAACTTAAAATAAATTTCAAATTAAATTAAATTTATATTATATTATACTACTTAAATTCGTAAATTAACTAGAGAAAGTGAGAGATTGGTAAAGAGAGAGACAAAGGGAGAGAGAAGAGAGAGGGAGAGAGACGGGGAGAGAGAGGGAGAGGGAGACAGAGAGACACAGAGGGAGAGATCTGAGAGATGAGAGAGGGAGAGAGACACACAGAGAGAGAGAGGGACAGAGAGGGAGAGATCGCGGAGAGGGAGAGACTGAAGAGAGGGATAGAGAGAGAGAGTCTGGGAGAGACAGAGAGACCTTTATAGAAGGAAGCACTCGACAGAGGCGGCGGTCTCGCCGGCGAAGGAAGAGGAAGACGACGTCACGGGCTCACGACGATCTCGCGGGCGAAGGCCAGATCTGGTTTTTTTCCTTTTAACCTCATGGGCTCACGGGTCTACAACGATCTGAGACTGACTCGGAGCCAACTTAGCCTCGACTTGGTCGAGTCAACCCGAGTTGTCCCGCAACTCGGTCGAGTCAAGGCCGAGTCGGCCCCGAGTCGGTCAAAACTCGCGGTCAACGGGCGAATCGGGTCTCGTTCTCGTGTCGTAACTGGATCGGCTGAGTTTTTGAACATTGATTGTCCTCTTATGAATAAACTCCCGTAGCAAGGACCTATCTCTTTTCTTCTCATGTTTCTTTTACACGCATTTTGCGTCGAACATTTAATTTAGTTATCATTAGAATTTAGAATAATTTTAATCATCATGTAGAAAAAATATCTATTGACTTTTAATTTTTTCTAATTAGATAGTTAGATAATATACTTAGCAATTTTAACACATTTCTATTTATATATTTTTAGTTAATTTTTAAGACCACATTTATGTTTATGTATATGTTTATATAAATTATCTATACATGTTAATTTTATTTATTTATTAATTTAAATTCCTACCCCGCTTTAGCGGCTGCTTAAGCTTTCGCTAACCGCTTTAGCACTTAGCAATACCCTCCTGTTGCATTCTGCTATTTGTACTCTTTTAATAACTTACAACTTTACATATGTGTGCATGAGCTTCATCTCTAAGAGAGTTGGCTATCATATGTGTGAACTATTACTTCTGTTTTGATTAATATAATTTGTATATCCTTTTTCTGTTCTATTAAATTTTACTATGACCTTTTCTTTTATTATCGGTAACTTTCATGAACTTCTTAACTTTCTCCACTGGGGGGTGTGTGGGGGAGTTGATATCATAAAGGCTTCATTCGAGCCAAGGATCGATGGATGTCATAAATGTCTTTTTACGGGTATTTTGGGTCAGGTTTAAGCCAGACTAGTAAAATTAAGAAAATTCTTTTCCCCATTATGCAAAAAAGAAAAAGCCCAAAGATTGAAAACAGAAAAAGCCTAAACTCATGTGATTTTTTTAACTCCATATTGGTACAATTATCCACTCAACATAATTACAATATACTAGTTCTCAGATCAACTTGAATAGTCTCAATGTATTCCATGTTGTTATGACTTACTCATTTTTTTACAAAGATTTTTTATAAAATATTGAGCTAAAAGTCCACTCATGTAAACTCGGTCTAAAACAAGGATGGGGAGTTGGGTGATTTTTCAAAATTAAAATATTTAGTCAAACTCAGTATTCTTGGACCCTGATCGGAACTTTTGCAATCCGCCCTAGCCTCCGTCTGGTTTGGTAGCCTCCACACAGTTGAATTATAAGAGGATTTGATAGAGCTTTTGTATGGTTTTAGTTTTGGTTAGTGTTAGGGTTAGGAGAAGACCCAGATATGGAGTTGCTCGAGGATGCCACCATAGTCTTCATCTTCCAGCAGTGGCGTTTTGGCTGGATCTACCATCGCTCGGTGAATTTAAGCAGACTTGGTGGAACTTATGTTTGGTTTAGATTTAGTCAGATTGGATGCAGAAAATAAAGATGAAGATGGTAAAGGAGTGGATTCCCAGGATCTGGTGCTACTCTAGGATAAAGATGCCACCACAGCCTCCGTCTTCCAGCAGTGCCGTTTTGGCTACATCTACCAATGCTAGAGCAAGGCGGTTCTCGCTTGGGGGGGGGGGTAGTAAGAAAGAGTAGTCTAGGCTTTAGATGCCATTGATCATTCTTGATGAAGGGTTAAGCCACCTTAGGTAATATTGTAAATACATCGTTGTTGGGGCTTGGGTGGGTTGAGGTCGAACATTGAGGCTGCTTTTGACCTGAGTTGAGGATTTCTAACATGGGCTGACAAGCTGATAATCTTTGGAGCATGACATCTTTTTTATAGGTTATGAGAACTGATGCCCACTCCTTCATTTGGTAGAAACGATTCATAATAAGGTTTGAAATCTGGGAAATTGATATCCCATATAATGCATCTCTTTTAGGTATCACTATCAGCTATTTCAACAGTTTTGCTGGTTTTGAAGCAGATTATTGAATTTTGGTAGTGGAAACTTAAAAAAGAAATTAATTTAATTTTCTAAAAAGTAGTAAGAAAACTAGCAAAGCAATATTTTGTTATGTTTTTTTAGCAATGATGAAGTTTCGATGAGGTTTTGCTGAAATCATGATAATTGACTAGCTGATGCACTAGAGGTGCAGTATATCAATGAATAATCTAAGATGAATGAATTAATAAATAAGTTAAAATTTGTTGATTTGGACCTAAAGAAGTTTTAGGTGCATGCAAAATACAAACTGATTGCTTAATTCACCTAATGTCATTAAACTTACATTTACTTTGCTTGAATTGTAGGGATCTAATTTGTGACTTCTATGGTTTGAACTAATTCAACATGCCTTCACAGATATTAAAGTATTTATTTCTTTTTGCTACTTTACATGGATTTTATGTTTAATCAATTATGATGATAACTCAATATGATTTTTTGGTTTAAAACTTTAGCTGCTGTTATTTGTTAATCTGTTAAATTATTTATTATTGAGGGTTATTTCTTGATGCATACATTTGTAGTAATCTATGCAGTACATATACTTCATCGAAGGAGACATACACGTGTCAGATACTTTTCTGACACTTGAATACTCCAATACTTGATCAATACATGTCGGTCACTCCTCTAATGTATTCTAAAATTTGAGACATATTTTAGACACATCAGAGATGTATGCTAGACGTAACCAAGACTACAAAATTAAACAAAAAAAAATCTAATTTTGAATAGAATTTACGGCTTTATTATTTGTAAATGCATTGCATTTATATAATTTGTCTTATTTCTCAATAAGGATCATCCCCATAATTATTGATTTATGTAACTCAAAAAATATTTTTTTTAACTAACATTAGTGTTGTAATCTTACAAAATCATGATACATATAATGAACATTAAGATACACAAGTATAGTTTAATTATTATCGTATGTTTATACATGTGATATTGTATTTTATCCAATATCTATATTTGTGCATTATATATATACATTTGTGTATCTATGTATATGGATACACGCAAAAACACAAATATATACATATAATATTTTTTCGTATTCATGTCGTATCCATGTCATAGTTTTTCAGAATTAGTATACCGTGAAGCGGTGGGAACCGACCGACCGACCAAGATTGGAGGTTTTGAAGGAGTGGTTGCCGGAAGATTAAAGAGAAGAGGAGAATTTGAGGTTTGGACATGAGAAGCATGTTCAAGATGCTTGAGACCGACTCTGACCACGAATAACTGAGTGAATAAAAAACTTTTGAAATTGACCCTAGAATGCTGGATTCAAAGTGGAGATGGACCAATGTGAGGGAACAAGGGATTCAATTTTGATAATGAGAACAGATTCACCATGGCAAGGAAAGTTATCGGGGTGCAACCATAAGTGTCAGATTCGGTGTCAATACTCATAGAATTGAAAACAAAATGGAAAAAGGAATGAGGAAGAATATGATATGATTACAAAGAGATGGATTCAGGGAGGCGATAACTAAAAATCAACTAAGGGGGGCAAGTTGGATACGATTACTACCAATTTATTTGCTCCAACGTATATGGATAAGTCATTACTGAATAAAATTGTGATCCGAATAGAGTATTCTCTACATAGTACATAATAAAATCACATCCTCAAATAAGAATGGGAAAGGAAAAAGAAAGCAAGCAGAGCATAGCATTGGCACCCGTACCTATTTACCTCTGGCTAGAGAAAAACAAAAAGCAACAACTTTCTAACGACAAAAGTCCCCAACTTCACTTATGAAGATTTTTACCAAAGAGACCTCTTTCCAATTTTTCTATATTAAAAACACAAGCACCCAAGTAACTCATAATCCGAAACCTCATACTATGTATACAACTATTGCAAAGCAGGAATTATTCTTCATAACTTGTTTTAATCAACCCTGAAAAGAGGACATACCAATTGGAGGAATGCAGGATCTGATGATCTCAGTCTGAGGGCTGGTTCAGTCGGAAGCAGCCTAGCTGGAAAACTCCTAGATCCCATTCTGGATGAGAGTAGTGACAAAGAAAGATGTTAAGTACTAAATTAGAAATAACTTTCAGTTTTATTGTTGAAAGTTCAGTGGAAGTTTAGTCTCCTTTCTTTCTTTAATAATCATTTACTGTGGAGAATCTTCCAATAACCAAATCAGAAGGACAATCATCTTAGATGTAATGAATCTCTAGTAAGTTAAGCACATAATCACCATCACAGGAAGCTTGACGACTGTCAGCAATGATAATATGTGACAAGATCATGTGGGCCATGATAAATTTGTCTATTTTTCTAAATTTGCTACTTGAGTTGCCCACTTACAAGCCTTGCAATTGATTCTGGGATTATTTAAACCATAGTATATGTTAATTACATAACTTTAAAAACGAAGGCACCAGGCTTATTATCTGTAAAAATAAAACTAAAAGTAAAAGCAAAACAGCGGTGTTTGCAAGCTATGTTGAATGGATACTTCAATTAAGGAGCCATATCAGTCTCCTTATGTGTCCAATATACTTGTTGGATACTTTTCTTAACGTATCCTAGGCGTATCGGAGATTGTAGCAAGACTAGGGAGTTATAAATTATACTGGTTGATGACACTCATTTGATTTGCAGATGATTTATATTATTTGTCCACTTTTTCAGGTATTTATCAATGTATAACTTGAAGGTATATTACAGTATCTGGTAATAACAAGTTTCAATTGTGATCTCATTGTAGAAGGTGATTCCAAGAACAATATTAATCAAATGTCAGGAGTGTACAAACTTCAATGGTTTTTCTATATCCAACACCTAAAAACAAGCATTTGATTCTTCTGCAAACTCAGCAACAAGTTCATGATAATCAAATGCCGAGACGGCGAGAGCCACTCACCTCCGCATATGTACGGCCCCGGGCGAAGCACGATGAGAAACCCAGCCTATGTGCAAGCTTCAGAAACGCTTCCAAATCTGCAATCCCATCAAAAACCCATTTACTAGGCATCGGTTCATGCAAATTCCAAGGGACAGAGATCTGAATAGTGTTCAATCCGAGCGCCTTTGCTCTTAAAACCCCACAATCGAGTGTCAAAATTTGAAATTTTGAAAAAAAAAAAAAAACCCATTTGGGGGCAATTTTGTGTGGAGGTTTACCTGGGGAAGGATGCTGAAGTAGTGGAGGTCACCCGATGATCTGAAATGGCAACTGTCCCTCTAGAACCTGTCGTCGAAGATGCTGAAGCTCGAGCTCTGCTTCTTGTTGTGATGGCGGAGATGAGAATGAGAGTGAGGGTGAGAGGAGAAAGTGAGGGGAGAGGAGCGAGAAAGGCGAGGATAGAGGGAGGCGAGAAGGATAAAGGGGACATTGCTGACAATGGAGGGGGGAAGTTGGAGCAGGGCAGGCGGTCGGACAGGGAGAGCGGAATGAGAGGGGAATAGTGGCATGTGAGGATTTTTTTTTTTTTTTGGCGGGGGGGTGGGGGGGGGGGGTGGGGGGGGGGGGAGGAGGCCTGAGAAGTTGAAGACGGATAGACAAGACGGACAAATTTCATATAGGACTCACAGGAGAAACCTCCCTCGCTTCGCTCGGTCGGTTTTGATTAACTGTATTCCCGTCATCCCGTGTCCATTCATGCATACTCATCTTCATATCCTTGTCCATGCTTCATAGGTAGTAATGTTTTTGTTTATATATCTTTTTATGATACAACATGATTGTTTTTTTAACTATGGTATTATAGTATAAATTTCATTATAAATTACTATGGTAGAACTTTAAATGTTTAATATTTTATTTTATTTTATGCTAATTTAAAATTGTATCAACTAGTGTCACTAATTATTGGCTGTCACTTTGGACCATAATTATTGAGTGTATCACTCTGGATCGGCTGGCTATCAAGCGATATTGGCCATTATCGAACACCAGATGATATGGGACCTTGATCGGCTGATAATGAGCATGCGCGAAATTCTATCTACGCAGATACATGATATACCCGATTGATTCCTTTATCAGCTGATTTTTCAAATCTTATCCATTGATATGTCTATAATTGGAAGGAAGAACCACCATAAATCTTCTTATATCATGTATAGTAGGACTATGAATGGGAGCCAGTAGTCTGGACGTATTGAAGAGATTCATGAGGCAAAAACAAAACAAAATGGAAGAGTCAATATATCAAGAAGCAACGTCCAAGAATAAAGGGGTAAAAATAACTGATGAGTACAAGCTGTGGCTAATATCCTAGACATTAAAGATGCATTCTGTGGGATCACAAAACCACTTTCCACCCTAACCTAATCATGATGATCCCACCGACTTCCTGGCGTGATGCCTACCAACAAGTCAAATAAATCAGTCAAACTGAAATAAATACATTTCCCATACTGATATGGGCATAGTGTAGTTGAGATGAAGAAATGGATAAGAAGGCTATCACTCTAAGTTACATATGTCACCACCTTAGAGTAAATAGCAGATAAATGGGGTTAGTCGACCAAGCTAGAGATACATGTAACACCACTCTAAAAAGATGCGACAAATCACCACTTCAAGGTCCCCTCCTTAGAGATACAGATAACACCTCACACTCTATCTATGGAATCCACCAAAGAAATGTGAGGAAAGCATAATGCTTAACAATAATCAAAATCATAGTGCCCTTTTCATTAGATTTTCCCAGATATTTGTAGGCTTGAAACACCCCTTCAAGTATGAGTATATCAGAAATCTAGAAGATTCATAAATGGCAGAGAAATATTAAAAGTCACATTTAAATGTCTTAGGAAATATCAAAAGACTGCATGCAGTCCAGTCTGAACACTCTATGGTATTTTGATGATAACTTTCTATAGAGGGCTTCAATTAATATAAGACCGGTTTTAAATGAAAAAGAGTCGAAATCTATCTAGCACATCAAACGGGGAGTCATTTGAGTTTCTCTAGAGAAATTTATGACCAAATTATTCACTGCTATGCATGCAGTCCAGAGAATTTGGAAAGTTATCTTGAGTTACTCGTGCTCCTGCATCATCTCACCCGGCTGAAAAAAAAACTCATCCTCGAGGTAAGGCTGTCATGATAGGGTGAAGGGTTAGAAACATTGAAGGTTGTTGATACACCATAATCGTTTGGGAGTTCAATCTTATATGCATTCTCGCCGATTCAACTAAGCAACTTGAATGGACCATCAACTCTGGCTTCAGCTTTCCATAGCGACCAGGGGAAAACGTTCCTTCCGAAGATGAATCTATACTAAATCTCCTTCCTTGAATGTCTGAGGCCTTCGATGTTGTTGGCAGCATTCTGGTACTTGCCATTTTGTTTCATGATGCGAGGTCGAATTTGTTCATGCATCTTTTGGAAGCTTTTTGCTCGTTCCACTGCGTCTCCACTGAATTGTTGAGTTACAGGGAGTGGAATTAAGTCTGCAGGACTAGTTGGATTTCTTCCATTGACTACCTCAAATGGACTTGCACCGGTTGTTTGGCTAGAAGACTGGTTTTAAGCAAACTCCGCTGGTGCAAGTACAAGATCCCAACTACGAATATTATTGCCCACCAAGCTCCTTAAGAGATTCCCAAACTTTGATTTTCGACTTCGGTCTGACCATCAGTTTGTGGATGGTGAGACGAGCTGAATTGAAGTTGAGTGCCAGTTTCCTCCACAAAGTACGCCAGAAGTGATCTACAAACTTTGGATCACGATGAGAAGTGATTGTTTTAGGAATTCCATGAAGCTTGACAATCTCTTGAAAATAAAGATCATCAAAACGAGAAGCATCAAAAGTTTTATTGCAAGGAACAAAATGCGCCATTTTGGAAAAACATTCGACCACCACCATAATAGAATCTTTGTTCCTTTGCGTTCGGCATAAACCCAAAACAAAGTCTAGGCTAACATCTTCACAAGGAGCTGTTGACACCGGTAAAGGAGTATAGAGACCATGGTTCAAAGTCGCTGTCTCGGCCGTCGACTCGGCCGGCACCGAGACGGATTGGTCTCGGCGACTCAAATCGGACTCGGACTATACACGCAAAACGCTATATAAAAAAAGCTAAAAAAATTATGAAAAAATCATGACAAATCGTAAAAAAAATGTAGACATCAAAATTCATGTATAACATATTCAGTGTTTTAAATGTCGGTCGACATTTCGTTTTCAAGCCCTCACCACCACGACATCCCCACCCACATTTGAAATGGCATTTTAGAAAATGTCGGCCGACATTTCGGGAAAAATCCGATATGTCGGCCGACATTTTCCCGAAATATCAGCCGATATTTTGGGAAAAACCTAATATGTTGATTGGTCTTGGAAGTTAGAGCAATTGAAAAATTTTAACAACGCATTAGTGAATATATGCAAAATGGTTAAGTTAATTATACATATCCTAAATATATTTATGTAGTTTTGCATAAGTTGTGTATGTATTACCTTGATAAGAATTTTTAAATTACATTATTTAAGACATATATGATATATATTTGTTATCCGTCATGACGTCCGAAATTTACTAAATGGCCCCGAAATATCTCCGAAATCCGACATCCGATTACGACATACGACATTTCCCTGATATCTGACATTTAAAACACTAAACATATTCAAACATATCACCTAGCACATAAAACATAAAGTGAAAGTATAAATATAAGCGTCGTCGGTAGAAACATATCAAAATACATGCATAATATAGTAAATTACACAAAATAATTCATAAGTACCTGCTAGTATAGTCATTTCCACATTGAATTGCGAGGAGGCATAAAATCGTCATTATCATCCCCGCGATAAGTATAGAAACTAGGTATATAGTTTTCATAAAGATAATAATATGTTTGTGGGTGAGATCCTGTAGGCTGAGATGATTGGCTAGATCCAGCATCAAAGTAATATAGCGGTAGGGGTTGTGCAATATCAGCTCCACTGTGATAATACCCAAAATCTCGATATTCAGCGCTGCTAGTAGAATATTCACCAGTGTTAGAATAATCAATGCTAGAATGTTTGCCAAATGTCAAACCCAACCCCTGTAAATGGCCTTAAAAAATATGATAACCATGTGAGTAGTTATCATGTCCACTCGAATAATCATCGCTAGAACTCGAATAATCATCGCTAGTACTCAAATGATCTGTATCTTGTGGCATAATATTCCGAATCCCAATGCCTATGCTGTTGCGAAATCCTCGCTCGGCCTCCATGATTTGTATCTTGTGTGGCATAATATTCTGAATCCCATGTCATAACACCACCTTGTTGGTTTTCACCAACACCATGAGTCTCTTCATCATTACCGCGATCACCGCCATAACTGCCATCATCATCACGATCGTCACCGCCATTACCGCCGTCATCATCACCGCCATCACCATCGTCGTCATCACTACCATCACCGCTACTTTCGTCACTACGACGAATACCTTCATCCAACCAACTTAAGTCATCTGGTGGTAACATCGGTTCTTCCTTTCTAATCCACTCATCCAATATATCATCATTGAAATATTATTCAGATCAATTGGGTTGTAATAATCATCAGTGTCGCTTTGCATGTCAATTTTCTTGCTCGCAACCGCATATTGTAATGCACAAATACTAGTTTATGTAACTTCATTGCCAACTAGTTACGCAATTTTGTATGAATCAGCGACAACGTGCTCTAATTTTTTTCATAACCCAACAAAAAACATGTTTGGCTTAAAACTTTGATGGCAATTTTCTGCAGATTGGGAGCTTCTTCGCCATAGTTAATCTATCAATCATCTGGAAGAGATTGTTGTACTGATCTTCTAGTCAGTAAGCTTTCAAATTCTCCAACTCCATTCACAAATAATTTTATCTGTGAGAATCTACATCATAAGTGTTAATATTTGCATAACATTATATTGATGGCATAAATAAAATATTATTGGTTCATTAATAGCTCTTGCTTGTTTATTCAAATCCGGCTCCAATCTTTTAATGACCTCCTTTAGTTCATTTCTTACTTCTGAATGTATAGAAAAGTTTTTTGAATATTGTAGTGTTGGATTTAAAAAATATGCTGCAATAATGTAAGCACATAATTGTTATGATATGACAGTTTCAATTTCTAGTCAACAAATATGATTTCTAGGCAAATGAATTACCAGCAGCATGTAAGTGTCTATGTAATTGTCCCTCCCATCTTCTATCAATGATATCCCAATACTTCTTTCAGTTCTTATTTGATATCTTTATAGCCAATTTTGCTCTATCCATAGTTTCATATATAATAGATAATGTAGGTTTCTTGTCCTGGTCCACTGTCTTCAAGACTCTAACAAGAGGATCCATAATGTTTTGGACCTCTCTTGCCTTCTTCCAAAACCAATCAGTCAGAATGAGGTTAGAAACCTTATCTCTCACACTTTTACTCCTTTCCTTGTTGAATTCACGTCATTCAGTTGTTGTACACATTCTTTTCAAATCTTGTTCATAGTGGATAAGGCTTTCAATAGAAATAAACTCGGTGGCTAACCGTGTTATACCTGGTCTCAACAAATCTCTATCTCTGGTAAATAGCTTTATTAATTCACCATTTTGAGGTTATTGTAAATGAATGATGTGATCATCTTAGCATCATTTAATGCCTTGACTGATTTTTACTGAGTCAATATCTTCAAGTATTAAATTAATGCAATGTGCTGCACAGGGAGATCAAAACAAATTTTATCTTCTCCATCAACAAGTGCCCATCTACTTTGAAACTTGCCTCATTATTTATTACAACTTGCATGATATTTTCTTCATCAACAACTTTATCCATTAGCGAGAATATATATCACCAGTCTTCGGGATATTAGTAATATCAACAGAAGTATGGTAGATCATGCTTCTATCACAATAAATCATGAAATTAATAATATGCTTTCTATTCTGGGAACTCTAGCCATCACACATGATACATACTGCAGCCATTTTGCTTTTATTGAAGCAATATATACTTCAATTTCTTTTGTTTTCGCTAAATAAAGATTGCCAATCTGGTACCATGTAGGGCTTTTTCCATCTGGGCCTGCCTCCGCAATAGTATTAATCATGACTTGGTAGTAAGGACCACTATCAGCTGCATTGAATGATATTGCATTGTAGTGGAAGAATTTCGTCATGGATTTTCCTACCTTTTTAATATTCTCAGTTGAGAACATGCTTTTCATTGATTTCTGTTTTGTTGGAAATATGTAAGGATCAATTCCACGTGCTGGAATTTCAGCTTCTCTAGTAGTAAAACTCCGACGCAATTCACGGTTAATCCTTGGTCCTGAAGGCTACGAACTACTGCCACCAGTATCTCATGTATGACCTTCTGTCACTCTCTAAGCTATTTCATGACTTTCTTTCATAGTTTGTTTTAATTGTCTTCTTTAAACTCCTTCCAAACTACCAACTTCTTCAATTTCATTATCAGAATCTTCATCGGCCACATCATAAAAATCTCTCACTTAAAGATTTCATAGTCGCCCTTTTTTGGATTTTATAGCCACTCTTTCTTTGCTAACTTTGAAAGATGTCTCATTATTTGATACTTCTTTTGGTACTCGCAAACATCCTTCCACCTGATCGGGTACATGTGCTGTATGTTGCCTCAATCTAGTGATACACCATGAACTTGTTTTCCACAATAATTATACTTCACAAGTTTTTCACTTCCACCAATAGGGGTACCATAGTCCCATCCAATATCGCGTTACTTTGGAGCCATACTGAAATTTAAAAAATTATCTGTTAAATTAAATTAAAAAATAAAATTAACTAAATTAAAATAAATTAAACTAAACTAATTTATACTAGATTAAACTAAATTAAATTAATTACCTAACTTTGAAAAATTATTAAATTACCTAACTTAATTAAAATTACAAAATTATATTAATTAAACTAAATTAAGTTAAGCTTAACTAAACTAATTTAAATTAATTTAAACTCAAATAAAGAAAAAGACTGAGGTGGAGAGAGGAAACATAGGGGAGAGAGACTGAGAGAGGGACTGAGAACAGAGGGAGAGAGAGATGGAGGGAGAGATCGACATAGAGAGAGAGAGGGAGAGACGCAGTGGGAAAGAGACGGAGAGGGAGAGAGTTCGACAGACAAGGAGAGGGAGAGAGTTCGACAAACAAAGAGAGGGGGAGAGATGACAGAGAGACTGAGGGAGAGGGGTAGAGGGAGGGAGAGAGGGGGAGAGATCGACGGAGAGAGGGAGAGACGTAGAGTGAGGGAGATCGACGGAGAGAGGGACAGAGGGAGAGATGCAGAGGGATAAAGGGACAGAGACGGAGAGAGGGAGAGACGCAGAGGGGGAGAGCGACAGAGGGAGAGGGGGAGAGAAGACAGAGAGACTGAGGGGGAGAGAGAGGGACAGAGGGAGAGACGTAGAGGGGGAGATATCGACGGAGAGGGGGAGAGAGAGGACATAGAGACTGGGGGGGGGGGAGGTCAAAGGGAGAGAGTGGGTACTTGGCCGGCAGAGCGGGCGATGACGATTTGGATCTGGAGAATTTTTTTCATTGCCTTTCTATGTTTATATGCGTCACCTTCGATCACGGGCGAAAAGGGGTGATCCAGTCGAACCCGGATCGGGTTGACTCGGAGCCGACTCGGGCAACTAGGGCGAGTCTTGGAAGACTCGGCCGAGTTGGCCGAGTCGGCTCCGAATCGAACCTGATCCGGGTTCGACTCGGATCACCCATTCGACTCGGGCATCCGAGTTGTCTCGGACCGAGTCGTATCCGACTCGGCCTGGTCGTTTCCGACTCGGCCGAGATTACGATCCCTGATCACCAGTATTTTGTGAAGGACTCTTAGCAATGTGACAAATACACATCGTTTAATGAAGGTGTTAATATCTGGATGCAAACGCGGCCAGCAAAAATGCTTTTGAAGTAATGTCATCGTTTTATCTCGTCCAAATGTCCACCAAGTCCTTCATGAGTCTCCTTGATAATTGCTTGTAGGAGTGAACATTCAGGAATGCATAATTGATTGTCCTTGAATAGAAACCCATCAAGTAATGGGAATTGATTAAAGGTCCTTTGGAACATTCCGCCCCAATCTCGTGGAAGAAAGGATCGACTGCATAAAGTTCCTTGAGAACCTCGAAAACTACTACTTTCACTTGCATGGTAACAAGCAGAGAATGTCTTCAACTTAGTGCATCGCTACCTGATGTTGAGAACCTATCTTGTGTTTGAGATGAAAAGTATAAGATCGTAGAAATTCTACCCGCTTGGCATGTCTAGAGTGTACTACAATGTAGTTTATATTGACTATTGATATACTTGAGTGCTTCATGATCTTCTTGCTAAGTACGGCAACAGTTCCCACATTAGAAGCATCCCACATTAGAAGCATCACAATCAACCTCAAAGACTTGGCGAAGTCTGGAAGAGCAAGAATGGGAGCTTCAATCATTTTGTGCTTGATGATTTCAAAACTCTTTTGAGCATCAGTCGTCCATCTGAAAGTACCACCTTTTAAGCACTCAATGATAGGGGCAATAATAGTGCTAAACCCTTTGATGAATCTCCGATAAAATGAGGCAAGTCCATGAAAACTTCGGATGTGATGTATAGTTGCAGGCACAGGCCAAGAAGTGATTGCTTCCACTTTTGATGGATCCACCTCGATTCCTTCTGCCGAGACAATAAAGCCAAAAACACTAGACTATTAGTTACGAAATCACACTTTTTGTAGATTAGCTTACAACTTCAGCTCTCTAAGAACTTCAAAAACTTGCTTAATATGCTCCATATGTTCTTTGTAATTTCAATTATAGATGAGAACGTCATCGAAGTATACGACAAGAAATCGACCAATAAAAGATTTGAAAAGATGATTCATGAGCCGCAGGAAGGTACCGAGAGCATTCGAAAGTCCAACTGACATAACCATCCATTCATATAGATCATCTCGAATTTTGAAGGCTGTCTTCCACTCGACACCTGGCCTCATTTGGATTTGATGATATCCACTATGAAGATCAATCTTAGACAAGAAAGTAGCACCATCAAGCTGATCGAGCAGATCATCAAGTCGAGGAATAGGAAAGCGGTATTTGATGGTGATTTTATTAACTACTTGGCTGTCCACGCACATACGCCATGATCCATCTTTCTTCGGTACAAGGAGGGCGGGAACAACACAAGGGCTCATGCTTTCTCACACCAATCCTTTGGCTATTAGGGATTCAACTTGTCGTTGAAGCTCCTCGCTTTCTTTCGGATTCATGCAGTAGTGACCTTTATTTGGAAGAACAACACCGCTCACAAGATCGATGCAATGTTCTATCTCTTTCATGGGCGGGAGGCCGACTGAAATCTTTTTTGGAATAATATCCTGGAACTCTTGAAGAAGAGGTTTCGTTATCGGCGGAACTCCCTTTTCTTCTTCATTCCCCTCCATGACCACTAATGCAACCCCTCAAATTCTCAAACAAATTCTTGTTTAGAAATAAAATTATTCCCTGTAGGATTTAGAGGTTTCGAAGAAACCTTCATCTTGGAAGAAACCCAAGACAATTTTACTCCATCCTTAATAAAAGAATAGGTATTTTTGAAACCATCATGGATCACCTGTCGGTCGTATGCCAAGGACGACCAAGTAATAAGTGACACGCATCCATGGAGATTACATCACACAACACCTTGTCTTGATATTTGTCACCAATAGAAAATTGTACCAAACACTTCTTGCTTACTTTAATTTCAGCTCTTATACAAAGCCACAAAAGCTTGTAAGGGTAAGGATGATTTTCTGTCTTGAGATTCTGCTTATCAACCATGGTTTCTGCCACTACGTTCTTACAACTTCCACCATCAATAATAATGTCATACACTTTGCCTTGTGAAGTGCATCGTGTATGAAATATATTGTTGCGAAGCCAAGAAGTATCCTCAATGGGTAATACATTCAAACTTCTCCGAACAACAAGAGTCTCACCATGATCTTCATAAATGATATCTTCTTCTGCTGGATCTTCATCAAAGATGGGTGATGACTCCTCGAGTGACTCCTCAGGTATAATCTCCTCTGTGAGGGTAATTATCTTTTGATTTGGACACTCGGAGGCAATACATCCAAATCTATGACACTTAAAGCACTGTCGAGAATTAGGAGTTGTGGTAGTTCACTTAGTGTTTGTAGAAATATCACCCCTTGCTGGAGCTTGTGACTCTATAGCTTTTGTGGGTTGTGAACCACTCGGAAGCGTTCCCAAATGATCAAGTACCGCCGCTACTCATTGGCAGACGCTTTTCTTTAAGCTGCTTCTTTACCTTCTTGGCGAGTTTGAAGACATCATGATATGACCAATAAGGTTGGAGTAAGACCACATCGTGAATCTCTTGATGAAGTACACCAAGAAAACAAGCAATAGTTTGCTCTTCCGGCTCCGAGATGCCTCACCGTAACATGAGATGGTCGAGCTCCTCAATGTATCCTTCTATGGATAAATCATTTTGCTTGAAATTGTGTAGCTTGAGATAAGTATCTTGCAAGTTTCTCTGGTAAGAACTTTTTCTTGAGCTCTTCATCTTCTCCCAAGAGATGATTTTAGGCTTGCCCATATGTGCTCGCCTAATTTTGAGTTGCTTCCACCATATAGAGGCATGTTTCTTAAGCTTGATAGCAACAAGAAACTTTTCTATGCTCAGGCACCTCTTTGAACTCAAAGACTCGCTCAATGGTATTGAGCCAATCTAAGAATTCATCGAGTTGGGTTTGACCTTCATACGCCGTAATGTCAACTTTGATATCAAATCCTCGATGAGAATCATGACTTCTTCGACCTTGGCGATGAGAGAAAGCCTCATGTTCACTTGTAACTCGGTTATAAGCTCGATGGAAAGGGTTAGTCTCTTCCTCAGTAGTACTCGAATAATCCTCCTCTGAAATATGATGAAATCGTGATTGAGATGTTCCTCGTTGTGCGAGCTGCTCTTGGAGTTGCTTCACTTGTCTCCTTAATTCTTCCAACTCGATATTGCGAAGATCATGTCACGAGTTGGGGTTGCGGGTTACATTAACATTGGGTCTTCTTCCTTGACACCTAAACATGATCACCAAAGGCTCTGATGCCAATTCATACCGACACAGTGTAGTTGAGATGAAGAAATGGATAAGAATATCGAAGGATACATATATCATCACCTTAGAGTAAATAACAGATAAATGGGGTTAGTCGACCAAGCTAGAGATACAGATAACACCACTCTAAAGAGATGTGAGAAATCACCCCTCCAAGGTCCCCTCCTTAGAGATACAGATAACTCCTCACACAATGTAATCCACCAAAGAAATGTTAGTAATGAGGAAAGCATAATGCTTAACAATAATCAAACTCAAAGTGCCCTTTTCATTAGATTTTTCAAGATTTATATAGGCTTGAAACACCCATTTAAGCATGAATATTCAGAAATCTAGAAGACTCATAAGAGACGTATAAATATTAAAAGTCGCACTTAAATGTCCTAGGAAATATCAAAAGACTATATGCAGTTTAGTCTGAACACCATGTGGTATTCTGATGTAACTTTCTGTAGAGGGCTTCAATTAATTTAAGACCGGTTTTAAATGAAAAAAGACTCGAAATCTATCTAGCACATCAAACGGGGAGTCATTTGAGTTTCTCTAGAGAAATTTATGACCAAATCATTCACTACTATGCATGCAGTCCAGAGAATTTGAAAAGGTATCTTGAGCTACTCGTGCTCGTGCATCACATATTGTCATACTTAATTCTCTAGTTGGTTGGGCTACTACCAATCGTTTTAGTATTACCGAGCTACATATTTTTGAAGTACTTCCTATTGCTACTCAAACTGTCGACTCCCCAACTAGCTACTTGCTTTCTCAACTTACCCGATGTATTGATTAGGAAAACAAACAATCAAGACAACTAGCACTCGGCGCACTATCACAAACTCTGATGCAATGCTAGAGCGGAAACCTCATAGTATCACCAAACGTTGCCATGATAATATCATCATTATTTGATTATTTGGTAAGCACCAAGTATTACACCCAAGTGTATAATACAAAGCATCACGAAAAACTGAAGTTACTGGACCGCTCCATCTCATCTTAAAAATCTTAAAAGTTTATATTGTTCTTTGTATACCTTGCTGGTGTATTTTTCTTTGTATAGCTTGCTAGAACAACATGAAGACTGAATTGAATATCAGTGTTTGAAGACTCGGTCGAGTCGTATCCGACTCGGCGAGCTTCGAGACGACTCGGAGGCCTGACTCAGTGGACTCAGCCCAGGGGAGCCTGGATCAGCCTCGACTCGGAGTCAAATCGGCCGAGTCTTCTCTGACTCGACCGAGTCAGCCAATTCGACTCCGAGTCGATGCCAATTCGGGCTCGCAGTTGTTCGCCCCGTGACGCGTTGCCTATAAAGCGAGAAAAAAAGAAAAAAATCAGACTTACCTCTCCGGTCGCCGCTCCTCGCTGGTGCTCCGTCGATCGCCTATCACCATTGCGATAGCTCCAGCTCCAGCTACCCCTCTCTTTCCCTCTCCGATTACTTCCTCTCTCTACCCTCAGTCTCTATGTCCCTCTCGCTCTCTCCCTATGTACTCTCTCCCCCTCTCTCTTATCACTCCCTCTCTCCCTCAGTCTCTCTGTCCTCTCTCCCCTTATCCCTTTGTACTCTCTCCCCCTCTCTGATCGCTCCCTCTCCTTCTGACCTCTCTCCCCTCAGTCTCTCTGTTCTCTCTCTCTCTCTCCCTCTCTCCCTCTCCGTCTCTCTCCCCCCCTCTGTCCCTCTCCCAGCTCTCTCTTCCTGCCCCTCTCTCAGCTCTCTCTGTCTCTCTGTCCTCTCTCTCCCTCCCCCTGTCCTCTCTCTCCCATCTATCTCTGTCCCTCTCACTCTGTCTCTCTTTCTCCTCCTCTCCGTTCCTCTCCCCCTCAGTCTCTCTCTATTTAACAGTTTTTAATTTAATTTGGTTTAATTTAGTTTAAATTAATTTAGTTTAATTTAATTTAGTGATTTTATTTCAGTTAGGTAATTTAGTAATTTTATTAAAGTTAAGTAAATTAATTTAAATTAAGTTAGGTAATTTAGTAATTTTATTTAATTTAGTAAATATAATATATAGTAAATTTAATTTATTTTAAGTAGTTATGATGTGATTTAGTTAATTTAGTTAATTTTAGTTTTAATTATGATATGGATTCTCACAGATAAAATTATTTGTGAATGGAGTTGGAGAATTTGAAAGGTCACTGACTAGATGAGCAGTGTAACAATCTCTTCTAGCTGATTGGTTTAACTATGGCGAAGAAGCTCCCAATATTTAGGAAATTGCCATCAAAGTTTTAAGCCAAACATGTTCTGCATCGGGTTGTGAAAGAAATTGGAGCACGTGGTTGCTAATTCATACAAAATTGCGCAACTGGTTGGCAATGAAAAGTTACATAAAGTAGTGTTTGTGCATTACAATATACAGTTGCGAGCAAGAAACTTGACATGCCCCAAAGCGACACTGATGATTATTACAACCCAATTAATCTGAATAATATTTTCAATGATGATATATTGGATGAGTGGATTCGGGAGAGAGAACAACCGATATTACCACCAGATGACTTAAGTTGGTTGGATGAAGGTATTCGTCGTGGCGATGAAAGTGGCGGTGATGGCGGTGACGACGACGATGGTGATGGCGGTGATTGATGACGGCGGTGATGGCGGTGACAGTAGTGGCGGTTATGGCGGTGATGGCGGTAATGATGAAGAGACTCATGATGTTGGTGGAAGCCAAGGAGGTGGTGCTATGATATGAGATTTAGAGTATTATGTCACATACAAATCATGGAGATCGAGCATGGATTTCGCAACAGTGTAGGCATTTGGATCGGTTGGTTGATTTGAGTTCTAGCGATAATTATTCGAGTGGACATGATAACTACTCATATGGTTATCATAGTCTTGAAGGCCATTTACATGGGTTTGGTTTGACATTTGGTCAACATTCTAGCACTAATTATTTTAGCACTGATGAATATTCTACTAACAGCACTGAATATTGAGGTTTTGGGTATTATCACCATGGAGCTGATATTGCACAACCCCTACCACTATATTACTCTGATGCTGGATCCTTTAGCCAATCATCTCAGCCTACAGGATCTCACTCACAAACATATTATCATCCTTGTGGAAACTATATACCTGGTTTCTATACTTATCACGGGGATGATGATAATGATGATTTTATGCCTCCTCAGAATTCAATGTGGAAATGACTACATTAGCAGGTACTGATGAATTATTTTGTCCAATTTACTATATTATGCATATATTTTGATATGTTTCTACCGACGCCGCTTGTATTTATGCTTTCACTTTATGTTTTGTGTGCTAGGTGATATGTTTTGAATATGTGATACATGAATATTCATGTCTACATTTTTTAAAGATTTGTCATGATTTTTTCATAATTTTTTGTGCTTTATATGTAGCGTTTTGCGCGTATCACCCGAATCCGATCCGAGTCGCCGAAACCAATCCGTCTCTGTGCCAGCTGAGTCGGCGGCCGAGACTGCGACTTTGAACCATGTTGAATATTGGTGGAGTAAAGGAGACTCAACAACACCATGAGAGGACACTGAGCTAAGGAAGATGATAAAGGTGATTAAAGATGATGAAAGACACACAACATACTAAGATTAACATGAGAAAGAATATGAAAATAAATATGACGTCAATGGACCCCAAGAAAGAAGCATCCAAGTCCCGAACGGACCTAGATAACAACCATATGCCCCTAGTTCTTCACCCACCTTGTTTAAAGAAATGTTTTGGTCTCTAGGTGCACCCTTATAAGGTCTATTTGCTAGATAGGCGAAAAAATATGAGGAGTGTTATGTGGGCCATGCCGTGTGAGGCCCACAACACTCCTCATGCCCAACATGTGAGGCAACGAACGAAGTGGCCCGACCCAAGAGAGATGTATCAGGCTTCAAAATGAAGGCACAAACCTTAATGCCTACCTCAGACCCAATCGTGGCGAGCCCCACTACCTCGGCCCTCTCATGCCCTCCGGGGTCGGGTGCAATCTCAAGAGTCCTATTCTGATAGGAACTCTTCCGTATCCTTGTTTTCAATAGTTTTACCCGCTAGGGAGAGACGACGGCTGTAGTAACTTGGCTAATGGGTAAAACCCTTCTACAAAACTCTTATAGCCTCTTAGACCACATGTGAAAGGTACACTCTACAAACTCTAGATTTACTACCATGCTATTGGCGTCACTGCGAATTTGACTTAGGCATCAGAAGGGTTTCGATTGGGCTCAAGCCCCGGTCTTTCTGACACGTTCTTTGTGCTTGCAGGTCTCACCAATCAAGAGCGGCGGTCAACCTCTTACCCAATCCACAAACAACCTCACATTCTTTGCAGAAACAAGTGTAACTTGGTTTGACTTTACCTAGAACACAACCCATTAAAACCAAAACTGTCTTAATGTTCAGCAGAAATCATTAATTAATAGAAAAGAGAGTAAGTACACTGACGAGTGGATATATTGCACCTTACCGTCAAGAAAAGCGGGTTGTTCACTAGGTGATGCACTGATAATGTTGACCATAAGTTGAAAGACAACCACACTACGTTGTCGGAAGCATGTTTAAAATCTCAGTTTCAGCCAATGGTTTTTAATATCAATATCGGTAATATATATCATCCATATTGGCAATATCGACCCTGATATCGGCCAATACTATAGAGTTAATATTGTACAATATTGCCGATATATAATTGAATTGGCTGATATTCATGGTTTGAAGGCTACCTGAGATAGTTGACTTATCCTATTCCATACCAAATCCGGTGTAGGTTGAAGTGCTTCTTCCCATTGACTGAGACGATAGATTTTGATCAAGGTTGAGAACAAGAGAGAGTGCCATTGTGGCAAGCAAGTCAATTAGAGGAGAAAGAGATTTCTTGCAACCCATTTGTTCAGCATGACGGTTCAAGGTGGGAGCAAGTGAAGAGAGGAAAATGATTGGATTGAACAAATGTCTCATCAGGTCATTTTGATGCTTCAACTTATTTGGTTTTTACACTTATTTATAAGATATAGATGTTTTCCTGTGCCAGGGTTTGGGAGGCTTTCATATCAAATTCTTCGGGGCAGCAGGGTCCTTAACATGTTACACTTGATATTCTTCTTCCCCAATGTTCAACTTTGATCTCTAGAGTAAATTTTGAAACCTCGAGTAAAATATAAAATCCCCTTACATATATAAGTATCTAGAAGGTCCAGTTTTCTTAGGAAATGAAAGCATTTTCTAATGTAATGTAGAGTGATTTATAAGTTATGTTCTATTATTTTTCCTCTATATGATATTTCTTTTCTTTTCAGGCACAAGCAGAAGGGCTGATAAGTGAGATTCACGCCAAAGAGAGAGAACTAGAGAAACTAAATGCGCTGAGGAGGAGGATTGATGACGGAACTGTTGAAGCAGGCAGTGCAACAAGGAACCGATTCAGCAGGAACAACTCAGCATCGCGAGGAACTACAGATTACTCCTTCGAGTCTGCCTCCCGCAGACATGGGTCTTGTGCTGCAGGCAGAACGGAGGGTTATCAGAGGCTCATGCTTCTGAGGTCTGCTTTTGTTCTCTACATTTTTGCACTTCATGTAATTGTGTTTATCAAGATCTCATTCTGATAAAAAGAAAATCTCATTTCGTATCTATTTACCACAAATGTTACTCATATCAATGGTAGTGTGCAAATCACTTTCTTTTATTTGTCATGGGTAAGTGATATGTATATATCCTGATCCTTTTCATGGGAGAGTATGAATCATTTCTGTAACTAACATGGAGAAAAAAGGAGAAGGCCATATGGTTCACAATTTAGCTTCTCATGCCCAGATATCAGATATTCTTTTCATTTCTGCAAGTTTTGTGCATCTGATGTGCTGTTTGAGGTCTATTTTTCGTATTAAATTTTGTGCATCTGATGTGCATCTAACAATTCTTTTAAAATTTGCTTCTTTCTTACTGTATCTTTTTTTTTTTGAAATATATTTCTTACTGTATTGGAAAAATCTGCTGGTATCAATCACATGGTGCGCTATAAACTGCGTTGACAATATTCTCAAAATAAAATAAAATAAAATAAACTGCGTTGCAATGAACTTATGAAAGGTTGGGAGAGTAAAAATGAATGGTGATGGATATAGGGTGGCAATGGGTAAGGTAAGCCCGTTCACCTTACCCGTTCACCCTTAAAAAATAGGCAAGAAAAAGAGTTCATTATCTGTCTACTTGTACGGGTAGGGTGAGAGTCAGGGTCTATTACCCATTAATATAAACGGATAGGGTAAAGGCAAGAGTCTATTTGTCCCCGTTTACCCGTTTAAAGAAAATTAATATTACTAATTCTAAATAGTAAGTCCTAGATTCTCATAAACATATTACATGATAAGAATATTTTGCGAGCTTGCTTTCCTAATTTTTTTTTTCTTTGTTGGATGTTTTTGCGTCCCACCTAATTTTAATTTAGTAGAATCAAGAACAAGAATTTTACATGGAAATTTTTCTAATACAATTATTTTACCCGTTTTACCCGTTATCCTATAGGGTAGGATAAAGTTAATATAAGAATTACCTTGTAGGGTATGAGTAAAGGGTTGAGTACCTTTACTCTACCCATTGCCACCCCTAGGTAGATAGTATGAGAATGAAAATGAATGCCCAATAGATACTATTTCTCCTCTTATGCAAACTCTTTATTATTTTTCTTTTTAACTGATTATGTAAACTCTTTATAGTATTCCTCTTTAAATAAAGAAAATCTTTATAAACTTTTTGAGGACAAAAAAAAAAGGTAAATTTCTTTGAAAGAGGCATTTGCTCTAAATTCCAATTCCAAGGAATAACGCAATCACACACAACATAGGACAAAATTTTGAGCAAACTTCTCGCAAAATAAAAACATCTAACACTTCATCCATTGTAATGGTAAAAGGAGATTTAGATCTATTAAAATATAAAAAGACCCAAATTGAAAAAGAAAAAGGGAAAAAATCCCTAGGAGTACTCCTGACTAAGATCACCCCTGACTAAGATCACCGGCAAAAATGATTTTTTGAATTATAATTTTAACCATAGATAAAAGTCTATAATATCCTCTATTTTTTCCAAATCATTTCTTTTCCAAGGGTTTCCAACATTTTTCTTTCTGCACCCCCAATAAAATTCTCTCTTAACCCTAAAACTCTTCCTCCTCTCCAAGAGTTTAGTTGAATTGTTTTGGTTCCAGAATCGCCGTACCCAGATTAAGGTAATTTAGCCGGTCCTCAAACCTTAATTTTAAATTTCTGTTTTTTACCTTTTCATTTTATATTCTTAAGACGAGAAAATGATTCCAACTCTTGTCAATCCATTATTTGATAACATCTACTGGGCTTATACTTAACAAAATAATTAATAATTTACAGCTGAAACAATTATTCTTGCATTCCAACACTACACCGTGACGCTGGGTTCCATTGTAGTGAAATCTTCTCTTCTTGTTCCTCAAATGGGAGGCAACCATGTAAAATTTCTTCACTTTCTCATGTTTAAAAAATGACTGATTTGCAAGATATTTTTTTCCCATCACTAGTTTAAATGGCATGAACATCTTTTCTCCCTCATATTGTTTTTTCCAAGAGAATATTTTTTTAAATGTTGATTTTTGCAAGAGTATATTTTTTAAGCCTTTTTCCTGCAATGGTCATATCCAACTCTGTGCTCATTTAAGTTGTCTCTTTTTTTCTTTTTCGATTTACTTTTTTTTTTTAAAGTTATTCTGATATCATGGCTAGACTTAAGTTAGTGTTCTTATGTTATAATGAAATAGTGTCCAAAGCCAGAGAGGGAACTTGAGGCTTCATCCGTGGAAATAATCAAATTCATCAAGAAAAGTATGTAAGAAATATCATCTACTTCTGATTATACAAATAATTAATTATCAAAAAATAATGGGATCCCCTCTCTACTCGCTCAGAGAAGAAGAAAGAGAGGAAGAAATTGTTTTGATGGGGTTCAGTGAGTAATATTAAATCTAGCTGATGATAAGATAGAAAAATATATTTTGAATTTTTTTTGGGGTGTACAGAATAAATTGCGATAACTTGAAATTGGTAAGTGAGTGAAAAGAGAGAGATGGGCGCAGACAATAAAAAGATGCGAGTAGAATTTCCCATTTATTTATCAACCATGTTGCATCTAATTATCATGATATGATACAACACATTTTGTTAGATACACACAATGCATGTGCATCATGATAACGGAGGACATAATACACTCTGCAGTGTAGAGTATTTGGATTTGGAAGAAAAACTTTATATTTATATTTATTATAAGCTTATAAATAGGGGTGAAAATGGGACCCATGACTTCTTTCTAGGAACAAGGATTTCACTAACTTTGTAATTTCATCTGAATGCACTTCAAGTTTTCGGGTTTGTATATTTAAAATAATATTCAATAGCTTATTAAGAAGAGACATAAGAATCCTACATAGATAGATATCCTCTTGGTTATGGTGGTCAGTGACTTTTTACTGACAGAGAACCTCTTTTTCTCCTCCTTTTAAGCTCGCCCTTGACCAAGGGACCTCCCGGAACTCAACCCCCACTTTAGTCTGTTTGGTTGTCGTAATTGACAGTAATTCGTAAGTCGTAATTGGTAAATTTTTTACAGTTATAAATGAGTCACATGCATGTAGGTTTTACGGTGTTTGGTTCGTAATATAAAATTATAAGTAGGAAAGTGTATTGTGTTTTACGGTGTTTGGTTGTCGTACTGTGTAAGTCGTAAGTGAAAAAGTTGACCACAAAATTAACTATTTAGTGATTTAAAAATTTTAAATATTACAAATAAATACTAAAACACTAAATATTAAAATAATATTACTATAAAAAATAATATAAATTTGTATGGCCACAAAATTAACTGTAAGTAGGTTGTAAATGAGTGACAGTTAAGTTGCGTAAGTTTTTTACGAATTATAGTCCAACTAAGTTGTAAGTAGGCTGTAACTCATTTACGAATTACGACCTTTTACAACTGTTTACGTGTAACAAACAGCCCCATATGAGTAATTGCTGAAGAAACTAGAGAATTGTGATGACATCTAGCATGTCAACAGGGAAGAAAAAAAGCTAATTTCAGATATTCAAGCTTAGTGGTGGATGACGTGATTATTCATATCAGTAAGTTATTATATTCCTAATCATTTTATTTAACACTATGATTGTTTACATCAGTTAACTTGGACGAATATATTTAGGAGTTCATGCCAGAGGCAAGACAGTTTTTGACTTGGGATCCAATCATTGACGTTCTTGAATAATCATCTTGTTTTTTTAAAAATATTTTGGGCCTTTGTGGCTAAAATTTGATGATTCTCTATTTGGTCTCCGTAATTCTATTTTTGTTTCTCTGTTGGTAGTTCTCGAATAATTTGAATACAAACATGTAGCTGATTTCAGATGAGCCTTTTTAGATTTGAAGATTCTAACTTTACAAAAATTTGTACAAATTTGCAGGGAAAGATTGGATTGTGATGAAAACGCAGATGACAACGGACTGCAATTTATTGGTGAACACTCTGATGCATGTTCTCAACTTGAATGGATATTGAACATGGTTCAATTAGAATATTTGTAGGTAGCAATTTATGATTCTCTATTTTAATATTCTTTCTGTTTGGATTTTGTATTTATTTATTTTTAAATTTTAGTGCTAGTATGTTTAGCTAAACTAGAAGGTGCTACTTCATATATGAAATTTCTCTTTCGAGTCAAGATATTTAATGGTATGGGGTTGATGAGTTGGAGTAGGTCCAGAATGAGGTGTAGCCTAATTAATTAGGTTTCAATCCCTATGTTTGTAGAAATATTTTGTAACTCCAATCTAACTCGAATAGTAATAATTTTAGTAATGATAACAGAAAAGGATTGCTAAAGAAAGATTTAGTTGTGCTTGTACTAGGTATTAATGTTTAACAATGTTAGCAATGGTAAAAGAAAAAGGGTTATTAAAGAAAGACATAGTTGCACTTGTACTAGGTATTAATGTTTAATGTAGTGCTGTTTGTGTCAAGTGCCAGAAGAACCAAATAGATTTTTAGCCTTTTATTTTAAATATCTAATTATCCTTAACATATATATTTTAAATTGAAATTAAAAACAGTAATCATAATAGTGGTAGTAGTAGCATGTACCTACTATTACTATTACTATTACTACTAAGAATAATCTATAACAAAATAGTAGCTAGATGTCAAATCCTAATTAAATTAGAAATGGAGTGTCATTAATTATTAACTGATTAATTCCAGATTAGATTAAAAATTGTATTAATCCTAATATAGAAAGAACTTGAGGGATTTAATTATATCGACTCTTTGTCGGACAAGTACAAATCCAATATACATCCTAGTGCGACTTGAAGAGGAAGTAGAATTTGGATGAATATATAAATATAGAGGGAGCAGAGCAATATAGCAATCAAATCAAACTTTTGAGCATGATAGATAAAGACACATGGACAGATAAGGAAATATGACAAAGAATCAAGATACCTATGAATCGTATGGGTGACAAGTCCCCTATGTGAATCCAATGACATATCTGACAGTATGATATCTCGAATCTCCAACCTGGGCACGCAAACCCAGGGTCGTCAGAAAGCGACCTTGTGAGTGGTAAAATGAAGGAGGTGGTAATAGATACAATAGTAATACAAGCACGATAATAATATATAATACATGATGTTGTACTAGTGATACCATATAATAAGTATATAATAAGCAGTAGAAATATATAAACATGTAAGCAGTAAAAATATATAAGTAGGTCATCTTTTAATACAATCACTACTTAGCCGGTTATCATCAGGTCAGGTCTATGGTCGTATCCAGTTTATATCATAAATAATATTGTCTAGTGGTGACGTAATAGAAATGAACATGCTAGTGGTGACGTGATAGAAGTGAACATGCAGGTGGGCATAAGCAATATGAATATGCAGGTGAGCATATGTAATATAACCACAATACTGTGTTGTGCATATACAGTAATGATGTCTGCACGGAATACAGGAGACAGAATATATGCAATGTAGATTATACATGTACATGAGTAGGATGCCACCACAGAATGTATAGCATGAAACAGGTAAGGTAACAACATATACAGGTAACATGATAACGACGAAATGATCAGGTACAGGAACATGTACAACTAAACAATAGAATACATGTATCAGGCAAGTCATGTTATTTATACAACAGTAGCAATCAGTACCACCTGGTATTTTAATCAATCTCTTCCAGTGTCTCATACCACTGGCAGTTCATACTGGAGCCCGCACTCCAGTCGAACCCATCCGGACATGGCCTACGGGTACCATTATCCAAACGAGAGAGTGACCAAATAACAAGTGTTCCCGACGTCACTATTGTGTGTACTGTTTTATTATGTTAATTGGAAACCCATGGTCGAGGAGTTCTTATCGGGTAGGTGTATCATGTGCATACCCGGGATCACGGCCTTAAACGGACCCCTGGCTGCTGAGACCAGGGCCCTCCGCTAAGAGGGGAGCACGAATCAAGTAACGGGAGCTCATGGAGCTATTGGTAGGCAGCACTACCGTCCCCTGCAGTGGGACTAACAATATGGATCCAGTACATCACCCGATAAGATCTAATCAACCGTCAAGTCTCCCCCATACCCAAGTTATTATTATGATCTGATATGTCAAGTATACAATGTAACAAGAACAAATACAGTACATGATACGGGTAACATAATAACTGGACCTGAGCTCTGTTGATAGCATAGAACAATATAACGGGAAACGGGAACAATATAACGGGAAACGGGAACAATAGATGTGGGATTCCACATATTGCATATCAACAGTTCTCATGTCCAGTAACGGGAAATCCATATCAGTAACAGGAAACAATCATATAATATGAATATGGTAACATGAAACATGGAGTGCACGTGTAACAGGGATATGAAAACATGACATGCATGTGTAACAATGATATGTAAACATGACATGCACGTATAACAGTGATATGTAAACATGACATGCACGTGTAATAGTGATATGTAAACATGACATAATTGTACCAATATATAAAATGCGGTTGTCCGTGCATTGGTCTATCCGTGTACCAGTGGGACATCCATGTGTAGCAATAATCCGTGTACTATATCTGGGTAGTACTCGTACATGTTATAACAGTGGTCAGTGTAATCATCTACTACCATGTCCATTGAACTACAGTATTCGTGTAATGTGGATACCAGTGCGTGAAGGTGTCTAGCATGCATGTCGAGTAACAGCGTAGTGTCACTGAGTATCGGTGAATCAGAATGACAATATAACGAGGAACGTGGGATCACAATATCTAGTGGTACATGTACATGTTGAGGAAGATGGCTGTTCATAACTGTAGGGTATTGCAACCCTAGATTTAGTGTTTCGGAAGACACCTTCTTCATGTACCAAGAGTTCGCCCAAGCCGGGGCTATAATCCGGATCTGGGGAACTGTAGGGAGTGTCGTGGGATGCTTGTCTGCCCCTGCGCAGCTCTTGTCCTCTTCCGGTCATGTTAAAGGATACAAAGGGTCGATCTCGCCATACGCTCTTTTTATGATGTTTCACTGGAGCTTGCACTGACAGTCGATCAAAAACTGATCGTCGGCCTGGAGGAGTGGCGGGGATTGGTCCTAGCCGGCAATGGACTGAGTGAAATGTCACCTACTGACTTCCCTCTTGTTGACAACAGGAAGGGAAAGTTTGGAAAGATTCTGACTTCCGCTTGCTTGTCAAGAATTCCCGCAAGTCGGACCCAGTTGGGCCCAAACGATCCAGCGCAAAGGCTCTGTTGGATCGCGCATAGGACGATGTCCTGCTCCTTTTATCACCGCAGAGGGGATTAGCACTGAATAGTGCTTCAGCTCTAGCTTCGCGGCTAAGAACCTTGGGACTACCCTTGGATGTTGAAGCTGCATAAGCACCGTTGTTAACACTTAGGGACGATCTCTTAGCTCCGCTACAAAGCGCGAGCTTAGCGCTTGATAGACTGGGGAGCGGAGCACGCTGTGGTGCTTTATCCGTTATGCTACTGCGAAGGCGATTAGCCTTAGATAGTGCTTTGGCTCTTAATTCGCAGCTAAAAGCTTTGGAAACGCCCTTGGGTGCTGAAGCTGCATAAGCAATGCTATCAGCACTTAGGGACAATCCCTTAGCTCTGCTGCGAAGAGCGGGCTTAGTGCTTGAAGAATTGGGGAACGAAGCACTCTGTGGTGCTTTGGTTCCAGCTTCGCGGCTATGAGCATGATGCGTACCATGTGGTACAGTAGCTTCGCTCATGAGAACGAGGCTGGCGCGAGGCATTACCGCTCTGGAATTGGGCGAAGGTATGGTCGCCGTTGTGATTTCGCGGCTAGCAGCCTTATTGGACCAGGCAGGCATCTTGCCTTTTTCTTCGCGAGAGAGACGCACTTGTGGCGCAGCTACGCCTGAGGCTTTATACAGAGCGCTCTGCTTTGGCCTCCACATCTGCTTTGACAAGGGAGACATAGGTTCGCAGGGAACCTGACCAGCCACACGCCAGGCTGAGGGGTGTCGATAGAATTCTGCTTCTGGTTTCTGTTCTGAGGCCTTGGCCATGGAGGCCTTTCTATGCTTCCGTGCATGAAGCATTAGACCACCCCCAGAGAGGACTTCTTCAAATTTTTCTCGGTCGAAGTGAACGATCAGGTTCTCAAAAGTGATAGGCTTGCACTGCGGGCCCGCTTCTTTGTTGCGCTAGAGGACCGCAGTAGGCTCGCAGAGAGCCTCATTTGTCTCCGCAGAGACTTACTTTGAAGATTTAGCCAGAGGGGCTCTGGCTGAACCGGCTTTCCTGAATTCAGAGGTAGACCCGAAGGTCTGTTCGTCGCATTGCGACACTTGATTCTCAGCAGTGGAGAAATTGTTCCCCAGCGGAGTCGCCATCTTGTTTTCCATTAATTTGCAAAGGGGGAAACTTACAAAAAAAGGGTCGAGGTGCTAAATTACAAGTATTCTAAAAGATTACAAGTAGATCTACTCTGAGATTCTGGAGAAGTGTGCCGATAGGAGTCTGATCAGCGCGCGACCACTTTGTCCCTTTGACGATGCGATCGATAGGATTCCCGTCTCGCCTGGTTCGGGGAATCGGAGAACAGAAGGTTGGTAGAACCCTCTTATTAATTCTCAAAACCGCCTTCACTTAGGAATTCCTTCTCGCATGGTTCCGGAGATTCCTTGAGAGGAAGATCTTAGGGTATCAGCACCCTGATTAGAGAAGTAATTCTCTGAATTCTCTGAATTCTTGAAAGCAAGAGAATAGATCTCTGTTTAGCCGCCTCTCTCTTTGCGCGTGTTTGTGCCTCTTCTTGTGGAGCGTGTCTTCCTCTCCTTGTGCCTCTGGTGGGCTATTTATAGGGAGAGTAAGGGTATAATTGTCCCTTGAAAATATGGAAACAGATTGAGTCAATCTGTTCAAATCTGGAAAGTAGCCTTGCTGCGAGGCTAGGATCAGCTTCTGTGAAGTTAGAAGTAGCAGGTAGGTCGGTCTCCTGATCTGTTTTGATCCTTTCCATATAATTGAAAGATCTCCCTTGATCCTCTTACTCGTTTTAGGAGAGTCAAGAGATTATGGCAAGTAACTACCAAATTTGATCTCAGATTTGATCTTGATTAGATTTGATCTTGATCTTGAATTGATTTGATCTCATCTGGAGATTTGATTGGTCAAAGGTTGACCATGACGGACCCGCAGCGGAGCTGCCGTGTTGAGCTCGCAGCGGAGCTGGAAGGAGCATCTGGCGAAGTCAGAAGAAAGCTCTTCAGCGGAGCTAGATAACATCTGTGGCGAAGCTACCGAACATCCTTCTGTGCGGTTGTGTGTGGCTTCGAGCGAAGCTAACTCTCTGCGGAGTTAACTGAGCACTTCAGGCGAAGCTGTAAGTTAGCTTCCTAATGGAGCTTTGAACGGCTCCAAGGCGAAGTTGGGTAATCTTAGCCTCTCAGGCGAGGCTATCCCTTTGGGCTCATGTGATGCTAAGTGTTGAGCTAACCTAGCATCTTAGACCTGCTGAGGTCTATTCAAAGACAATCTGGGCTCACTGTCTGCTTCACTGGATCAGTAGAGTCCAAGTTGCTGATTTGTCCCTCGGAGATGGGTATAGGACTGGTCGTCAGCTTGTCTGTCACTTGTCTTTTGTAAATGTCAACAAGTTTAGACATTGTTCAGGCCAGTAAGAATCTTGTGTTTTTTAAAGTGTCAACAGTTAGTTTTCATTAAAACTTGGATATATACTTGTACAACTAGTGAGCCACAAATAGATTATATATTTTTGTGCTTGAATGCTCATTTGTACCCATTAGATGTACTAGTATAGTCTAGTTTTGATGATTCATATATTTTGACTTGTATTCCATATTTTTGACATGTTTTTCATGTTTATATTTAAATTTCATGTATATGTCTATTTTGTCCAAACTAATAGTTATACATTTACATCCTTGAGCCACTTGCCTTCATGCATATACTTTTGTGGACTCGTTCATGTTTGGATATGTATGTATACTTTAGTTTGTACAAGTCTTTTTTGGCTTAAATAAAATCCCATAAAATACTAAAAAATCTACAAAAATAGTTTTACCAATATACTTTGATATACAAACATGCTTGCACAAAATCAAGGCATGTTATAAAAGATTAGCCTATTTTTGTAACTTGGAAATATTTGGCCCATGATAAAAACTGTATTTTTCTAAAACAATATTTTTCAAAACATATTTTCCAAATCTTCATCAAATACAAAAACAAGATATACTTTTAAGGCATAGTGTGTATGGATATGATCCACTATACAATCATATGAAATATCTATGTTTTTGTCATAAAGCTCTAAACTTGGTTTTGGTTAAAAGATAAGTATATGAGAAATACCAAAAACCAAACTTATATTTTTCAAAATGAAAAATCTTTTATGAAAAGACAATAAAATCAAGAGTGTGTGTGTATGGTATACTTGAGCAATCCACCAACTATCTATCCTTTACATTTTATCTAAAACAAAAACAAAATCTTATACCTAGACACAAGTCTTCATCTTCTTGAAGTCTTCCCTTGAAGTCTTCTCATCTTCTTGACTTGGTCCAAGCTTGATCCAAAAGCTTTTTGGATCACACCGTGCTAGCTCCAAATCTTGATATTTTGTCCTTTGTTGAGCTATGCACCTACTAAGATCTTGATAATGAATCTGTCACTAATTAAACACAAGATCATTAGTAAATATAACTTCATGAGTTGATCATCATCAAAACTAGGGTGATAGGCCTTTGGGCCAACAATCTCCCCCTTTTTGATGATGACAAAACTCATGGAGTTATATATGCATGGATTAAAGTAAAGCTTCAAGGAAGCTCCCCCTTAACTCATGCATAACAATAAATAATAATATATGACAATGAAGCTCATAAATATGTATGCAAATGATGGAGATGAAAAAAATAAATCTTTTTCTCCTATTTGCAAAACAAAACATATATGCATAATACAAGGAAGACAAATACTACTCCCCCTTAAGCAATGAAAACATGCATATATACTCAAATACTTCTCCCCTTTTTTGTCAATCATCAACAAAGGGTTCAACGTAAAATCAAAACAAACAAATTTTTCTCCCCCTTTTTGTCAAAAACAAAAAGATCAAGAAGGGGTGAAACAAATCAATCAATAAAGATTTATATGCGATATACATTCATGAAGAGGAAGACGCTAAGTTAGCTTCCCTACACATATGCATTACATGAGAAGGGATGACAAGCCCTAACTCACATAACACATATTATGTAATGCATAAGAGGAGATGTGAAGCTCCCCCTACACACGTTTATCATATAAAGAAGAGTTGTCAAGCTCCTCAATTTATAATATACTCAATATGAATCCATATGTAAGAGAGATGTTAAGCTCTCCTTGCCTATAGGAAATACAATCAAACATTTGAATTTTTCTTTAAGATTTTGAACTTACTTAATAAAACACATTTTGAGATATCAATCAACATATATATATATATTTTTTTATTTTGATATCAATGGTAAACATATGAAATTTTTTTTTCATCATAAACTTTGTGCTTTTAAAAATGTGAGCCAATTGTGAGTTAAGCACATGGAAATAATATATGTATGAGAAATGAGTATACCAAGTGAAATAGAAACATCATATATATAAGAAACAAAATATGAGTATATACAAAATAAGTTCATATTGATACCAATTGAAACGATTCAATGATACCAATTGACATAACAATAAAATCAAGTGTATATCTCATACCTACCACCCTTCATATGTACAAGGTAAAAGATTTTCAATGAAGCATACAAGGCATAATCGCCCATCCATCCTCCCATAGATGGTAGGGGTTTTCAAAAATAGATTTAAAAATAAGCTTAGTTTGAAAAACTCTACCAAATGAAGAATTTGCACTAGAAAAATATTTTAAAACTAGTACGAAATCCTTCAAGTAAGGAATAAAGCAAAAATGTTTTTCATGAAACACAAGTAAATCACATGGCACTAAAAACACTCTAATATCCATGAAGTCCATAAATTTTCAAAAGAGGTGAGTGCACTAGTGTTATGTGGAACATGGTATCATGAAAATGTCAATAAAGCTCAATATTTCTTTATATAAGAAAACATGAAAATCATCACAAATTTTTTTATTAAAAAATATATATTTCATATATATGTATGTTTTGACAACACAATAAGTATACATACATATCTCTTAAACACAATTGAGTCCATATAATAGATTTGCATTAAAGGCAAATGACTCAAGAGGTATACATGTATATCTTAAAGTTTGGCAAAATACACATATATATGAAATGAAAAACCATGATCATGAATCAAATCCAAAAGAGAATACAAGTTTAAAAATGTATGTATCATCAAAACCAAGCAATACAAGCACATTTCATGGGTTCAAATAAGCATTCAAGCACAAATATAAATAGATTTATTTGTGGCCCACGACATGTACAAGTATAAATCCTAGTGTTGACAAAACTAACATATAAACTAATATTCAAATCATGAAGCATCAAATCTTTTAGAAAAATAGAATCATGTGTCAATCTCAAAAATTATTTGAAGAATAAACAACTAGTATAAATTGTTTTGTAAACTAGTTAAAGATCCTTTGAATATATCAAATCTTATATTTTTCATAAACACAACTAGACACACAAAATTTAAGCACTCATGGTCTATAAAGCTCAAAAATGATTTTAACAAAAGTTTGAGTGTTAAACGATCATGTAACTAGTATTTTATGAAAATAATCAAAGAAGCTCAAAGAGATCAAAAGTCACATTTTAACAAAAACACGAAAAATCAAAACACTAATCTTCATGGTATATGTATGATTAATCCAATCCTAACAATACACATACATATCCCAAATCTAAAAGAGTCTATTAATGATGTTTGCATGAAGGCAAGAGACTCACGGGTATACATGTATATTTATTAGATTTGAATTAAAATACATATACATGAAGTAAAGCATAAGAAATTGGCAAAGCATGTATAAACGAGAATCATCAAAACTAGTCTATACATATGCATATAGTGGGTACAAATGAGTATGAAGTTCAATCATATATGAATCAATTGTAATTCACTATTTGTATATGTAATACCCCGTTCCCAGAATACGTACTTAGTTGCGTATTCAGATTTTCGATCGTATTTTTTTGATTTACTTCCTGTAATTATTCTGTATTATGAATTCCTTATATGGTTGTTTTGTCTTGGATTTGGATTCGTGGATTCGGGGTCAGCCCTAGTCTGAACCGAAGGCCCGATCCTAGAGTATTACTCAATTTAGACATTCTGATAATTAGAATTGACCGATTTTAGTTTTAAATATCATTTTCCAATATTATATATTTTCTATGATTTTCTAGATTTTTCTGGAATTAAAATGAAAGTCTTCAAAACCGGTGTCGGCCAGTTCCGTTGACCGATTTCAGGATTTTTATTTCACAAACAGTTAGGAATTTCTAGAAGGTCCTTTAGACTTTATTTCTTAGAATCATATTTTCTATCTAAATACTTTTTCTGAGAATTTTATGAATTTATGAAAATTCCATCGGAGTCGGTAGGTAACTGATTCCGGGATTTTTAGTTTTAAAACTATAAAGTATTTCTTAAAACGGATTTCACTATAATTCTTAGTTTAATATTCTTGATTTTTGGTAATTATTTCGGGTCGTTCCGAGATACTTGAATTTCGGACGATTCCGGTGTTTTTTTCCGAATGTTTTCCGCATCCATGATTTAAACCCGGGAATCAGCCTTTTCAATATTTTCATCTTTCAAGTCAAAGAGAAATATCTTCTCATTGTAATTTCTTTTCTTTTTCCTTTTCCTTTTTCCTTCCTCCACAACCACAAGTTTTTTCTATTTTCCAAAAATCCCACTTCCTCCAAATTCCAACACCACACACTTCCACCTACTTCCTCCATTAATGCATCTCTTTTCTCTCTCTTCCATGGCTTGCCAAGTGTGGCTAGAGGAGACACCTCATCCTCCCTTATTTGCAATTAAGTCCCTCTCTTTTGTTTAATTGCAACTCCTTTACAAAATCTCAAACCTATATAAACTTTCCCTTTACATTTCTATTTTTTTTTCCTTTTCTTTCTTTTCTCCTCTCATTTCTTTCTTCTTCTTCTTCTTCTCCAAGAGAACCGGCCGACCCAACCTCCAGCCAGCCACCTCCGGCCACGTCGCCGGCGAGGACTCCTCCCAACTCCGGCCAAGCTCCACCTCCTCCATCACCAACAACAACAACTCCTCCATCTCCTTCTTCCTCAAGGATCATCACCAACTCTACCTTTCCTCTTCCTCTCCATCATCAATTTGGTGAGTAATCTTCCTCATCTAGACTTGATTTATTCTTAGTATGTTTGTATTTTCATATCTTGTACAAATATGTCTTCAAATCCATGATTAATTAGTTATCAAACCAAAACCCTAGAAATCTGTTCTGTTTGCTGTTTCCAGTCGATTAGTCGACTAGACCTATAGATTAGTCGACTAGAAAACCCTAGCTGAAACGTAGCCTTTCTGGAAACACAGTTTTAGTCGACTAGACCAAATACCAGTCGACTAGAGACCCTTAGTCGACTACACCCTTGACCCTAGTCGACTAACCTTTCCTGAAACAGAAACCTTAACTCTCTGTATCTCAGATTTAGTCGACTTAACATAACTGTTAGTCGACTTGTCGTATCTGTTAGTCGACTTGTAGTTCCTGTTAGTCGACTACCCTTTTTACCTAGTCGACTAACTCTTTCTGAAACATAATCCCAACTCTCTGGGACCCAGTATTAGTCGACTATACCAGACTGTTAGTCGACTAACCCCTCTATTAGTCGACTACCCTGTCCACCCAGTCGACTATTATTGGCTGTCTGTTATAGTTGCTTATCTTCTTAACTTTGGATCTTATACTTGGTTCATGTATTTGTATCTTGTACTTCATGACTTATTACTTGATATGTATTACTTGACTTGTCACTTGACAAACATCATCTTCCCTTCTCTCTTTCTCTCTCCCCTTCTCTCTACATGTTTATATCAGGTTTGTGGCGCATCCCGAGCTTCCGTGGATATTGGATCTTTCGGCATATTTGTGATTTAGGCGAGTAGTCTCGCTCTTCTCTACTTGAGTTTCCCGTTTCATCGGTCGATAAGTATTTCGCTTCTTATTTCCATATTCATGTATTGCACTACATTGCTTGTATTATGGTAGCTTCATCTTGTGCTTGTACCATGCTTATGATATGCTTGCTTCTTTATCGTATACCATGCGTGGCCGACCCTTCGTGGTCGTTGGGCTTTGAGTCACTTCCATGTTACTACTTGTCATTGCTTCAGACTTGTTAGTTGTGTGCTCCCTTTTAACACATGTATATCACCTGACATCTAGTATGTTATCACCTGACCACCTGACATGCCACTATCTGGCAAGACCATCTTGTTATGTCATGACTTACCCAGACTTATTATCAATCCATTGTTATGCATGTTACTTGATATACCACCACCTTGTCATGCTATCTTTTAAAACCAAGCATGATACACCTGACTTTGTAATTGTCATGTTTACGGGAATCCTGTCTTGTTTTATGGAACTAAGTGCCACACGGAACAAAGTGCCACACCTTACTCGTGGGGGCCACCTCTTGAATCCGTGGGGGCCACCTCTAGAATCCAATTATTACTGTTATGTCCAGTTATTCCCGTAACCTGATAATTCTGTTAATAACCATAAAAAGGACAACTTGTATGGGGAATTGGAGGAAGTGATGGATGCCGGAATGATATCTTGCTTATAGTGATGGGATATAAAAGTATGTATATATATATATATATATATATATATATATATATATATATATATATATATATATATATATACTGGGTAAGTGTTATGATATTACTGTTAGGGGGACTTTGGGCCTCCAAAGCCGGTTCCAGGTGTATGGAAACTACTATAAGAAGTTCTATCAGTTCTCCATCTACTTCCGTTAACAACCCTCGACTTGCTTATATATGGATGTATGTGGGTTGGCCGTACACCAGGTCACATACCGAGATATATGGGTCAGACGAGTAATAATAATAATAGGTGTTTCCTGTGACCCCAGTTATGATTACTGTTATGATTCCTGTTTTGATACCTGTTATGCACTCTTGTCACATCTGTTATGTATTCTTGTTATGACTACTTTGCAACTCTGATTCTATACGCTTAGATATTCGGTGGCATGAGATAACGGTATATAGATGAGGGTTTCCTTGTTTGGATTATTCCTTCGATGTACTAGTCTCATGGGACCGTAACCTAAGCATATACAATCAATTTTGCTTGTGATCAGTTTTACTTCGGATTTCCTGTTTTACGATTGTTACGTTATACCCGTTCTTATATATACTTCATTTGTGTTCTAACCCTCCTGTCTTCTGTACTTGACACCTGTGCTCATCCTGGCTCGCCACCTGGCTTTTGCATCCTACTCGCCTGGGGAGTTTCACTGACTCCCCTGGATTCTCATGTCCAGGTCCTGGAGCCCGAGCGTGAGGATCTCCCCCTTTGCTGCTCAGAGTAGCGCAGCGGTGGCGCGGATCCCCAGCCGACCTTTCAGAGCTCCATCCTTCCAGACCCCCTGTATGCCTCTCGAGTTTCCTCTTAGCAAACTCGTGAGTGCCCTTTTTCTATTCATACTTGTACATTCCTTGTATACATGTATGTGGACACCCTTTTATACTGTTCATATATGTATATCTTTTGTATTCTCGCATTTGCGCATACTAGTGATATGATATTCATGTAATATTATGATCACTTCTGATGATAACTGTGTAATTGTACTATATGTGTTGGAATGTATAATGCACCACTGCCTCCGTACTCTGATTCTTGTCTGTACTGATGCTTAGCGTATATACGGGAGGGTAGTTCTGACCTACGTATATACGTTGCAGTGACGTCCCCGTATCGCCGGGATCGGGGCGTTACAGTATATGTATACATGCACGTTTTGATAAAATTTTCATTTAAACATGTAAATACCACATGAAGCACACAAAATATGAACATGCTATATGATATATGAATTAAAAGCATGTGCATAAAAGTAGGAGTTTAGAAATTGTTACCAACTCCAAAGCTCCAAATATGGTGGTCTTTCCACCAAAGCTCCTTGATAGCGATGCATCTAAAAGTATGTCGATCAAGTCTATTGCATCCACTACCAAGGCACCAATCTTCTCACGTTTTGTGAGAGCCCTCACCTACATCACAAGCAAATGGTGGGGGTTTTGGTACCCATATTTTCTTGGGTCCACGGGGGTTAGTCTTATGTTGAGTAACCCAAAATTTTTATTCTTAGTAAAATTAAAATGATCTAATTTATCATAACAATATTTTGCTAAATGGCCTTTGCGGCCACAATGTGTACATACGTACACCTTAGTATGCTTATGTGTAGGAGTGTGATCATGTTATGCAACATAAGTATATGCATGATGGGTATGATGTGCATGAACATGTGGAGTTTGTTTCTTTGAAAACATTGACTCCAACCTAGAATGATTAAAAGCACAAGAGTTCAAAGTTGAACTCAAACCATCCATTTTATTTTTCAAAACTTTTATCTCATTAGTTGTGGCATGTAAAGCATAATGAGAAATATGATCATTTTTCTTTTTCTTTTGTGAAACAAAATCCTTTTCTTTTTCACAAATTTTTCTTTTCAAAGATTTATTTTCTTGAAAAATAACTTCTTTTTGTTTTTCCACCAAATCAATTTTATTTTTCAAAGTATTGTTTCCTTCACACAATCATTCAATTTTGAAAATAAGGAAACATTCTCATTTTTCAAATCTTTATTTTCCTTTTCTAAGCATGCAATCTTAGATTTGAAAGAATCATTTTCTTTAAGCATGCAATCAAATCCTTTTTCAAATTTTTGTTATCTTTTCTAAACATGCAATGTTAGATTTAAAAGAGTCTTGTTCTACATGCATGCAAGCAATATTCTTTTTCAAATTTTTATTTTCTTTCTTAAGCATGTCATATTTTTCAAGAATAGTTTGGCAAAATGAAGTGAGCTCATCATATGACATGTCCTCATCATCGGATTCGGAGTTTACCTCAAGGGGGTTATCCCCTTGGACCATATAGCATACGTTGGAGATGTCGCTTCCAACGTCCGAATCGCTCCCCGCATAGTATAGATCCTTTTCGCCAAGGGAGGTGAGGGTGTTCCATACTACAAAAGCCGAATCAATATTAGCAACTCTAGATAAATAAACATCATCTAGGGTAGACTTGATAGCATGAAGGGCTTTTGCATTAGCCTCAAAATTCTTACCATCTAAAGAATATGCATTATTAGTAGTGGCAAGATATACATGAAAACCAAAGGCTTTGAGGTACAAGGACATCTTCACCTTCCATATATGGATGTTAACAATGTCAAACATGGGTGGTGACATGAAGTCCATGGTGTGTGTACAAAAATATTGTGATTAGCCTAAAATGAGGATCTTTTACTCTAGCTTGTTAGACCCAAATCAGAGTACCAAGCTCTGATACCAATTGTAAATCACCTAGAGGGGGGTGAATAGGTCATTGCTAATCTAATGGTCACTTAATGCCAAATAATGCAAATGATGCGGAAGCTAAAAACAATTATGACCTAATTAAATCCTTTTACACTAAACACCACGTATAACCAAAGAGTGTTGCCGAATTCCCCGTGAAGGGCTCTGGACAAACTCCTCTAGATTCCCCTTGAATGGGTTGAGGTGCCGCGTTGGCTCTCTTGGTTGAATACAATGTTAGCAACAATCCCACGCAAGTATATATATCAATTATGCACACAACATATATCAAGCATGTAAATGTAAAGACAATATAAGCTATGCAAGATATAAAGGAGATAGAGAGAGAGAGAGAGAGAGAGAGAGAGAGAGAGATGGCAATCGCAAACACAAGGGTATGTTTTGAGGTTCGAGCACACTTGCTCTACATCCCCGCCTTCGACACACAAGGATTTCCACTATACAAGATCCCAATGGATCTCTCCTCGGTGCCGCAACACCTACAAGCCCTCGGACTCTCTAGTCCCGTACACACCGCAAGGCCACCGGCTCGCCAAGGCCGCACCTCAAACAACCGAGTCCGCACCCGAACTCAAAACAACGACGAGCACACTTGCCCGTCTCCTCAAAGAACAAGAACGGAATCTTGGTGATCTAAACACTTTGATCACCTAACAAAAGCTCTCACAACACAATCCTATGGATAGATTAGGCAATGGATAGCTCAAGTGATTGTGAGAAAGCAAGGAAAGAAACTTTGGTGAAAAACTCAAGAAATCTCTTTTAACACTCTTTATAAAAACTTCCCTTTAGATAGGAAATATTTGCTCTCTATTTTGTGGAGAAAACTCTTCTGAAAGTATGGGAAAAACTGGCTCTAAAGGTCTCCAAAATCTTGTAGCAAAACAATAACAAGACCCCCAATTTATAGGCTGCCAGAAAACTAGCCGTTGGGATCTGTCAGTACTGCCGGTCGACCGCCCGGTCGACCGCCAACGGTCGGATTTCTGACCGTTGGAGCCACGGTCGACCGGTGCGGTCGACCGAACTTTCCAGAGAGCACTGCTCTCTGGAGCGGTCGACCGGCACGGTCGACCGTCCACCAGTACACACAGGCGTGCACGTTTGTGCACGTCGGTCGACCGGCCCGGTCGGCCGACTTCAGGGTTAGTCGACTTATAAGGGTAGGCAAGTCGACTAGCTGAAGCCTGAAAACAGTTTTTCTAGGATTAAAAAGTTTGTCTTTTTTGGCTTAAATAAAATCTCATAAAATACTAAAAATCTACAAAAATAGTTTTACCAATATACTTTGATATACAAACATGCTTGCACAAAATTAAGGCATGTTTATAAAAGATTAGACTATTTTTGTAACTTGGAAATATTTGGCCCATGATAAAAACTGTATTTTTCTAAAACAATATTTTCCAAAACATATTTTTCCAAATCTTCATCAAATACAAAAACAAGATATACTTTTAAGGCATAGTGTGTATGGATATGATCCACTACACAATCATAATGAAATATCTATGTTTTTGTCATAAAGCTCTAAACTTGGTTTTGGTTAAAAGATAGTATATGAGAAATACCAAAAACCAACTTATATTTTTCAAAATGAAAAATCTTTTATGAAAAGACAATAAAATCAAGAGTGTGTGTGTATGGTATACTTGAGCAATCCACCAACTATCTATCCTTTACATTTTATCTAAAACAAAACAAAATCTTATACCTAGACACAAGTCTTCATCTTCTTGAAGTCTTCCCTTGAAGTCTTCTCATCTTCTTGACTTGGTCCAAGCTTGATCCAAAAGCTCCTTGGATCACACCGTGCTAGCTTCAATCTTGATATTTTGTCCTTTGTTGAGCTATGCACCTACTAAGATCTTGATAATGAATCTGTCACTAATTAAACACAAGATCATTAGTAAATATAACTTCATGAGTTTGATCATCATCAAAACTAGGGTGATAGGCCTTTGGGCCAACAGTATCGTGTCAGATATCAAGTGTCAGGTATCAGGTATCAAATAATAACATATCAAGTACCGATGTCAGATATCAGTGTCAGGTATCAGGTGTCAAGTATAACATGTCAGTGTCAGATAATTAACATGTCGTGTCAGGTGAGTTGAATACAGAGTTACAACATCATATATCAACTCGCATAATGATGCATCATGTATTAAAAGCTAGAGTAGCAATCCATAGTAACAAGACAACCACATATTAATATATCACGCAGTAAACGCTAGAGTAGCAGTTACTAAATATGAATTGATGATATCAAAGCACTTAAATTATGTCGAGCCCTAGAATGAATTAGCAAGGCATGAAGCAACACAAGAAAAGTACTCGCCTAAATCACCAAAAAACAGTATAAAATTTCGGAACACCTTAAACACGTACATGCCACTAATCCATATTAATATATATAAATATAATTTTTAAAATATATAATTATTAATAATTTTTAGAGCGAGTTAGAGAGGGAAAGAGAGGAGAGAGAAAAGAATGAAAACGGGAGAAAGAGAGAGAGTGGGAGAGAAAGTTACAGGAAAGTGAGAGAGACAGAGAAGACTTGCTGGATTGGTTAGAGGGGGTTAGGGAAAGATTTGATGAAAAGAAGGGGTAAAAAGGGAAGAAGTGAAAAGAAAGAAAGAAGAAAGAAAGAAAGGAAGGAAAGAAGGGAAAAAGAAGAAGGAGAGAAGGGGTGGCTCTAGCCGCCGCCGGAGGGCGGCTGACGAGGAGGGGTGGCTGATGGCACCCCTTGGGTGGTGGAGAAAGGGGAGGGGAGTTGTGTTTGGTGGTGATGTTGTTGTTGTGGTTGTTGTTGGTGTTGATGATGAAGGTGGTGGTGATAGTGTTGGTTGAAGATGGTGGTGTTGGGGAGTTGGAGGAGGAGGAGGAGATGATGGTTGGTGGTGGAAGTGGAGGAATTGGTAGTGAATTGAAGAAGATGATGAAGGTGATGGTGATGGGTTTTGGAGAAATTAGAGGAGGAGGAGTGGAAATTGAAGAGGAAGGGAGTGGAGGAGAGAAAAGGGGAGCTTGGGGAAAGTGGCCGGCCCTAGGTGGTGGTGGTAGTGGCCGGCCATAGTGGAAGAGAAGGAAGAAGGTGATGATGGTGGATGGTGGTGAAGTTGGTGATGTGAAAGTTAGTGTAGTAGTTGTTGTTATTGGAGATGGAGTTGGAGAGGGAGAAGATGTGGGTGGCTTGGTGGAGGAGATGGCAGGAGGGTGGCCGACAGTGGGTCTGGTGTTGGCCGACGGTCATGGGGAAGGAAGAAGAGTGGAGTTGGTGGGACGGAGGGAGAGAGAGAAATGGAGACAGAGAGAATGCGAAGAAAGAAAGAAAAGAAAAAGAAAAAGAAGGAAAGAGAAAGGGAGAGGGAGAGTATGGTGGAGATGGGGGTGGGGGGAGTGGGCTGCTGTTGCATCGAGGCAGAGCAAGGGGGAGGACGGGGGCAGGTAGGGGAGAAAGAAATGGAAAAGAAAAAGCAAAAGAAAAAAATGAAAATATTATTTTAATGCGGGTAAAAATTGACTGTTTCAGAATCATTCCGAAAAATTTTCAAAAATAAAAAATATTATTTTAAGATGCCTGTGAAATAGATTCAAAAAATTCAATCTGATTTTCAAATTAAAAATTCTGGAATCTTCTGGCGACACTGGTCGATACCAAAATCGGTTAAATTTTAATAAACTCAGAAAAAATTAAAAAAATGTATTTAGATAGAAAATGAATTTCTAACAAGTAATATGAAAGCCGTTTTTAAAAATTCAACTCCATTTGAAAACTAAAAATCTGGGAATCGGTCAGCGACAACGATCGACACCTGTTTTGAAGATTTTGCAGAATAATTCTGAAAAATTTCAGAAAATCATGAAAATCTAAAATATTGGAAAATAGTGTTTGAAACTGAAACCGGTCTAATCTGACTACCGGAAAGACCAAATCGAGTAATACATTAGGATCAGGTGCCCGGTTGAGACTAGGGCTGACTCCGAGTCCACTAATCCGAATCCAATACAAAACAATCACACAAATAATCATAAAATAAAAACAAATATAAAAACTAAATCAAAAAAAATGATAGAAAAATTAGAATATGTATCTAAGTATGTATTTTAGGAACGGGGTGTTACTGTTTTAACAGATTAACTTCTCTAAATTTTCACAAAGAGTGAAAACATCTTTATGCCGTAATCTTATCGTTATGTTATAGTAGTTTCTTTGTGATTGTCTGAAGCGAATCATAGCCCTGACAAAAAGCCAAGTGTGTTAGAGCCTGAGAGAGTAAAATTTTAAACGTTTTTATAAATATTAGTGTTCTAGAGAAGAAAAAGCACGATAAAAGATTCAAATAGCGATTTTTATGCCTCTTCAAGGTAAAAGATCTAATAAATTCTACAATTTACTGTATATTTTATGTCAAGAAAAACTCCAACTATTTCAAATAAATTTAAATTTGAAAAGTTTTACCTAACGAATTTTCAAGTTTAATCAAAATTTAAATCTCCATTTAAGTTGCTAGATTTGTGTACTTAAGTACCTTTCAAATATTCAAGATCCCTATTTCCCTCTCCCAATTACCATTCTAGAATTCATGCTAAAATTTGGATACTCTCTCCTTTTGGACTCGCCAGCGGCCAGCGCTTGGGTCACATGCACTTCTCTCCAATCCCAGCTGGCCGGCCGAATCCCGTCCACGTGTCCGCAACACCCAGAGTCTGACCCACCACCTCGTGTGGGTCCTACTCAATTATGTTTCTCTGGTCCTATTACGGTCTATTTTCTTGGTGAGTGTAGGAATCGCAAAATATCTGACGAATTTGGAAATAAATATTTATTTCTCTCCTCTCACCCCAGCCGGCAAACTAATAGTCACTTTAAATAACTTCCCGACATCTCACAGAGACGAACCAAACCAACAGCGACTCCTCTCTCTCTCTGAGTCTTCGCCAATTCTCCTTGCTGGTAAGCGCTCTCTCTCTCTCTCTCTCTCTCTCTCTGAGTTTGTTGAATTTGAGTGCAATTTTGGATCTGTTCGCTATTTTTCGCTAATTTCCGCTAATTTCCCCTTTAGTTTTGATGAAGTGAACATGTGCTAGATCTCTATTGTTTCTGTGATCCATCGGTTTTGTAAGATATCTTGCCCTAGAAATGTAGGGATCAGTGATCTCCTCCCGACTTATGATTATGCACTTATTCGTGGTTTTCAATCGATTTCAGGGAAGGGAAAAAAAACTTGAAAAAATTGTGTTGTTGGGATGTGATTTGCTTGTTTTCGAAATAGTTTGATAATGTGATTGTTTGGGTGATTCAAAGTATCAAGTGGTATAAGTTGAATTGGTGGTTGAATACCTTTGTGATTGTTCTTAGTCTTTTCTTCCTATTGAAACACATGTTACTAGTTATTCTTAAACTGAACTTGAGCTCAGTATCTTTAATTGTTAATGATGTCAGTAGTTTGCAAAATGAAAACACAGTGTGGGATATGTGGAGGAAGGAATTGTTGTTGTTTTGGCTAACACGAGTCATGTTGAAAAATCCAAGTTTAGATGAAGCATGGTGATTAAATGGCACTTTATTCTACCTCTTCTTCACTATTTAGGCCATATGAGTTTGTTTGGTGCTGATTTATGAGGCAAACATTTACTCGTACCTGTCATTTTTATGACATTAATATGGCCTGGAGCCTATAAAGAAATATTCCATAGGAAGTCCCTCCTAATTTTATTGTAGCACGTAATTTAGGTTGTTGGATGTGGACAGTGTAGAATGAGTTTTGTCTTATTACATTTTGCCAAAATCTGTTGATATAAGTTGCATTTTCCGCTCCTCCATGCTACAGTTTCAACTGAATCTACATTTGCAAGCTGTACTTCATACCCTAAAGTTCAAAGATACATGCACCAATAACTTTGTATGCATTCAACACATAGCTATTCATTTATAATGTAGCCATATTTTTCGTTTCTAGGATTCTAGATGGTATGTAGATTACCTGTTCGTTTAGTTCTTCTAAGTCATTGTTAGACTCCCATTTACTTTATGATTGTCCAATTAAACAGCACCCCCACCCCAAAAAAAAAAGAGAGAGAGAGACTTTGTTTTAAGTAAATACCAGTGGTTTAATAAGTGCCTTTAGTTCATTATGCTTGGACGTCAGGTGGAGATATAAAGTTTTAGTTGAAAGGCTAGCTTAACATGTGCCTTCAGTACATTATACTTGGAATTAGGTGAAAATATAAAGATTTTAGTTGTAAAGGTTAACCTTCTCCTTGCCCTTTCCCATGATGTAAAGACAATGCACTTTATGGATGTTGCCTCCACATCAGTGATTGAATATGCATAATTTAATATCTCAAAACTACAATAATCCTTTCCCCCTCACCCTTTTTAAATAAACTTCAACAACAAAGTGAAAAGTAAAGTTAAGCTTCAGATGCTCTTTTCTCGGAGGAACTGCACGAAAAAGAAAGATAATTTCATCTTGTCGTTGTTGGCCGCGTGTAATGGCATTATAGGATTTACTGTTGGCCATAATAATCTTTTTCCAGTCTATTTCTGGCAAGACTTTGAGTATCTGGATTCTGGATATAAGCTTGTGTCTGATGCGTAATTGGATCCGAGCAAAGTGCAGCTTGTTGGATACTTAAGGCCTACTGTGTTGGCTTTAGATTCCATAGCGCCACCGGTTATGCGTAATAGTCCTGATATTGTTGATTCGTCATTCAAGTAGAAAGCTTTGTGAAGGCACGGTCTGTTAAGTTTACCAATGTATATGCATGTGTTACTAATGAATTAGTTTTACTTATTGGTGCAGTACATTATTCTGGCATTAGAGTGCCAATTTAGCTAGAAATTAGAATGAGCAATGCTTCTGTTTGCGTGCATTTTGCACAACAACCCTCCCCCCCCCCCCCCCCCCCCCCCCCCCCCCCCCCCCAAAAGGCAAAAAACAGACTCGGCCTCTTGGAGGGTTTGGAATCAAATCCTTCTCATTCAAACTCAATAATTGTTATGCCCCACGTATATTTTCCATGGTTCTCTCCACAAGAATGCTATCTATGGTTAATTCTTGAGTTCATGAGAATTGTTCTATAGTAGAGGCATGACTGACTATTAAAGATGGGGCCAAATTATGTCTAATATTTGTGTGAAGAGGTTAAAAAACTGTCCCAAGGCTTAAAAACAGTTTTGAAAAGCTCAGCTAAAGTTTTTGCTGCATACTTTTACTGGAATGTAGTGTACTTGTATGAAATTGTAAACAATGTACGATATGGAAAACTTTATTTAGAAATGAGTAGCAAGATGCCTTTATTTGTGAATGTGATTCTCTTGCCTCTTTCTTTTATTGTGCCTCAAAGTTTGTTGTGATTCCCATTATTGGTCTTAGCATGATACTTCTTTGTCTTATCTTATCCCATGTCCAAGGGAAAATGGAGGGATGCTCCTTGGCTCTATTAAATTGAAGTCTTGAACTGGTTCTGCAGAAAACTTAGGTTTACTTATCAACCCATCATTGGCCGGTTAGGTTCTATCGTAACTGTTCATAGCAGATAAGAAGTTTTAAAAAACTATGGACGTGATCAAATACAATATCCATTTCTCATGTTAAAGCATCATTATGCTCCACATGTAATTAGTTCTAGTAGATGTCAGACATGAAGTTTTTAGTCTTTCTTTTTAGTTAGTATGTAGTTGTAAGTGGATGTTGTAGGTGAAGTTTTTAGTCTTTCCTTTTAGTTAGTATGTGATCTCGTGGAATAATGGAACTCTGGCTTAGAAGATAACGTTCATCTTTACTAGATAGTCAATCTATCTGTGCTTAGAAGGAAAATTTTCATGTTATTTAGCTCCATACCTCCATGGATTTTATCTGTAATCCTGCTTTTGTTGGTTTGACAGGTTACCATAATAATAACAGCCAGACCATCACTTTGAAATTGCATACCTTTAAAGCATGGTAACTTCTGGCATATGATCAATTCATAATGCAGTTTTATTCCTTTAAAATCTGCTGCAAAGCAGCATCTCAGTAGCAAGTTGCAGCTTTAAGACTGTGCTTATTTGAACTACTAAAGATAAAGGCTATATATTTGAGTACAAACAGTTGTTAGGTGTCTGCGAATGCTTGGACGGTAAGACCTTGGAATGGGAACTCGACATTTTTCTCGAGCTGGCTTTTCTTGATGCAAAGTGATGTAAAATACGGGGATCGCAATTGCCTTCAAATACAAGTAGAAAGGGAAAACTAGGGTTTTGAAAAAAAAGAAACTAAATATATTTGGGCATCACACCTCTTGTACAGGATTGGGCTTCACACCCTTTACACCAATGTCAAGATCACAAGACTCAGATTTCAAGAATTTTAACTCAAAATTTAGATTTAATCATTCATACCAAATAGAGAGGCCTTGAGGCCTATTTATAGGCTTTACCAAACCTAGTTCTCAGAATACAACCGATATGGTACTAAGGAAAAAACCAACTAAAATAAAAAAAATTAAAGCAAAATACATAACACTAAACTAGAACCATAGGAGTGCATCACGCCTTCTTCTAGTATAAACTCGATCAAACGGCGTGATGCCCTCATCATTTCTCCCGAGTGGGGAAAACTCGACGTTGTCGAGTGTGGGCTGGGAAGCTGCTGCTGGCCGTGGTAATGCTCAAGAGGTTGGGGTCAAGTCATCGAGATCCTCCACAGTAATTCATGAATTTTCTGATTCATGTCTTCCTCTTTACTTAACAAGATTGCGTCGTGTTTTTTCATCTCTAGGAGAGACAATCTGATCATTTAAATAAAATCTATATTTTTTGCTACATGAGATAATTTAGGAGAAAGTGGAGGTAATAGGGGCTCTCAAAAGAAAGGCCGTGGGTAGGCTCATCCATGAATGAATTAGATGGGGTATGCAGAGTACCTCTATATGAAATCAAATCATCGACATTAAAGTGTAACTATTGTCAAAATCTGGCAAGAGGTCCACCACATAAGCATTTGGATTGATCATCTTAAGGATTTGAAAAGGTACTGCACGATCTTATAGGGATTTGGATGTTTCACTGGTTTCATTCTTATTATGGTAATTAGCTTCGATGCAACGATATTGATGCAACTGTCATTATCCACTATAATTTTACAACTCATTTTCTCAATTTTTGTACATGTTTGGAATGTGACAGTTCTTCTCCAGTCATTGACTTGTTCGGGTTGCCTAAGGTGTACCTAACTGCTCTTAAATAGGCTCTGTCATAAATAAGAGTCAGGCTAGTCAATGTTAAAGCCTTAAGCAGCCATTGAAATCACGATCTTCAGCAGAAGCGTTCGAGTTTTTGTTCTATTGGTGCACAACTACTTTTAGACTATCTTCTTTTTCATCTTCTTCTATGTGAACTTTTATTAAAAGGGTCTCGGGCACTGATTTGCAAAATGTTCATACCTTTGACATCTATAACACTGGATACGCGGGTTGACCTTCACAGGTTCACTAGCGGTCTTCTTCTCAAAAGTTGTCGGATTTGTACTGGATAGAACCGCTGGTTTGACACTTGAAGAAGTAAAAGTTGATTTGCTCTGGGCGGAGAAGGATCGGTTATTGATAGGTTTGCTAGCAGTTGTTGTTTTAAAGTTATTCCTAAAATCAGTTCAGTGAAAGAAGTCTTCTCTAGACTCATCTAAATCGTGATAAGCTGATAAGCTTGTTCCAAGGTTGTGATGCCTCGAGTTATTAGCTTATGGTGGTAGCCGTCTTTAAGACCTGACCTGAACCTAGATAGGGTCTGTTTGGGAGGTTCTAGCTTGATAGCACTGTACCGATTCAAGTATTCATCAAATTTTACGATGTAATTGGAGACTGACTTTTTTTCCTGAGTTAATCTGTTTCATTTGTCCAATAACTACTGAGTTAAGCTTCTCTTTCATTTCATCTCAAGTCTCAACTGGATCTTCCCTTCTAAACACATCATTCTTTCAACTTCTCCCAATACTGTCTGGCTAGTCCAGTTAGTTTCATAATCGCAAATCGGACTTTTCTAGTCTCTGACATGTCGTATCAACGAAAGTAGAGGTCCATAGTTAATATCCAATCTATAAAAGCGTAGGGGTCTAGACATTCATCAAAGGACGAAGCATTTACTTTTACACTGTTGATATATTGGGCGTCCGTGTCCTTAATGTCCTAGTGCTGAGCTTGTGTACGTCAGAGTGACCTATTGTTAGCTCGAGATTTGTTCTCCTCTAAGGGATCTGGGGTTCTCCTTCGGTTTGTTTCTAACCTATCAAATTGTGGTAATTTCTTGCAATTGGTGTCAACCTGATCTTTATGCTCTTGCAGTCGTCGATCCATTAGGTCCATTCTAGTAAGGACCACGTCAAGTTTATTCTAAATGCTAGAATATATGGGTGCAGAAATTTCTCCTATTGAAAAACTTTTCCCACTTCTAGTTGGCATGGAAATTTAACTAATCCTAAATGATGATTTTTTGATATTTTTGATATTTTTATATTTTTTTAATGCATACAAATGATAAATGCTGTCGCAGAGTGCAAACTACCTTAACAGTGAAATATATGCTAATGCAAGAGAAATTAGAGATCAAATTAAATAATACTAAAATTTAAGCCTTTGATTAACATGTGGTTAAGACAATGTAAAAACACGTGCTAACACAGTAAGTTTCTAAATTAATTCAAGTGATCACTGATTCAAAATAAATTAAGTTGCACAATTAATATTGATATTGATTTTCATTTAAGATCAGATCATACAATCTCACTTTTATGGGCAACAATCAATAATTCTATTTTGCGACAGTTTTAGTAACTACATATCTTAATTAAGCGAAAGAAATAACTGAATAAAAAAATTTAAAGAGTAACTCGAACCTTAATGCATTAGGTGGTTGAGCCGTCGGCTCAATCGACTAGGTTGAGCCGATCAGAAGGTGTCGGTTCGGTTCGAGTCGACGGCTTAGTCTTAAGTCGGCTCTAGTCGGCTTCGATTGAGCCATTTTTTGTCGTATTCGACTCGATGGAGCCGATATCGACTTGGGTTTTTGAAAACAGCTCAGATCTAAGCCGTTCGCTCCCCTATAGATTCTGCCGTTGTCTCGAGGAAGGCTTGTGACATTTTCGGTGATCAGCACGGGCTCGAAAGGAGGCGGTGATGACGAGGTTGCTAGTGGATCTGGGCTGGCGATGTCGTCAACGAGGCAAGCAGTTGGGATCTTGCTCTCGAGATGATGGCGGTGGATGACTGGATCTGTGAAGAATACTGGCGGTGTTGTCGGCGATGAAGGCGGAGGAAGGAGTCGGTGGGAGCCGCGGCGGCGAAGATGGAGAGGGATATGGCAGTGAAAAGGTGGCGGCGGGTTATGAAATACGAACACGGGCACGAGTGTTTGATTTTCGTACACGTATATTATATTATTTATTAGTACATTCCTACACTTATCTTGTAATAAATCTGCTAATCACCTTGTCTTAATGTTTAATTCATGCAGCATATGATTAATGAAGGGAGAGAAGATAATATCAAATAAATACCGGTTAAATAAGATTTTTATGGATCTATTTGGTTAGCTGAAGATCATCACAAATCTAATCTAACTAAATCAGATTTAGTTGGATTTATTTTTTTAGCACGGAAATCTAGGAGATAGGTAAATTCAGAAGTCCAAAGGCAACCCTATTAATATATAAATAGATATCTAAAAGATTGCGATGTATATTCAGAAGATTCAGAGAGATAAGATACAATCTAACTGAAAATTAAGGGATAAAACAAAATTTTATCTTCAACCTTATTTGAAGATCTTTTCTGTTGGGTAAGAGATTTTGCTCCTGTCTTCGTACACTCTCTCTTATCCAGTTTTGGCTATAAATACCTACATTTCTGAAGACAAAAGGATACCACTCCAGTAGAGAGTTAAGATTAGGCTGTTGCTTTAGTTTAGGTTTTCTTTTTCTTTTTACATGTAATTTTAATTTCTTTATAGCTTAGATTAGAGAGCTTCATGAAAAAAAAGAGAGAAAATATTATATTTAGAGTGACTAAATGTAATCTTCTTTAAAGAAAGTTGTATTGAGTGTGACAGTCAATGTGATTCTCCCACTTTTTTCATTGTTGCTCAACTTAATCGATCGCAGCTTTTACGGTATTTCTTTCGCTTGGTTTACTTTAATTATTCCAAGGTATGTTATTCTTTCTTCTCTTTCTTGTTTATTAAATGACTTTAAATCCAACGCTTTTCTTTTTCTTTATTCTTTTTTTTTAACTTAGTTCTCTTTTCAAGCAAAACACCAACACCATCTTATTATTCTATCTTCTACTCTTTTTTTAACTTAACATAGTTTCATTTTCTTTTCTTTTTAAGAACAAAGAAGACTTTTAACCGGTTTTAGTAACTTAAAAGAAAAACTTACCCACACGCTTCCATCGCAGTCCCTCCTTGTGGATCACGATCCACATAGCCACTTGCTATAGCGTTAGAATTGAGGAACCTAGTACTCGTTTCTAAATTTTGTATTTTTCTGTGCAGGTTTATCTTGATCAAATTTTGGCACCGTCGTCGGGGAGGGGACGGTAAAGTTTCTTTTTAAGTTTACTAACGCTTAAACTTTCTTCTCTGTTTTTGTGTGCATGGGCTGATTTCAAGGAAATGAGAACTGCATAATACATATAAGTGTTTTTTAGACTCTGCTCTAGAAAGCAAAGCTCAAAAGACCTGAGAATTGCCACGCAAACGCGGCAGTTTTCGCGGCAATCTGAGTTGATTACTCACCCTATTTTGTTGCAGGGCGACTGAAATTTAATTATCTAGCTTTTGCATGTTTTAGTTTCTCTGTTTGATATACTTTGCACACTGTTTCTAATCCAACAGTAACTTGTTGCTTGTTAATGGAAAAAATAGTTTAGACTTTACATTTTAGGGCACATGTCTAATTACGTTTACGTTTACATTACTGTTGAAAAGTACTGAAGCCAAGCTATGTGTGCATTGCATGTAGTATATGAAATATTCTTGTATGATTTAATCGCCTAAGTGTTACTTTTTCCTATATACTTGTACACTTCACTAAAATGATTAAGGACTTGTCCTATAAACAAGATAAGGTAAGAAAGTCATTATTCTTTTTTAACCCGAAAATTATCTCCACACTCACTAACCCAGCATAACTTAAATTTGAGTAGACGTTGGCCCTAGGGACATCTCCGGCTCAATAGGAGATTGACCTAAGGGGGAAGTTGTTAGAGTTTGACTCAAGTCAAATCGGAGTCAAGATTGGGGATTGAGAGGCGAAACCTCGAAGAACAGTAGTTTGGCATAATTAGGCCCGTTGCTTAGGCATAGATATCTCCTACTGTCTTGCCTCTACCTGGCCGATTAACTTGTGATCAGATTGCTGCAATATACCTCCTGTGGACAGTCTAACCAGTTAGGAGTCGTCTAGGTTTAAGGTTTATCCTAATTTAGGCTAGATTTTCTTTTTTTGTTTGTTTATTTTTTTATTTTATTTTTGACATCTTTGTGGTGTGAATTATAATTACAATTATTTCAATGCACATAGTGATCTATACTTTACCCGACCTCTTTTGACTCGGATAACACTAACCCGGCATTTCATAACTTTAACCAACCAAGTATGTCAGATTGGTCTTATCCGAATTAGTATATGTCCTAACCCTAGTATTATGAATAAGATTGGAATGATCATCACCACTCTTCATCGAGTCAGTGAGGATACAACTTCCTCGAGTTATGTGGTCAATCATCTTACCAACAACCAGCTTTATATACTCATTATCAAGATCAACCTATAGAAGAAAATTTTGACATAAAAAAGAGTTTAGAAGCCTTTATTGAGTCCAGACGATAAATCCAAAACATGAAAGACTCATAATTCCATCAAAAATTTTCCATAACAATAAAAAGAAACCTACTAACTTAGGAAAGAGTATGAAATTCATGATTCAGTCCCAAAATGATTGTATTTAATCCCAAAAGGAGTGTATCCAATCTATTGATAGGTTAGAAGAAAAAAATGAGTCATTTGATCAAAACAATTAATGATAGGAATAAGAAAACTCTACCAACACATTACTGACCATTCTCGATTTCCTTAATCATATTTATTGGAACCAAGAATCATGACGTTTTGGAGACTTTAGTTAATATTCAATTCCACCACAACATCTTGAACTTGGCCAATCTCAAACCTTAGACAAATTGACAAGTTTTCACTTCAAAAAAATTGAACTTGATTATGAATGTGACCCTGATCCCCAACTTTGTGATTCAGTTTCAATTTTTAAATTTATGTTGACTCCGGTATCCTTACCCTATTTGGATCCAATTTCCGAGCCAACATTAATTCCTATACCCATAGAACTTGAAATTGAACTAAGCATTTTGGATAGTCACATTTTATTGATGGGAAAAGAATGTGAAATTCAATTCTTTGATTTAGACTCAACTCTTGAAATGAAACCAATATAAATCCCAATGCTAAATCAAAATTATGCAATATTAAATCACAATTCCACAATTCTAAATCCCAATTATAAAATAGATCGATTCAACTATTTCAAAATATAGAGGGCACAAACATAGAGAGATCGATTCAACTATTTCTAAAGCACAATTCAACAATTTTAAATCCCAATGCTAAATCAAAATTATACATTTTTAAATCACAATTCCATAATTCTAAATCCAATTTAACAATCCTACACAATTTTAAATAGAAAACCAACACAATTCTACACAATTCTCTCAATCTGCTCTCTGCTTATCTCTCTCAATCTGCTCTCTGCTCTCTGCTCATCCTCTCTCGATCCAGAGAGATGAGGGGCAGTGTGAGAGAGAGATGAGGGGCAGTGAGAGAGAGAGAGATTCAGAGCAGATAAAGGAGAAAATAGAGATCCACGGAGGGAGAGAGATAGCAGTCGAGAGAGATGGAGTGAAAGGGAGAGGAGAGAGCTTACCTCTTGATCACCATCAATGAGGGAGAGCGAGATGGCCTCCAACGCCTGAGATCACCTCCGACGAGATCAATTCACCACACCTCCGACGAGATCAAGCCACCGACGGCGACCGCGAGATCACCGCTTGATCATCACCGAAAGCTCCGAAGTCAACGACGATCACCATCGCCAGATTACTTCTTGATCACCACCGTGAGATCACCGCTCCAACGTCGACGATGATTGACGATCACAAGATCATCGAAGGCTCCAACGTCGACGAGAGAGAGATCGATTTGGGGGGAGCGAGGGCATTTGAGAGAGATCAGATTTTGTCTCAGAGATTTTGGGGAAAATTTTAAGGTTGAGAGAGAGCGATTGGGTTTTATTATATGAAATCAGGTCGGGTTCAACCCAACCTAATAAACCTACAACCAGAAACCTAACGCCGTGTCCAAGACACGTTTGAGCCTTGTCCAATGAGTCAAATTGGTTTACTCGTGTCGGACACGATCAAAACGTGTCTGACACTTATCGGGCACGTGTCAGGCACGTTTCCGTGTCTGACACGAACCTGATATGGACACACCTCCTTGCTTCATAGGCAGGGGGAATCTAGGGTTAGGGTTTTGGGTGTCGGAAAGAGAGAGAAAAGGAAGATGAACAATAATTTTTTTTTTTGGAGAAAAAATTGAAGGAGATTGGAAATCTAAGGCTGATGTGAAAAATAATGTAAAATATAGGGATCACAATCGCCTTCAAGTAGAAATGAAAAACTAAGGTTTGAGAGAAAGAAATAAGAAGTTGAATAGTCTTGGGCTTTATACCCCTTCACAAGATTGGGGTTCGCATCACTTACTCCAATTTCAAGATCACAAGACTCAGATCTCAAGAATTTTAATTAAAAAAATTTAGATTTAATCATCCAATACCAATTAGGGAGGTCTTGAGGCTTATTTATAGGCTTTATTAAAACCCACTTCTCAGAATACCATTGATGTGGTACTAAGGAAAAAACAACTAAAATCAAAAGAAAATAAAGCAAAATACATACACTAACTAGAACCAAAGGAGTGCAACACGTCTTCTAGTGTAGACTTGATCAAACAGTGTGATGCCCTCATCACAGAGCCCTTAATAAAAACAACTAACTGCATTTGTACAAACAAAGTGGACACACATGTTTGGCCTTTATGTTTCATTTTCCATGACATTTTTGTTGTTGTTGAATTGGCTGAGATTATTATACTGCACATGCCATTTCAGATCAATTTTGAGTCCGCTGCTTTATTTAATGTAAAATGTTAAACATTTTTCGAGCTAAGGGAATGCTTAATGCCTGAATTAGTACTTGCAAGTTGCAAATATCTAATAGACTAATACCATACTATGAACTAGTTTCTGGGATATTTCTGAAGTGTTAGATAACCAATTATGGGAAAAGCTTAAGAGCTAATGGGTTGTGGGAAAACAATTTTAATCTAGCAATCATTACACAAGCACCCCCACCCCCCGACGCCCCCCCCCCCCCCCCCCCCCACACACACACACACACACACACACACACACACAAAAAAAGAGCTTTTCAGCCATATGAGACGGTCCTGAGCAAAATGATGAAACACATGAAGGCATTATATAATCTGGGGTAAATAAATATATGATTAACTTGTCAACGGTGAACTTTGAACCCAGGAACTCTTGAAAATTCAATTCCATGTTAGGTAGTCACTTTGTCCTTTCACTAAAGCTAATGGATCGTAGGTTAATAATATATGTCAATTATTAATGCAATTTTAAAGAACAATAATATATTTTTTTTTTCTTCTGTCATCCTGAACACACAGCACCCCAGTTTTGAATGTTTAGATCTTCAATTTCTCCTGATTAAAATTTGCATACAGATGCTGAAGCAAATAATGGAAAACTGATTGATATGGTTTGGGCATGTGCACGTGGTCAACAAGTGTGCAAATTTGGAGAAATGATAGGACGGTAGTTAATGGAGCTATGAGGGTTAGAGGTAGATCTAAATAAACATCGATGGAGACAATTACACAGGAATAATAGTTGTCAATTTAACTGAGGAGAGGGCCTTTAACAGAGCTGAATTGTAGAGAAGTATTCATGTAAAAGTTTCGGATAAAGGCTTTGTTGTTGTTTTACGCAAGTGCTGAAGAAATATTGCTCTCGCAAAGAGTTCCTTCCACTGTTTTAAATCTGTTGAAAAACCATCCCCTTGTTAGTTTGATTTACATTCTTTTAGTGACTTTCAATTGACTGATAAGCTTAGGGTTCTAGACTCCATTAAGGAGTACATTGTTTCAAGTCACTAGCATTAGACTTTACCCATTGAGCTTCATCAATAACCACTATTTCACATTTTAGTTACTCCTGCATCCTTAAATAGTGTGTGGTAGATTATACCATTTTTGAATTCAACCCCCGCAAACTTGGTCTGTGGAACTGTAATCTTTGATAGTCTGACAATCAAAATGCTTGACAAGCTTCTCAAGAACACTGATTTTTGTAACAGTCATATCGTCCTATAATAGATGTGGTGAATCTCTTATAGGTTGTTGTCCCTTTGATGATCGACCTATAAATGTAGTTGCGCCTTTCAAAGTGCTTTCAGTTCACATTACAATGTACCTTTTGTAATTAAACTGAACCCAGCAATCCGGTGAACTTATATAGCTAGTTCATCAGCATAGTCTTCAAAAAGCTGATACTAGACTACAATGTTTTGTTGTGCCCTAATATGTCTATGGTTTTGCATGCCGCCATACATCAAGAGTGTACATCTTTGCACAACTGTTTCAAGAGATTCTTGTTCAGATCAATGTCAACTGCTAATCCATTCTAAAGTGCTAGAGGGACAAGTTTCTTCTGGAACCTGTCCACTGTGACAATCCTATGGTTGGGTACTGAAACTCCTTCCAGTTAAGAAGTATAAAGTTTGGAATTTGGTGTGAATCTCATTGACGAAACTTTCTATGGGATACACATGTACTCTTTTTTGCTGACTTCAAAGTCAAACTTTGACCCATATACTTGATAAATAACCTTAGTTGCAAATGGCTCTTCTGCCTGAATGACTTTGAAATTTGGTTGATGTGTATCTAAGCATGGATTTCTGACTTGAATACCATGCATGCAGAATGCACTATCTAAGCATGGATTTCTGACTTGAATACCATGTATGCAGTATGCACTACTGCAAAGCACATAAGAGATGACCTTTTGTGAGCTACTTCTTGCGCAAGCGTTCGCCAACATGTATGTTCTTTAATGTGTGAGATGCAACCTTGCTCTAATTTTGCAAAACACAGCGGATTGTGTAATTTGAGATCTGACATTGTTACACAAAATTGCTCCTCCTAAATCCTCGAGTTTTCATGGATATTTCTGGCACACTGAGTGCAGTAAAAATGAGATATTCCTGGAAAGCTAGGTACCAAAATGCATGGATAGCGATGGAAAGTAGATTCACACCTGGTACCAAAATGCATGGATAGCGATGGAAAGTAGATTCACACCTGGATCATAGTCTAAACATTGTAAAACATGTCAACTAGACCTCAGAAGAGTTGGTTACTTAAATAAAAATCACTTGTGCTGTTATTGAGATTCTATCTTGTGACAATTTGATCCATACTTGTACTTCATAGAGCTGGCAAAGGATTTGATTCTTTTAATTGACACTATAATTGTTGTACATCACAGTCACTGTCTTGGATTTACCATTTGGATAAAACATTGTGTTATGGGCTGATTACGCTTTTGTCAATGTCACAGCGGCAGGAAACATTTAATTTCCTTCCTGTATAAAGTTACGTGTGATGTATTTGTGTATATTATGTGCCATATTGTTGTATCACGTTACCTACATGGTTCTTTATTAATTTTTATGAAAATGATCACAATATAAGACCCAGCAGATTGTTCATCAGAAGATGCCTTTTAATACCTTTTATTTATCCTGGCAACTTTTTTTCAAGTTGAGTCTAATCATTTGGTCAAAGGAAGTGATACTGTTTGAAGTTATGTCACTATTTCCTATGCGGCAATTGATCATTAAACTGCTGTTTTCTAATCTTGAGAAGACTATCTCTAGCTGTTTTAGTGTTTTAGTCATTCTTGCTGATTGAAAGAATTCTTTTTTGTCAATGACATTATTTTTCTATATTCTGAGCTTTTGTCTATTTTGTTTCCTACAGAACTTTTAAGATAAAGATGTCAGGAACAGCTCTTAAAGATCTCAATGTACTACCACTTGCAGGATTAGAGAAGAAAAGCGACAGTTCTGGTAAGGGAGGGTTTATGAAGACCAATATTGAAAATACCAGTGAATTTCTTGAAAGGAAACTGAACAAAGTTTCTGCCTCCCTTGCTCCATTAAAAGAAGCCGATTTGGGGGGTAATGGAGTGGAGGTGGGGCCAGAAGTTGAGTATATAGAATTTGAGAACCTGCCGGATCTTCCTTCCGTGGATACAAGTCTCTGTGTAGGGGCTGTTACTTTATATTTTCTGGCTGTTTATCTTAGTGTCTTGTGTTCTGTTAAGTTTTTCATGTTAGTGGAAACAGCAGTTTCCTGATTCTTTTTCTTCTTGTTCTTCCTGCTGTATTGTGCAGACGCTTTTAGCAAGATTGGACTCAAAAGATTGGGTTTTGGTATGTGAAGCTCTCAACAATGTGCGCCAGATATCGTTATATCACAAGGAAAAGCTACTCGAGATATTGTAAGTCTTGCTTTCATATAGTGTACTTTTCCTAGATGTATGTGGAAGGCACAAAAATATTTTATCTTGAACAATTAATGCACCGTGCTTGATTTGGTTTTCATTTGTCTGTCATCTCCTGATGTCATTTAATTTCTTCTCTCTTTGATTATAGGGGAGATGTGATTCCACTGATTGTGAAATCTTTGAAAAGTCCAAGGAGTGCTGTCTGTAAAACTGCAATTATGACATCTGCAGACGTCTACAAGGTTTACAGGGACTTAGTAATTGACGCACTTGATCCAATGGTATTAGCCAATTTTATTCTCTTATCTACAGTTCAACCTCGCAAATATTCTCTTTTATTATGTCCCATGCAGCTTATGAAGGTCATGCTTATGATTATTTTTTGCTTTCAGCTTGTTCAGTTGCTTCTCAAATCTTCACAAGACAAGCGGTTTGTATGTGAAGCTGCTGAAACAGCTTTGATAGCAATGACAACTTGGATTTCTCCGGCCCTGTTATTGCCAAAGTTGCTGCCATACTTTAAGAACAGGAATCCTAGAATCAGAGCAAAGACATCTATGTGTTTCAGCCGAAGCGTAGCGCGACTTGTAAGTTTTGTTTTCTTTTGGTTTGAATTGATGTCGGAGCTAGTTTCTGGTTGTTAACTGATGAACATCCAATAATTTTCTTATTCTACTATGTGAGAAAACAACTTTCCATATTCTTTTTTATTTCCACCATTATATTTTGCTAATTCGTGTAGTATTGTCATCAGGATTTGGTTTAGTTCCTTTTCAATTTACTGGTCTAGCATTTGCATTAGTACACATGTACACTAAATTCTATTACAATTGATCTACGCAAAGGCTGTATGTACTGTTTGATGAATATGCCAGCTTTATTTATTGTTCTTTTTTTCTTTTTCAACCAAGTGGCTTTTTATTATTATTTATTAGAAGGTGGTTGCAGACTGACAATCAAAAAACTCGTGCATTGTTACTTTACAAAAAAAGAAACTTGTGCTGTGTTAACACTTTTTACCTTTTCTCATTTCTTTTCTTTTCTTTTCTTTTCTCTTATCTTAATAAGATCATGCATGAGACCAGAAAGTTACGTGGAAAAAATTACCCTCGGTTTCATTCTGTTGTTCTGTAGCTTGCTTTGATTTATGGATATATACAAATTGATCTTGTAGAAGTAGGAGACTGGTTCTTGTTTGTCTGCAATTGCTGTCATCTTGATATCATTTATCAAGCAGTTGTCGAGTGTGTTTGTCTTAAACATCATTCTTTTCAACATGATCCTTTTTGAAATGAAAATTGATAGATTATTTTTTATTGTAGATCTTTAGGTTCAAGTATTGGAGATATATAGTTCCCAGAGTCCAGTTACCATCTTTTGTGAAATCATCTATGGGCACAATGCCAGCTTAATTGATGTTCTCTGACATGTGTGTTCTAATTCTGAATTTTTGTATATGCATTCATAACCTCAGTGTCCCTGACAGCCATGAAATTTTATTGGCATACGTCAATTGTGAGGCCCATTTCAGTCAGTACCTTGGAATCTTAGTGGGATTCAGCTATATTTTAAAAAGGTTTGGTTAGTGATGGGCATTCCACTTCGCTCATGAAAACCAGTCAATTCTTTTTTAATTTGGGGGTGGAAGTTCTGCATATCACTGCTCAGTGGCAATGCTCATTGTGCTGCTCACAGCCTTTGGTGGTGGTTGTAGTTTGGCTTCTGAATTTTATGGTCATGTTAGATGATGGGAGCTCCATAAAAGCTGGGGTGACCCTTGTTAGATGCTCAGTACTATTACCACGTGAGAATCCTGATAATGATGATCGAGGACCCAATGAGTGTTGAACCATTCTGCAGTAGAATTCGCTGGCATAGAACTGAATGCCGGTCATTCTTTCATTATTTGATAGGTTTTCCTTGGCACAGGAATTCCTCCTCACATATACATTGTCCAAGAATTGTCTGTATGGAATAACTTTGTGCATTCATCTGTGTGTTTGGAAGAGTTGCAAAGCTTAGTATACTGCCCGCATATGTAATCCTCCTGCACGCAGTCTTGGATTTCTTGCTGATGATTACTATTTCACTCTCTCAGGGTATGGAGGGAATTAAAGCGTATGGAATCGATAAGCTAATTCAAGTTGCTGCAACTCAGCTTAGTGACCAGCTCCCTGAGTCGCGAGAGGCTGCTCGAACTCTTGCCTTAGAATTGCAAACCTCTTACCAGGAATCGCAAGCATCATCACCAAGTGAAGAGTCAGAAACCAACACTGATTCATGGGAAGCCTTCTGCCAGGCTAAGCTCTCTCCTTTGAGTGCCCAGGCGATTCTTCGTGTTACCTCTGCGCCGAAAGAGGGTCTAGTGGTGGGTTGCTAGCCCATACCCTTTGCTATAAATATACCATTCTTTTTAGCCTGGGCTCCGTATTTGTACGTATACCACTGTTGTTTACGCCTCTTGGGTATCTGCACTTTGTATGTGCTGGTATAACAATGTCATGGTTATTGGCCGGTTTGACCATTTCGCAATTTTTGTTTTTTTAATGTTGCTTTACTCATAGGTTATATTTTGGTATGCATTTTTTCTTCAGATCCATTGCAGCAGTTGTACCGTCCATTTACGTGTTGGTTGATCTGTGAATACTACAATTTTCTGTGCTGATGGCTATGGGTAATGTTATATTTCTGTTTGTGATATCAATTGAGTTGATAATAGTTGGTAGTTTGTATTCAATTGAAATTATCTCCAAGAACATCTAGCTTGCATCCAATTTAACACAGTACTTTGGGAACTTATGAAAATGAAAAGGATGTCTATTATTACTACACAAGACAGTAAATCTTAATGGAAAATGAGGTTGTGATGTATATAATAATAGAACTTGTAGAGCGCTTCAATGTGTAAAATATTATATAACCCTAATATCCACCCCTACAGCATAAATATTAGCTTTTTCAGTATCAAGCCTACTTTTATTATTTATTCATGATCAGAAAGCGTTTAAGAATTTTCGCGTTGGACTTAATTTAACGGCAAAGAAATAGGGCTGAAATGAGCCCAGCCCATCCTATAATTTTATTGAGCCCAATCTATTTTACCTACTCTATTATAAATGAGGGAAAATTACTTTTAGGTCCTTAAGGAGTTTGAGTTGTGCCAAAAACTCCCTGGAGTTTGACACCGTGTCAAAAAGCTCTTTAACAAAGTTGTCTTTATTTGCAGGTCTTTGTCTTAATACATGACTTGATGTATATTCGTATTGCCCATATTGTCCTTTACTTTAATTGACCCATGTGCTGTCATTTATCTATTAATTGACACACGTGATGTACTATGAAATTTTTGATGACAGTTGCTTTATGACAGTTGCTTTAATTATTTTCTTGTTCAATTCAAAATTCTTGAAGCAACTATTTTATTGTCCACTTCAATTGTTATTTGTCCACTTCAAAAAATTTTGTTAACTTGACCAAAAATTTATAAAAAAATTATTTAAATATTTGTAAAATAAAATAAATGAAAACAAAAAAAATTAATAACTTGTTTTATAAACCATTTAACCTCTATTGTTTATAAAACAAAATTATTTAACATATGAATATTTATTTATTTTTTCAATTACTTGTTTGTTTATTTTTTATTAATTTCTGGCCCACCCCGATCCGTGAAACTACCGATGCGCCCCCCATATGTGAAGATCGCAGCACTGAGCTTCTTCGATCGCAGCGAGCTCTGGCGAGCTCTGTGAGTGTCCGTTGGCCCGTTATAACCCTGAGCAGAGAATAATTTTTGAAACTTAGATACAAATTTTTGTTGGTTGTAAAGATTATTTATATTTTGTGGTCATATATTCAAAAAGGTAGTCATGTTCCCAAAATGTGGAAATATATTCCGGTATTGGGACACATTTTCGAAATTATGGACTATATTATACTTGGTATTCAAGTTTCCAAAATATGGACATCTATTTCAATAGTTGGACTTTTTTTTTTCAAAATGTGGATATATATACTCCAAAAGGTGGACATATATTTCAAAATGTGGACATATATTCCAATTTTTGGACATTTTTTTTTCAAAGTGTGACATATATTCCAAAGGTGGACATATAGTGCAAAAAGGTGGACCATTTTGTCCAAAATGTAGATATATATTCCAAAATTTATAGATAAATATAAAATAGAAAATCTCACATTTTCAATTTGATTACTAAGTAGGATTAGTACCAAATTTAGTACCATAGCATAAACATTGGATAATAATGAGAAAAAATGACATATATTGCAAAAGGTGGACATATATTTAAAAATGTGGACATTTACTTGAAAACGTCAACATATATTCCAAAAGGTGGACATATATTCTAAAAGGTGGAATATATACCTAATTTTTGGACATTTTTTTCTAAAATGTGGACATATATTCCAAAATTTATAGATAAATATAAATGAAAAATCTCACATTTCTATTTGATTATTAAGTAGGATTGATTTCAAAGTTAGTACCAAAATATAAGCATTGGATAGTAATGAAAAAATGGCATATATTTCATAAAGTAGACATATTTTCAAAAATATGGACACTTACTTGGAAATGTCGACATACACTCTGGAATGTGGACATTATTCCGAAATTTGGACATATTCCTAAATGTGGACATATATTCCAAAATGTGAACATATACAAGAAAATGTTGACACAATGTCAAAAAGTGAACATAATCATAATAAGGTGGACAAAATGAGAATGTTACATTTAGCTTGTCCAAATCGGGAATAGGATATAGAGTTAGGACATAAATTTGTTTAAATATCTCCACTTTCATTTGATCATCTAGGTAATTCACCACGCTATACTGTATGACATAAAATAAAATCTTTTATGTCCACATTCTTCAATTTCTCTCCAATTTTTTTCTTTTATGGCCTTACGCCCTTTCTGTCCACCTTCATCAATTTTTATTCAACTTTCTCTTTTATGTCCACCTTACTCCCTTTTTGTCCATGTTAGTTAAGTTCTGTCCAACTTTCTCTTTTTATGTCCACTTTACTCCTTTCTGTCCACCTTCATCAATTTCTGTCCAACTTTCCTCTTTTCTGTCCACTTTCGTCAATTGCTGTCTACTTTTATACATTTTTATCCAACTTTTTATTGGTGGACAGAAAGTTAAGAAAGTGGACAAATTATTCAATATATGGACAGAAAAACTCAAAAGTGGATAGTATGATTCACAAATTTTTGTCTTATCTTTTTATATCACAAACTTAAAATTGGACAATATGCCCCGAGTTATAAATTTGTGATGGATTTATAATAAATGAATTCATTCGCCTCCGAGCTTCTGCCTACGAGATTGTCGCATCGCCTCCAAGTTGGATAAATTATATTAATTTTTAGTATAATATATACATTTTTAAATTAACAAAAATAAACAAACAAATAAGTGAAAAAATAAATAAATAAATATTCATATGTTAAATGATTTTTATTTTGAAAACAGTAGAGATTAAATGATTTTTATAAAATAATTCATTAATTATATTTTTGTATTCATTTATTTTTATTTTTCAAATATTAAATGTTTTTCAATATTTTGATCAAGTGAATAATAATTTTGAAGTAGACAAATAATAATTGAAGTAGACAACAAAACATGTGCTTCATAAATTTTGAATTGTACAGCAAAATAACTGCTCCCTGAAAAGTACAAAACAACTATCACCAAAAAGTCTGTGGTACAAAATAATATCAGAGGGGCATTTTGGTCTTTCAAATAGAGTTGAAGATCCACGTGCCAACGCAAAGCGTACACGGGGATATGGATGAATTAAATCCTGTATTGGGGGAACATCATTTTTTTTCAAAAGAGTTTTTAACACAAGTCAATCTCCCTGGGGACCTAAAAATAATTTTCCCTATAAACTAAGAAAAGTTTAGAGAAATGAGAAGAGAAAGCCAAGAGAAATTATTCTCAAGCTTGTGTGTTTTTCATTCTTCTTTGTAGCCTTTATTTATAGACATATAAAAACATATGTTATAAGGAGGAAGATAGAGAGGTCACCCACAAACGCATGCATTCAGAATATGCATTTACAAAGAAGAAGATGAAGAGGTCACTCACTAACTCATGCATTTACAAGAAAGAAAGTGAATATGTATGATCGTCATCCACTAACTTATGCATTTACAACACTCCTCCTTGGATATCCACCATCAATGAATATGTCTCATTAAAAAATCTCGTCAGTAAAATCCAGTGGGACAAAATCTGGATTAAAGAATAAAAGAGTACATATTCATGTGCATTGATTAAATAAGAACCTACACAGAAAAATACAGAATTTAAAAATGAAGAATAGAAATATGAAAGGTTACTCAATGCTACCGCGATAGTAAGTGACTATGCGGGTCGTGATCCATAAGTAAGAACTAGCGATGGAAGCTTATAATAACTTCTCTTTAAGTTCACTGAAGATGGTTAAAAGTTCTTCTCTTGTTCTTGTAAAGAAAATAAAAAAGAATATTCTATTAAGTTAAGAAAAAAGCGGTAGATTGAGAAAATGGAGAAAATAAAAAATAATTTTGTATAAAGATGAAATAGTGAATAGAGTTGAGAGTTGGTGATGATGGTGATCTAAAATAAAAATTAAAAGAAAGGAAGAAAACTTAAAAGAACTTACTTACCTCTTCTGATTTATGACTTACCTTGAATTCTTGGTAAAGACTTATCTTCTCTTGAAGGAGAGTAAAGCAATGATAAATAGGATCTTTCCCGTTTTCAGACTTAAATAATGAATTTTAAAGCAAGCAGAAAATAAATAGAAACGACTATCCATCACCATAAACCATCAAGAGCACTTACAATGACAAGGCATGTTCGATACTATAGGTTTCATTTGGATTATCATTAAAAACTGGTAGAAGAAGAGTAAGAGAAGAAGAATATAAAATCGTAATTTTGATTTGATTCAAATAAAATAGAAGAAAAGAAGAACTTACACCGATGTCACCCTCAGTACAAGCTTCACTCTCATTCCTCCATGAAACTTTTCTCTACTATCAGTTACAAAAAGAAAACAAAAATTATATAAAAGAAAACTAAAAACCTAAGTTACAGACTATAGAATAGCGTAACCTATGTTCTCTACTGAATCATTCTTTCTGTACTGAGAATTTACATGTATTTATAGCAAAATGCAGAAGGGGGAGAGCGTTTGAAGATAGGGGGAGCAAACGCTCCCCGTATCTCAACAGAATGGCCGCGAAAACGCGATTTTGTCTGCGTTTTGGCGGTCTGGGTGTGTCCAGGTGGCCACACCTGGGGATGCAACTTCTAATTTTGATGATTCGTTAGTATCTCCAACAGGTTTCTCGATTTGGGCTATGTATTTGATGATATCAGTGTTGATCTTCAGTTTTAACCAACTTGATTTGTAAAAGATCTTATTTGACTGATTTTCGACTAGTTTTATCTTCTTTGATTTTCTCTGATTTATCCTGATCCTTGATTTGAATTAATTCTGAATTAAATCAGAATTTAGATGGGCTTTGGTCTTATTTTCTCTTTCTTCTCCCTTGGTAAAGGCCCTGCAAATAATTAGACAAAAAGATAATTAAATATCAGAGTTTATTAAATAATAAATATGAGTGTGTGATGATAAATATGAAATATCAGTGACCGATCGCACCCCACACCTATCTTTTGCTTGTCCTTGAGCAAAACAAATAAAAAGTAAAACAGAGTTAACCTAGTCTAACTCACTTTCGTAGGAAGCACGGTTGCACTTAGCATGTGCAACAAGTCATTAAACCTCTAGGTTACCCCTAGAAGATGAGTTTTATCTCGTGAGGGTTTTCAGTGGATTACACCCACAAATTCATAAAAAAGAGAAATAAAGTGTTAGTATTTTTGAAAAGCATTTTGAAAAAAAGAGAGAAAATATTTGAAGTATTACTGTAAGAGTTCAAGTAATTTATAAGTTATAGGAAAACTGAATTTTTCATTCCTAAACTCAATCTCTATTCAAAAACTTGTTATCAATCAAGGTAAAGAGTCAAATTATATATCTCATCTAGTCTATTATTTTACTCTAAGTCATATGCACCTTTATGACCGTAAAATTTTGATTAGGGGTTCTTTAATTTTAACTCTTTTGCCTTATTTATATTTTTTCATATTTTTGGTATTATTATTTCTTAGTTCTATTAGGCTTTCTAATCTGCCCACGTAACAAGCCTTTAGTTGATGACACTCAAACCGGACGATCTTAGGGCACCGGGTGAGAAAATACCCCAAGGACTTAAGGACTTGAGCAAATAAGGTCACAAAACTAAGAATTTTATTTATTATATGGACCACTTTTAGGCGTGAATACTTATACTTTATGAGCCACAAAAACCCAGCTTAATTAGAGGATGTGTGTGTGTATTCTTTTTTTCTTTTTTCTTTTTTTTATAAGACATAAGAATCTTTGTTTTTGAGCCCTAAGTGTGTAAGTGTATAAAGTATGCATATTTCATCGAGGTAAAGATCAAGATTAAATTACTTTTCTAAATTTTCTTCCTAACCCAAAAATCAAAGAAATAATTTTGTTTTGACCAATTATAAGAAATTCTAATTATGATTCTCCTATTCCTTAAATTAACTCAATTTCGTACAAAAAATACGTCAAAATATTGTTTCACTTTTCAAAAAGTTTTTAAAAGTAAAGAAAATATTTATTTTAAATAAAAAAACCTATGTTATATTAGAACCCTCCCCCACACCTATCTCATGCATAGTCCTTAATGCATGAATGAATGCATAAATGCATGAAAAAGAAAAGGGGGAAGGAAAATATTACCTTAAGGTGATGGTTCCGGTGGTAACCGGATTGGGTCAAGCGTTGCTACCCAATCAAGATAATGTGGTGGTTCACGGAACCCACCTTTATTGACCTCTTTTGTATTTACATATTTATAATCCCCAATATGAATAGGATCATGAAAGATCTTATCATGAAAATTATTTCCTTTACATGACCAGTCTTGAAAAATTATTACAGAGTCATCATGGTCTATACCTATATCTAACAAATGAATGACTTGGTTGAATGATTGACTTGAGCTCAAGAGTGATAGGCTCGGGAACCAATACTAACTCGGGAAAATCAACTTTGAGTTCAAGAGTCTGTTTTGATTCAAGAGTTGAGTCTAAATCAAAGAATTTAATTTCACATTCTTTTTCCATCAATGAAATGTGACTATCCAAAAGAGGGTTCAATTTTAAAATCTATGGATACAAGAATCAATGTTGGCATAGAAAATGGGTCCAACTTGGGTAAAGATACCGGAGTCAATATAGATTCGAAAATTGGAATTGAATTACAAAGTTCTGGGTCAGGGTTACATTCATGTTCAAGCTCAATTTCATTGAAATAAACACTTGACAATTTGTCAATGGGTTGATATTGGTCAAGTTCAAGTATGTGTGGTGAGATTGAATCTTAGTCAAAGTCTCCAAGATACCGTGATTCTTAGTTTTCATCAATATGCTTAAGGTAATTGGGAATGGCCAAACATGTGTTAGGTAGAGCTTCCTCATTCCTATCTTTCACTATGTTGATCAAACGACTCATTTGTGATTCTAGCCTATTGAGAGATTGGGAAAAATAATTTTCAGACTGAATCAGGTTTTTCATTCTCCTATCTAAGTCCGTAGGTTCTTCTTGTGGTGGGACTTGGATAATGAAGTAAGGATCCTGGAGTTAGAAGTTTTGTGAGAATTGTGTGTCCATCATTTTCATTTTTTGTTCTTGGGATGCAGTCATGGCTTCTGTACTTTTAGTCACCTCAGATTTTTCTCCTATTAGTTGATTATGACTGGGAAAATTTGAAGCTGAATGTTGGAATGGTGTTGGTAATATGACTCGGGGAAGTTGTATCTCTATTGACTCTGTGAAGAGTAGTGATGATTGTTCCAGTCTTATTCATAATATTGGGACTAGGGCATATATTGATTCGGATAAGATCAATCCGACATATTTGGTTGGTTAAAGTTATGATATGCTGGGTTGGTAGTATCCGAGTTAAAAGAGGTCGGGGTGAAGTATGGATCACTGTATGTATAGAAATAATTGTGATTATAATCCATATCACTAAAATGTCAAAAACAAAAATAAAAAACAAGCAAAAAAACAAACAAAGAAAGAAAAATTTAGCCTAAGTTAGAGTAGACCTTAAACCTAGACGACTCCCAACTAGTTAGACTGTCCAGGGGGTATATTGTAGAATCTGATCATAAGTTAATCAGCCAGGTAGGGGCAAGACTTGTGGGAGGTATCCGTGCCTAAGCAACGGGCCTAATTATGCCAAACCACTGTTCTTCGAGCTTTCACCTCTCAGTCCCCAAACTTTGACACCGATTTGGCAAGAGTCAAATTCTAATCAATTTCCCCCTTAGGTCATTTTTCTATTGAGTTCGAGATGTCCCTAGGGCCAACGTCTACTCAGTTTTAAGTTAAGCTTGAGTTAGTGAGTGAGGAAATTGTTTGTGGGCTAAGGGAGGTTAATGACTTCCCACCTTATCTTGTTTATAGGACAAGCCCTTAATTCAGAGTAATGCAATGTACATATATATAGCGAAAAAGTAACACTCAAGCAATATTTCATAAAAGAATGAACTTTATACTAAATGCTATGCATACATACCTTGGCTCTAGCACTTTTCAATAGTAAATAAAAAATGTAACGAAATAGGCACGTGCTTAAATGCAAGTCTAAAAGTTTTTTAGAATTTACAAGCAACGATTTACTGTTGAGGTTAGAAAAATATGTACAATGAGTTAAATAAGAAAATAAATAGCTGCAGAAACTCAAACTTTACACTTCAACCAACCTGCAAAAAATACAGGTTAGTAGTTCACTCAGATTGCCGCGAGAATGCAGCACATCTGAGAGATTCTGGGCTCTGCTTTCTTGAGCAGAGTCCAAGGGCACTTATATGTCCACTGCAGTAAAATTTTTCTTGATGTCTCCTCATGTACACAAGAACAGAGAAGAAAGTTAACTAAAATAGTAAATTAAAAAGAGTTATTTACTGTCCCCCCGGCAACGACGTCAAAATTTGATTGAGTTTTTACCTGCACAAAAATACAGAATTTCAGAACTTAAGAATAAAAGTGCAAAATTACTTAATACTACTGTGATAACAAGTGTCTATGTGGGTCGTGATTCACAAGAAGGGACTAGCGATGGAAGCTATTAATAAGTTCTCTTTTAGTTCACTAAAGATGGTTAAAAGTTCTTCTCTTGCTCTTGTAAAGAAAATAAAAAAGAATATTTTGTTAAGTTAAGAAGAAAGCGGTAGATTGAGAAAGTGGAGAAAATAGAAAATAATTTTATATAAAGAAAGTGAAAATAGTGAATAGAGTTGAGAGTTGGTGATGATGGTGATCTAAATTAAAAATTAAAAGAAAGGAAGAAAACTTAAAAGAACTTACTTACCTTTTTCGGTTTATGACTTATCTTGAATCCTTGGCAAAGACTTACCTCATGGCGAGTAAAGCACGACAAATAGGATCTTTCTCGTTCCTAAACTTATGAATTTTAAAGGTAGCAGAAAATAAATAAAAATGGCTATCCATCACCATAAGCCATCAAGGGCACTTGTAATGACAAGGCATGTTTGATGCTATAGGTTTCATTTGAATTATCATTAAAAACCGTAGAAGAAGAGTACGAGAAGAAGAAGAAATAAAATCATAACTTTAATTCGATTCAAATAAAAATAGAAGAAAAGAAGAATTTACACCGATGTCACCCTCAGTACAAGCTTCACTCTCATTCCTCCATGAAACTTTTCTCTCCTCTCAGTTACAAAAAGAAAAATAAAATTACATAGAAGAAAACTAAAAACGTAAGTACAAACTACATAATAGCCTAGCCTATGCTCTCTACTGAATTGTTCTCTATACTGAGAATTCACGGGTATTTATAACAAAATGCAGAAGGAGGAGTGCGTCTGAAAATAGAAGGAGAAAACGATCCTAGTATCTCAATAGAATGGCCGCGTTTTTGCTGCCTAGGTGTGGCCAGGTGGCCACACCATGGGTGCAGCGTCCAGTTTTGATGATTTGTCAGTATCTCTAACAGGTTTCTCGATTTGAGTTATGGATTTGACGATATTAGTGTTGATCTTCAACTTTAACTAACTTGATTTGTAAAAGATTTGATTTAACTGATTTTCAACTGGTTTTATCTTCTTTGATTTGTCCTGATCTGTCTGATTTACCCTGATCCTTGATTTGAATTAATTCTAAATTAAATCAGAATTTAGATGGGCTTTGGGCTTGTTCTCTTCCTTCTCCTTTAGTAAAGGCCATGCAATTAATTAGACAAAAAGATAATTAAATAGCAGAATTTATTAAACAATAAATATATGAATGTGACCAATAATATGCAATATCACTAACTGATCATGCACCTGGTAAGCGTGTGAAACTGTCTCATTAAAACCCAGCCAAGAAAAACCCAGTGGGATAAAAACTTGGATAAAGGAAAAAGAGTACAGTATGTAAACCTACTGATGACATGCTTTTCCTGATGAGATAAATTTCACTTTCAGCATGTAACATCTCTGAGGCGGCGCATTTCAATTTTATATACCAGTTTCTTGAATGTTGATGCCGGCAACGCTTTTGTGAATAAATCTGTCAGATTGTCACTTGACCGTATTTGCTGAATATCGACATTGTCTTTCTTCTGAGCTTATATGTGTAAAAGAACTTCAGAGGTATGTGTTTGATCATGTCTCCTTTAATGTAGCCTCCTGTAATTTGTGCAATACAAGTAACATTATCTTTAAACAATATTGTTGGAGTATCTTTCTTTGAGGATAATCCACATAATTCTCGAATATGCTGAATCATAGATCTTAACCATATGCATTCATGACTTGCTTCATGAATTGTAAGAATTTCAGAGTGTCATACTTTGTTTATAGATCTCTACGATATAGTTGTGTTGTCGTACATGAACATTGCCTATTAGTGTCTCCCTATATGTGGATCAAAAAGATATTCAACGTCTGCATATTCAACTAATGGTGACTTTGATTCTTTGGGGTAGAACAAACCCAAATTAACTGTTCCATATAAATAGCGAAATATGTGTTTGACACCATTACAATGCCTTCGAGTTGGGGCAGAGCTATATCTTGATAGGTTAACTGAAAATGCAATGTTTGATCGTGTATAATTTGCAAGATATGTAAGAGCATCAATTGCACTAAGATATGCTACTTCAGAACCAAGAAGTTCTTCACCCTCTTCAGGAGGATGAAAAGGACCTTTTTTTACATCAAGTGATCATACAACCATCAGAGATGTTAATGAATGAGCTTTATCCATATAAAAATGTTTCAAGTTTTTTTTTTTTCAGTGTACGCTATTTTTATTTTATGAAGGAAAATTCCTTCTCAAAAGTGCTTAATATTTAGGCAAGGCAAAATTTTATTTTTCCAAGATCTTTCATTTCAAACTCCTTTTTCAAATAAGAGGCGGTCTTTGTGAGCTCTTCAGGAGTCTCTATGAGGTTCAAAGCATTAACATATATTGTGACTATGAAAAACTCAATTTCAGATTTTCTTATGAATATACATGGACATATGAGATTATTCACATATCCCTTTTTTAATAAATATTTACCGAGACAATTGTACCGCATGCATCCTAATTGTTTTAGTCCATACAAGGATGGTTCCAGCTTAATTGAGTATAAATTACAGAATTTTAAACTATATTCAGGAATCTTGAATCTTTAGGGATCTTCATATATATATATATATATATATATATATATATATATATATATATATATATATATATATATATATCATTATCTCATTATCTAATGACCCGTATAAATATACCGTAATTATAACATAAGACGCATGCTTGGTCCTTCTAAGAGTACCAAAGTGATCAAATAGCGAAGAGTAGTAGCATCCATTATAGAGAGTGTTTCTCCATAGTTAGTTTCAGGTCTCTGCAGAAACCTTGTGCTACAAGTCGAGCTTTGTATCATACAATCTCATTATCTTTATTTATTTTTTGAATAAAAGCCCATTTGTACCCCGCAGGCTTTATGTTCTCAAGCGTTTAGACTACAGGTCTAAATCCTTTATATTTTGTTAAAAAGTCTAGTTCTGTCTATATTGTTTCTTTTCATTTTAGTCAATCATGTCTACATCGACATTATTCAATGGTTTGTGGTTCAGGTTCCTCATCACTTCTGGTGATTTCAAGTGCTAATATGAAGGCAAACATGTCATCAATAATAATATTATTTCCATTCCATATATCTGCAGTTGATACATAATTTATTGATATTTTTTTTATTTTCAGGTACATGTGTCGCTTTAGGGACTTTTTGTTCTTTATTCATTATTCTATTGCATGCTTTTATTATATGAATTTTTCTGAAGTACCCATTTCTATTACCTTCTTTTGTTTCGTGGACTCTTCCGGAATACAATTTCCTTATTCAATTCTTATAGCCTTTTTTCTGGGAACCGTGTCCTTTCCACGGACATGTCTTTCACACTTCAGGTGTCACTTAGACTCATTTTGCGATTGTACTAGTTAATTGTCCTTCAGGGACATTGATCTTTGTTAGAGTGTTATATTTTTTTAGGCTCAGGGTCCTCGTTTACAATATATAGAGCGACGCCATATGTAAATATATTAACAATATTTCTATCCCACCTTTCTCTAGTTCTCATATAATTTAAAGAGATCTTTTTAGATGGCGCTTTTTTAAGTGTACGTGACTCTCCATGGCTATTTCTTCATTATTGTAAACTGATCAATTATTTTCTCTTCAATAGTACTTTTTAAAATTTATCTCCATTGAGAATATGTACTTATAGTACCATTTTTTGGAATTTTTATCTTTTGAACTAACAGGATGATCACGCTTCATGCGTGCTTTTGAAGTATTATCAGGTTGTCTTTCAGGGATATCAATCCGAGCTGGAGTATTTCAGTTGGTATATGAGATTTTGTTATTTTCTTTGTGTCACAAAATGCATCGGGTAACTATTTATAATTTTTTATTAACAAATAATATTTTAAACTTCAAGTTCACTTTGATTTATACATGGGTCAAGATGAGACAATGATGATGTGTTCTATATAATTTCACATCGTTCTTTAGGAAGCACCCCTAACAACAAAAAAATTGTCTCATCAAATGACAATCCAAAAATCTTGCTTTAAAAAATATCATGCACCCAAAATCATCAATATTCATCTTGAAATAACGCACATGCATTTTTATTTTTAATTGAAATAGTAAACATATTTGAAGTAAACATGTATATAACATGCATTAGATTATCACATATTATCATGATGGATGAAATAATAAAATGACAAAGAAGTTCTAAGTTATGATATAAATATAAATCATTATAGAATAACAATCATGAACTACAAAATGATTATCATCTCTTGTATAAACATCACGACATGACACACATGTGTATGCATCTTAATTAGTCGTCATATATGAAATATTTCATAAAAAAATATTTTCCACTATAAACATGAACATAGATATTCTGATTTACAAGCAAAAATACATTCTACGTATATGTATTTAACATTGCCTATTTATAAGAATCATGCTCAGTGTCAAATTGCTCTGCCACATTAGCTAGCTGATTAAAACGCATTCTATTTTGCACAAAATGCAGAACAATAATTGAACAATTCGAGGCGGGCCCTATTGACAGCCCTTGGCAAAGCTGTGAACTCGACAGCTAGTACTTCTAGTTTTGTGTTGATTTTGTTCCCTTTAAATTACGTTCGTTGCTGTTAGATGATGCTCACAATTGTTAATGAAAAGAAAAAGTTTGCTTGTTTGGCAAAAGAAATTATCTAAGATACACACGGTCTATTAGTAACTCACATAATCAGATGTTAAATCAATTACAACATAAGCTACAATTTTGATTTTAAGCCAAAACTCGAGTCTGAATCTGATTTCTTTATAGAATTTAGATTTGAACATTACATGAATCTGATCTGAATCTTGTCACGCACACCTGCACGTTTCAAGCGATCTAGTAGCAAAACTATTTTATTTCACCTACTGGCAACAGGAAACAACACAGAAAGCATGCAGACATGATCAAAATTACAGGGGCATGGATCGCATGGCAATTATTTTAGTCCCCTCCCAAAACGAGGGGCCACATTTGTTTGGAAGGGAATCCATCCACCATAATTAATGGCAGTGAGCCTACAATTGATGAAGACAAATCTGCTCATGTGATCGCAATTGATTGTGTTGGTTTTTTTTTTTTTTAAATAAAAATATCTCTTTCAGACTAACCTTATCACAGTGTGATTTTCCACGTAGTTCTGTAAGGAAAATATCGTCATTCATGAGATTCGAATCGGTGTTCATTAGAGAGCAAACTCAATAACTTGCTAATGAGCTACATGAGCGTATTCTCTCTATGTGTACTTCTAATTTAAATAGTGTTTTTGGTATTTAACAGAGTGTGGAAAGATCCAGAGAGAGAGAGAGAGAATGGTGGTCCTTGAAGAATCTGAGTAGATCCTCTATTAGCCAAATGGGGGTGCACACAAGTCAGTAGAGTTTTTGTAATTTAATGTGTAATTTTTCAAGATATACAAAATTAAATTTTGTGTCTGTCTTATTTGTATTTTGTGTTCTTTGGTGATGTCGCATATTTTATGTCAAAGGGAGAAAGACATTTGATTTGTATAGCATTGACAACATTCATTTCACACATTTTATACTGTTTTAATCTCTCTCTCTCTCTCTCTCTCTTCTCTCTCTCTCTCTCTGTGTGTGTGTGTGCGCAATGAGAATGAGGAGTGAGAAAGGAATTATTTGGCTCCAGTATCGCTAGCTGTGAAAACTAATACAATATCATAAAGTAAGGGAAAATCATGACTGTCTTTTTCCCTAACGAGAAATTGGCACTTGATTAAAAAAATAATAACGTGTGATATTCATAAAAAATCGGGCTATAAAACAAAATTATTAAACAAATGATAGTACCAATTTAGATAAGATATTGAGTAGGTTGTCTATTTTCTACTCCTAATTTAAATTGACATTTCGTTGTTAACAGAGTGTTGGAGAGAGAGAGAGAGAGAGAGAGAGAGCAAATTTAAGGTAAAAAGAGAGTATCTCTTGCTTCGTCATTGTCAATTTCGAATTAAAAGATAGCAGTCGCTCGCGTCCAGAATCAAGTCATACTGGCCGGACAAAATAATTCAACATTTACGTGAGAGCTTAGAAATTAGTTTTTAAAAATAAATTTGAGAGAAATTTGTTTTTAATATTAAAATTTTAAAAAAAAAATATCGAAAAAATTACCTTTTTCCCAAACAATTCCCACCCACCAGCCTTGTGATCTTCATTTCACCAACAAAATGATTGTCAATCTCAAGAAAGAAAAAGAAAGAGAGAGAGAGAAACAAAAGAGAAGAGATTAATAGAACACGCAAGAAGGCATGGGCAAAGCCCTCAATCTCTTGTCTCTGTCTACCCACTTCTCTCCGCTCAACAACCCTTTCTCTCGCCGCCCCCCCAACCCATCAATATTTACCCTCTCCTCATCTGCAGCCCCTAAACCCCCAAAAAATTCATGGGTCTTGCTCAATTCCATGAATAAAATGATTCCTGATGAAAAGAGATTGAAACCAGATATGGGTTTTGTCAGGTTTCTCGATTGGCATGATTTCTTGTACAAAGTTTGAGTCTTTTCAAGCAGCAAAGAAGTTTGAAGAAGGTACTCAAAAAAAAGAAAAAATGGGTGTTGGGCTTTTGACCATTGCCACCCAAATCATGGTGATGTCCATCATCATTGCTGCCATCATACTGTTCATTGGCGTTGGGGTTCTTGTTCTGCTGCACATTTGTATTGTGGGGAGAGCCTTTCGAAGGGGGCTGAGCACCATCTCGAGAGGAGAGATGTGCATCAATGAGGGGAAGAATGGGCTGTCCCCTGATGATTTGGAGAAGCTCCCTTGTTATGATTTTGATGGTGGGGAGAAGGACTGTGCAGTGTGCTTGGAGAGCTTCCAGAATGGGGAGAGGTGCAGGATGCTGCCAGTGTGCAGGCACAGCTTTCATGCTCTGTGTGGATTGTTGGCTGGTGAGGACCCCGATTTGTCCGATTTGCCGGACGAGGGCTTGTGAGAAGGAAGGGGGAGGGAGGAAGGGCTTGGAGGATGGAGTTGGGTTTGAGCTGAGGGAGGACGGAGGAGCCGTTGTGATCGGTTTCCTGTGAGTTCTTGAACCATTGCTCAGCCCCCCATTTTAATTTGATGTAGATGCTTAATGAGTGAAGTGATATTTTAGGTTGTAAAATGAATACTTGCTTAATAAGTTTTCTTGCTCTTGCCTTGTGTTGTGTGGAGTTGTTGGCATTCTCATTGCTTGATCAATACAAATTGCTGCAGTTGTTTTTGATGGTTCCCTCCATGACTCATGAAGAACATTTATTTCGATGCATTTAGTTCCTTTGAATTAAGATCAGTAATTTCTCATTTGGGCTCCTAGATATGTCTCCACTTGCTCCGCTGCTAACATATTTAGCTTGCTGTGCTGAAAATGTTTCATTGCTCTTTTGTACTCAAATGCAATCAAAATCCAAACAAGTTCAAGATTGGTTTGAGCCAAAGCTTTTAATTGCTACCCTCTTGATGTTTGTTCAGCAGAGTCAGGAACTGGAAAAGAATTTCTAAACTGAGATTTCCGGAGCAATGGGTTATTGAATTTACATTTTCTTAATTGACCCTTTATTGTTCAATGTATTTTGCCGAGTTCTTCCTCTTTGTGATGTGAGTTATTTTTTGGTCTCCTATCAGCTGTCATCAGTTTGCACTTTTGGCAGTTTGATTATTCTTCATACTAGGAATCATATTAACTACGGCAAAACCAAGTACTTCTTGGTTAATTTGCATATGGTTCATTATTATTATTATTTATTTATTTAAAAGTTCCAACTAGTTCTGAAGCAAATTTCCATAACTGATGCCTATGTTGTTTTTTCTCTTTCCCAATAAAAAGAAAAGAAAAAGGAAAAGGAAAGAAACTGTTTCTATGTTTTTGGAGAAGGCCAGTTTCTCTGATGTATAATAATATACCAATATACCAACGAGGTATAGACTGTGTACTTCATTTGCTACATATGACATGAAATCAGATCTCTATTACATATTGAATAGTCTTCAAGAACTTAACAAGCAGACAGCATACTGGTTTCTAATTCTACTTTAAAAGCGCTCACTCACTCTCTGTGTGTTGTGTGTTGGGGTGGGGGTTCAATGCTGTTTGATTCTTCTTTCATTAGTGTCCATCAATCCTACTTTTGTGTATTGTTCTCGAAATACTTGAATACTCATCAAACTCTGAAGAATTTTACAAAATTGTTTGAAATGTTTTTGAGAAACTTTATTATCTTATATAGTACGACTGAAATGTGGAGATATGAATTATATAGGAAATTTATATGTCAAGCTTCTATGCCTTGCAATTGAATTTAATTGTTTCCTAGACCAGTTTTCTTAAAATTTTGTGAATTGTATATAGAAAACAATTTAAGAATGCAGAACTCTAGCTATTATCTTATACTCTGGGTTTCTTTCAATTACAATCAGGGACCCATAATTAATAGAGTTGAATGGAGAAAAGAATTCATATATCTGTCCTAAAAAATGTTGATTGAAGGGGTTGATATTGTTGTGTAGTTGTTGTTTTCATATATGTATAATGAGAATGTTTTTGTCTTTATGGATCCAATAGAGTAAAAGGACCATGATAGTTGTATTTTAATGCGTTTGGCTGTGATATGTCAACAAGCAAAAGTATCTGGATTACAAAGTGTATGCTTCTGATGATTTCTGTCCTCTTTTTATGATGTAATTGAAGAACTTTTTCTCTCCATACAACTTTGGATGGGAAGAAGCCCTTTTAGAATGCATTCCACTGTTTGAGCTCACATCTTTCCCTGGATGACTTTTATATATCAACCTCTGTGGTCAGGATGCTAAATATTTGGGGATATGGTTCAACAAAGTAAAGCGGCATATTAAAAAAATGCGGGTGATGGTGGTGGGTAGGTGGGGTGTGTTTTTATTTTTTTATTTATTTTTTTGGGTGGGGTGGGATGGGTGGGGGTATAGATGACCAGTCACATGAACTTAAATGGCATAACCAATAAGCTACTTCTCTCTGTTTTGCTAACTATACTTTGATTTACTATGTGCATGCTTCTCCTAGATGCAGATCCTTGCTAGGAATGAATTTATAGAAAGTTGATGTCAGGTAGACAGGCACTTGTAACAATTTTGTTGAATTCTTTTGTGATGCTTAGCTCCAAGGCTGACCTCATCAGGATGGAAAAGTCTTGGATGATATGATGATGCTTATTTGATCTCCCACACTGACATCCCAGCGAAGATCATTTGATGAAAGAATGGACGGAAAGAAACGAAACGAATAAATTTGGGCCATTTTTGTGTGTGTGCAACAAGCATAAAAAGGTCTCCAAGGACAAAGCTGTGTTAATGAAGGACTTTGCTTGCAGATATGGTGTTATTTTTTTTAATAGACATCGCTAGTGATTAGATTTAGATTATGAACCTTGAGCTTTTCTGCTCTCACTTATTTTTGGTGTCTGTGGTTGATAGTCTTTTGATTGACCACTGAATTGCCTTGAATATCAGAAATAATAAAAATAGTTACCTCACCCCCTTGAAGATTGTAGTTATAAATTCTCCATGATGGTAACGTAATAAAACTCATGTGTAATTGCAGATAAGTATCTGTTAACTCAGTTGGCCTTTGTTGCAAGTTTTTAAGTTACGGGTGTCCTTAGAGACTTCAGGGTGGTCATAGAGTGTGTTATCTTTTAGTTTAGGTTGGAATACGACGAGATCTTCATCCTCAATTTGGTGATCTCTTGGATACAGTCTTTCAGGCAACGTTGGGCACTAGTTATAGTGCAGAAGGTATACTGTAACTTTAGAGATGGCAAGCATAAAAACCTTTGGTTTGTGTCTCGCATCTGTTTAAATCACCCAAGTCTCAAGATAAAAGGGGCAGTCGGGTGAAGGTTTAGTACGATATCCGAAATAGAGTGGAAGTGTTTAAAATGTTGCTGGGATCTAAGATCAATAAGTTGACCTTTCCTGGGTCTAATGTAGTCCCCATCTATTATTGGTGCCTCACAGGTCAAACTCCCAAAGTCAGCAACTGCACCACACATTGTTTTTCTAACTCTGTTGAATTAAATTTGCTGCTGTTAATATTCTTAATCTCATGGGCTGTGTGTGTGGGGGTAGGTGGGTGGGTGTGGGGCATGTGGGTAGAATATATGAGAAATAAGAAAAAGGCAAAATCGTTCCATCTCAGAAGTGAGAAGGTATTTTTTGACCATGTTGTCAAGAATACTCCTTAGGGATATGAGACACATATGTATCAGTTATCAGGGAACTGAAGTTCTAATGTATGGATCTGATACATGGTTTGAGCTGTGGTCATGTGGAGGCAGTATTAATAGATTAAGCTGGAAATATTAGATGTATGCCAGTCCTGGGAATGCAAATTGGACAGTTAATAGGTTCTGGTGGGTCACCAGTGGACATGGCAGATCTGTAATGGTGCATTGTTTCATTGGTGGTGGTCAAAAGCACTTGGACGTGGTATGAAGATTCGCTTGTTCATCTTCAGACAGCTTGTACTAACTATGCTTGTAGCATCTCTGAGGAAGGCTTTTATTTGTGTTTGTTAGTCACTTAGGGCCTGTTTGGTTAAGGGTGGAAGTGAGGAAGTGAAGAAGTGAGGAAGTGGTAATAGTTCCCTTTGGAACTTGGGAATTGGTTAGTAAGTTTTCTGGTGTTTGGATGTTGTGGGAAGTGTGATTTGGAAAATGTTATGTTTTTTCCGGTGTTTTGGATGGTAATGTGAAAGTGAAAGTGGAAAAGTTGACTACAAAGTTGACCGCAAAATAATATTAAATTAAAAATTAATTAAGAAAAATAAAATTAGACTGTAATTAGAATGCAAGTGAGATTTACATGAGTAAAAATTAACTGTTTTGTGCTACAACTTATTACAAATGAGATTTATATGACCACAAAATTAACTGTAGCACTCTGGAAGTGAGGAAAACGTTGTGTAAAGGAGAAAAGAGAGAAGGAAAAAAACTTTTTCCATTTTCCTTTTCGGTGTTTGGATGAACAACTGAAATGAGAAAAGACACTTCCCACTTCCTCACTTCCACCCAATTCCTTGAATCCAAACAGCCCCTTAGTTGTTGCAAAATAGAATAGGATATTTATCTATGTGCACATTTCAAAGTCAATCTGCCTGGAGTTCTGATTGTAGCAGAGAAGTATGCAGCTTACCTCAAGAAATGCCTGGAGTTCTGATTGTAGCAGTAAGTATTTAGTTTTACCTCAAGAAATGCCTGCAGTTCTGATTGTAGCAGAGAAGTTAAGAAAATGTGGAGAAAAAGATAACTATTCAATTCAGATATTCATTTTGTAGCCTGACAACTGACTTTAACTGATGATATTACCATGGTATATTATGTGATTTCCATTCTCTTAGAAGCATTTCATTGAAATTGCACTTCACCTTCCATATGATTCAAGATATGGAATAGGATATGCATCTTTGTTGCAATCGGCTGTCTGTTGGACTGAATTGGATGATCAATTTATGTCGAGTTTCTTGAAATTACTGTTTTAGATATAACGTAAAAATGAAGAGCATTATATGTTCATGCATTGCACAAATTTTCCAGATGGCATCTTTCCAGTATTATTAGAAGAAATATAGTGAATTAAGCAAAAAAATTACTGCAAGAAGAGTAGTGTAGGGGTTGTCGTGCTTTGGTTTTTATTTTTCAAATTAATGAATTCCTTTTAACCGTCCAAAAGAATTTCAAATCCCTTTGTTTAGCCATCCGTGGATTTTCCAGTTTTATGCTTACATTGTTTTAAGGATTACTTCTGTTTGAGATTTTTGGAAACTTCTTATGCCGCGTGTATCAAATTGGAAAATTATTATTTCCAGCTTGCTTCTTTCCAATTTGGGATGTTGAGAAATATAGTGAGTTAAATCAAAAGGTTTACTTGAAGAACTTTTATAGGCAGCAGAGAAGGTATTATATGAGAAGCATGACTGCCAGTCCTTTATTCTATTGCTTACAATGCGTGAGTGTAGCCTTGAGAGAGGATTCTTTATCATCCAGGATACTACTATATTTGAGCAATGTATGAAGCAACCCAATGTGAGTCCAATCCCAAGAAAGGTATGCCCACATCTTTCATCCATATGTTATGATTTCTTTAGCTATTTGATCTTACATCCCTTTATCTTGTGATGGTTTAAGTTTATTCACATGGAGCTAGATGGTTGGAATTCTTATTGTTCAGATGTGCATAGACATTTTGCCTGATTTATTCATTTATATGATTAATAGGTGTAGATTGGACTAACAATAATAAGGACACTTGAAAGTAAATGAACAAATCAGGCAAAATGTTTTATTCACATATGA